>JAWDJD010000006.1:3218751-3581251 GCA_035047305.1 Bradypodion pumilum
TAGTTTTAACGCATTAATTAAGAATAAGGAGAAGCAAACAAAATCTTACATAACTAGAAGAAGCCACAAACATTTATCTGAGGAGGAGGAGCACAGATGTCTTGGAACTCCAAATCAGATCTTCTAGCAGACAGACCAAAATCATCTCTATGGAGGTTATCTCTGGGAAATTCCAGATTTGCATTGACAAGCTGGTGGGGTTGGGGAAGTAAAAAGGTACTTTTAGGGGCCTACGCCTTCCAGAAATCCAGAATTCTTGTATCTTAGAAGCTGTAAAGTTCACTCTTACTCAAAAGTCAGTCATATCTGACTCTAGGGTTCAGTGGTCATCTCTGTTTATAGTCAAAGATCCAGCTCTGTCTGCTTCTGCAGACGTTTCCATGGACATGTGGTAGGCATGACTAAACACCGGAGTTGTACAGAATGCTGTTTACCTTCCCACTGAAGTGGTACCTATTTATCTACTGGCAATGTCTTGCTTTTGAACTGCTAGGTTGGCAGGAGCTGGAACGGAGACGGGAGCTCACTCCGTCATGCAGCACTCGGGTCTCAAACCTGCCGACCTTCAAGTCATCAAGTTCAGCATCTTAACCACTGAGCCACTCCAGTCCCTTTTCTTAGAAGCTGTAGCTTCAATAATAATAATAATAATAATAATAATAATAATAATAATAATAATAATAATAATAATAATAATAATAATAATAATAATAATAATAATAATAATAATAATAATAATAATAATAATAATAATTATTATTATTATTATTATTATTATTATTATTATTATTATTATTATTATTATTATTATTATTATTATTATTATTATTATTATTATTATTATTATTATTTGTGCTAACAGGTCTGTTTTTTGTGCAAGGGCATTAAATACAGTAAAACCCCGGGTTACAACTGCCTTGGTTTAAGTTTGCTGCGGTTTACAACGTCAAATCCTATGGAAATGCCATCCCGGTTTACTAAATTTTAATGTATTTTTTTTTTGTTACAATGATCAATTCAGGACTGTTTTTTAATTTTTCAATGCATCCCTAGAATTTTTTTCAGGTTACGACAGAGGCTGTTGGAACAGACCTCTGTCGTAACCCGGGGTTTTCCCTGTACTGTGTAGGTGTCTTTAGAGAGTGGAATGACCTCCTTTCACTTATTTTCTCTCTCTGTTCCCCAGGTCCTTGGCCATTGGCCATCAATATTCCTCTTTGGGAACGCAGCCCATCCTCTGTGGCAGCATCCCTGGCCTGGTGCCCAAACAACTCCGCTTCTGCCGGAACTATGTGGAGATTATGCCTAGCGTTGCCGAAGGGGTGAAAATTGGAATCCAAGAATGCCAGCACCAGTTCCGTGGGAGGAGATGGAACTGCACGACTGTCAACGACAGCTTAGCTATCTTTGGGCCGGTGCTGGACAAAGGTGAGCCCTATAGGATACTTCTTCTTCTTCTAGTTCTTCCTCCTCCTCCTCCTCCTCCTCCTCCTCCATGTCTAGATCAAACTTTGGACTGTAAACATGAAGCCACTTTCTTGGCTTTACCGTTGGTCAAACTGAAATCCTCATCGGTGCATGTTTCTGGTTCTTCTTCTTCTTCTGTGTCCTGATCAAAGCCTGGGTTGTTAAAATGAAGGCACACTCTTGGTTTTGCCATTGGCCAAATATAAGTCCCCATTGGTACATGTTTCTGGCATGCCCGTCAAGTGCGGCTCTGCAAAATACAAAAAAATTACTGCGCATGCATGGATGTGCACGTGCAGTAACCCATTTGCACATGCGCACCATATCTGCACGTGCACAGTAACCCATTTGCGCATGCGTGCTGTGTCCGTGCATGCGCAGTAACCCTTTTGTGCATTGCACAGTGGCCGCGCATGCACAGTAAGCCCTTTCCTTGCCATTCAAATACAGGATGGTGGTGCGAAAGGGTAGGAATGAGGACATGAAAAACAGGAAATCCCAGCCAATATGGGATACTTGACAGGTATGGTTTCTGGCAGTAATCGACAGACCAGTAAATGAGCCGGATTCTGTATCTCAGCATTCACATAGTGTGCTGTTCTTAGCATGTACATATAACCCCCATTCTTAGCATGTACATATAACCCCCACCACAAATATATCCAAAAATAATGGCATATTAAAATCTATATCAACCTTATTACTCTTTCCCTCGTCTATTTTCCTATCCTAAAGCCTTCCTCACAGTTATCCTTTTTTTCACAATCGCTAAAACCTGTCTGTATCTTTCAATGAACGTTTGGTCCGTCTAATTTATAGACCTAGATGCAAATTTAGAAATGATTATGTCTTCAAGGTATCATATTTAGAAAAGTTATGTTATCTTGCATACTGTCAAATCGTATATAACTTCTATTGACTCTACTACGGGGGTGTGGTGGATCAGTGGTTATGAAGCTCGCCTTGTTAGCTGGAAGGCCAGCAAGTTGGCAGTTTGAGACCCCGGTACTATATGACGGATTGAGCACCCAGCTCTGTCCCAGCTCCTGCCATCCTAGCAGGTAGAAAGCAAGAAATTGCAAGTAGATAAATAGGAGCCACTTTGGTGGGGGAAAGATCTTGGGGACATGAAAGGAGCCTCGTTCCCCTGAGTGGAGTTTCTCCAGCAAAAATCCTTTCAACCCAGAATAATTTCTGACACGAAATTATTATTATTGACCCTAGTAGGGTTTTCAAAGTATGTGAGATATTTAAGGATGGCACCTTAAGGCCAAATCCCTATCGGTGTCCCATGAGCTTTCAAGGATTTGAACCTACGTCTCCTCAAATCCTACTCTGCTGCGCTATCCATGACACCACACCGGTTCTCTTCCAGAAAAGGGCTTCTATCAGAGTTGCTCCCTGTTCAGACATCAACCCTGTCTCTCCAAGGTTGGATGAAGAGTAACTAGAGTGCTATTGAAAAACACTCCAGTTCACATGTGTGAACCCTACAGATTAGAACCATCTTGGACATTGACCTGCATTTGTCAAGTAATAGGGGAGCTTCGCAGATTATGTTATTTATCAGAAGGGAAATCAGTGTCTAGTCATGCCTGCCACATGACCACGGAAACGTCTGCAGAAGCAGACAGCGCTGGCTCTTCGGCTTTGATACAGAGATGAGCACTGAACCCTAGAGTCAGATACGACTGGCTTTTGAGCAAGGGAAACCTTTACCTTTAAATCAGGTTTGACTATTGCATCTTCAACAACAAAGGACGCTATAGCACTTTAAAGACTGTTACAGTTGTGGTGACAATTGCCTCATTAACACTTACCTGGCCCCAGAATCATGACTGATGATGCAGAGATCAATGGGAAGATGGAAGGGGCAATCAGCAACCATTTGTTGCAGGGCCAGTGTCAATTAGGCATCTGTCCTGAAGGAAGGCATCTTGTCTCTTTCTGACTTATATTGTTGGCTGGGTAGCTTAATGTTTTAGGTTGAGGTTGGGAGTTCGATTCTCCCATGCGCCTCCGGGGAGAAGATCCAGGCTGTGTAACCCTGGGCAAATTGCACAGTCTCAAGAGCTCCCCCTAGAGCAGTGGTGGTGAACCTTGGCACACCAGGTGTTCTTGAACTTCAGTTCCCAGAAGCTCAGTAAACCCATTTATGTGAATTCACAGAGACTTGGTCTTCTGGGAATTGAAGTCCAAGAATAGCTGGAGTGCCAAGGTTCGCAATCACTGCCCTAGAGCCGTGATGGAGAACCTTGGCACTCCAGATGTTCTTGGACTCCCAGAAGCCCAAGCCCCCTGTGAATCCACACGAATGGGTTTACTGCGATTCATCCGGCCCCGCTGCCCTTGCCACTCCTGGAAGCGGAAGTAAAACGCGCCTGTACAGAGGAAGGTTTATCCCGGAAGAGTCTTAACCATACGGGCGCGTTTTACTTCCGCTTCCGGGAGTGACGAGAGCAGCGCGGGATGGATGGATTTTGAGCTGAGTTAGTTTGTGTGCAACAAAAGTTAGTTTGCACCATCGTCAAGCCAAACAAGGGGAATGCAGTAGCTCAAGTGGCTAAGACGCTGACTGGAAGGCAGGAGGCCAGCAGTTCGATTCCCGAGTACTGCAGGACGGAACGAGCTCCCATCTTTGTCCCAGCTCCTGCCAACCTAGCAGTTTGAAAGCAAGAAATTGCAAGTAGATAAATAGGGACCACTTTGATAGGAAGGTAAACAGTGTTCCATGCACTCCGGTGTCTAGTCATGCCTGCCACATGAGCACGGAAACGTCTGCAGAAGCAGACAGCGCTGGCTCTTCGGCTTTGAAACAGAGATGAGCACTGAACCCTAGAGTCAGATATGACTGGCTTTCGAGTAAAGGCAACCTAAAGCTAAACAAGTGGGGGGTGTTTAGTTTTGCATTATCATCACTTATAGAACAATAAACCCCAAAAGCCTGCTTTTCTTTAAGGTGTCCCAAGACTGTCCAATGGCTTTTATTTTGGAAAAATGTAAATGCTGAGTACAAGAAATGCATGCATTTTACAGACAAACAGGACTGGGTTGGAGGTGGTCAGAGCAGTGAACCCATGCTTATGGTTCTGTCATTCGTGAAGCAGGCGCACAACAGACCCCTTGTCCTAACTTGCGCCTGAGTTCATTGCTATGTGCCCAAACGTCTTTCCGCGCATAGCCTGCATGGAGGTCAAGACAGCCCAAATCAGGCAGTGAATGATCAGAATGCAACGCCCGCCACTTCAAGGCTGCCCTGCCTTTCCGTGGCATGGAGGGAAGCCTTTGAGGAAGTAATTAATAAAAACACTTAGTCCCACGCCTCCCCAAGGGACTGACACCGCTGTTAAGATTAGCTTATCCTAATGCCAAAGCAAACACCAATTGACCTCCCATCAGACACCGAGGCCAGACGAGCTGGGCTGACCTTCTCAATGCACCCTTGGGGAGAGCTTGCATTAGCAAATACTCTTGGGTCAAATTATAGCACCCGGCGCAAATGGACCCAACTCCCAGCCACTTGGCGCTGAGAAATGGAGACGAGGCTTCACTAAGGAAAGAAAGGGGAAGGATGTGATTTCTTTGCCCCAACCGAAAAAGAAAGCTTTTGCCCTCCGAAGAAGAAGGAAAAAAGGAAAGTTAGCAGATGGAGAGGCATTGCCTTATATTTCTCCACAGGTGCCTGTAGCCTGCTCTTTGGGGCAGGTTGGGGCGGGTTGGTCAGATCTCATGCGCACGTCAGTTGGGCCAATCAGCTCCAACTAAGATGCTGAGCTTGGGGGGTCAGCAGTTCAGCAGTTTGAGACCTGGGTGCTCCGTGGTGGAATGAGCCCCCATCCTCTGTCCCAGCTCCTGCCAACCGAGCAGTTCAAAAGCACGAAAATTGCAAGTAGATCAATAGGTACCGCTTCGGCAGGAAAGGTAACAGTGCCCACGTGACCACAGAAATGCCTGCAGACTCCAACAGGCGACTCTTGGGCTGTAAACAGAGAAGAGCACCACCCTCTAGAGCCGTGATGGTGAACCTTGGCACTCCAGGTGGTGTTGCACTTCAGTTCCCAAAAGCCCAAGCCCCTGTGAATCCACACGGATGGGTTTACTGCGATTTATCCGGCCTGCGCTGCCCTTGTTGCTCCCAGAAGCGGAAGTAAAACGCACCTGGACAGATGAAGGGTTAACCTGGAAGAGCCTTAACCATAAGGGCACATTTTACTTCCGCTTCCGGTAGCAACGAGGGGGTGCGGCGCGGGCCAGATGAATCACAGTAAACCGTGTGGATTCACGGGTGCTTGGGCTTCTGGGAATTGAAGTCCAAGAACATCTGGAGTGCCAAGGTTCACCATCATGGCCCTAGAGTCAGAGAGGCGACATAGAAATGTGAATTATAAATAAATAAATAAATAAATAGGACTGGCTTTTGAGCAAGGGATACCTTTAGCTTTATCATGCTAGAAACTGACTCTTCTTCATACGCGTATTATTATTGTTGTGTTTGTTCCGAAATCAGTCATGCAAAAATGTGGACGGAATGGAAGCTAGCATGGAGGCCTGGAGTTGCCGGGTGGGGAAGACGGGTGCAGGGGGGGACACTATTTCATAACTCAGGAATGTTGTCCCTTGAGGGGGAAATGCCACCGCCACCCCTTCACCTACAGCCGTGGAGATTTCAAAGTGGGAAAGAGGAGAGAAGGAATCGGTTCTTCCGGAGCCCCAGCGAAGAAGGCATTTTGGCTACCGAAAAAAGAGCCGGGCTTACAAGAAAGTCACCAACTGCCAGGGAACTGCGGTGGCTCAGTGGTTATGATGCTGAACTTGATGACTGGAAGGTCGGCAGGCCAGCTGTTCGAGACCCAAGTACTGCACGGTGGAGTGGGCTCCTGTCATCTGTCCCAGCTCCTGCCAACCTAGCAGTTTGAAAGCAAGAAATTGCAAGTAGATAAATAGGGACCACTTCGGTGGGAAAGAGAACAGCGTTCTGTGTACTACGGTGTTTACTCATGCCTACTACATGTCCATGGAAATTATGCAGACACGGACACCACCGGCTCTTTGGCTATAAACAGAGATGAGCATTGAACCCTAGAGTTGGATATGACTGGCTTTCAAGCAAGGGTGACATTTACGTAACCAACTACCACATCCCCCTGCATTCAAAACGGGCGGCAACATCCACATCCTAAAGTTGTGCCTTTCTGCAATCCAAAAGCAAAGCTTCTCTCTCTCGGGCCAACCCTGCCCTTTGCTCCATCCTGAGCCCTGTGACCACACTGACGCCACAGTCTCCCCACTTTCCTTGACGGGGCTTCAATGGAGTCCCAAGGGAACCTGGGAATTGTTGCCAATAAAATGTAACTTTTTCCAGCTTTCGGGTACTCAGGCTTCCTGGTCTTCATCCCACCGGTGTGGTTTTTAGTAATGGGGAAGGAGGCAGCATGCGGGCTGCCATGACATCCCAGTGGGCTTAATGGACAGCAGACCCCAGTATAGACCATCTAGGGCCACCATCAGGGCAGTACTACCACTACTGCCATATAAGACCCAGAGCTGACAGGGGCCCTGCCGCCGCCGGCCATAACTGTGACATTACTGTGAGACAGTGTGTGTGTGGTGTGTGTGGTGTGTGTGTGTGTGTGTGTGTGCGTGTGCAATAGGATTGCTCAGTATGGGGCCCAGAAATCTCTGATGGCGGCCCTGAGACCATCACACAAGAAGCAGCGGGGGTTAGAAGGTTGAACTGGGACTCAGTAGGTCCAGAATGTCACATCCAGAGAGTGCTCTAAGCGCTATATAAGTGTATATATATTTTCTCAACTTGTATAGTATAGGCATCCTGTCACTATTTCGTTAACAGCATTTGTGTGTGGATGTACTCTATACTCGATCAGCATCCTCTGCCACGGAGACGCTCAGGGCCAAAGCTGATGTATGCAGTGTGGATGGTTGCGCTCCCCATTTATAGTTTGTGAGTTTCCTGATGATATTGTTCCTTGTACTAACTTTGGCTTTCTGTCAGTACTGCTTATAAGAGAGACTTCAAGGGATGATCTGATCCAGGGGTGCCCAAACTAAGGCCTGGGGGCTGGATCCAGCACCCCGATGCCAGTTCATCCGGTCCGCGAAGACCTCGTCGCTCCCAGAAGCGGAAGTAAAACGCGCTCGTACAGAGTCCCCTGGGACTCCGCACGGGTGCGTTTTACTTCCGCTTCCGGGAGCAACGAGGGCTTCATGGACTGGATAAATTGGCATTGGGGGCTGGATCTGGCCCCTGGGCCATAGCGACCAGCCCCCTGAACCACGTGACCGGCCCGTGGCCCAAAAGGTTTGGGAAACCATGATCTAAGCAGAGACCAAATTACTGCAGCAGATTCCTTGCTCTCCCTCCTCCTTTTGGGAGACTCTCATTCTTCAATTAACACCCCCCCCATCCTCCCGATTTGCAAGTTGCCAAAAGTTTATGTGGTTTCTGAATGCCACCAATCTCCTTAAACATAATTAACCTCCTCCCCACCCCTAAAAAAAAAAAGCTTCCCTTGTCACTCCAAGTAAATTACCCACCAAGTATTTAAACATGACATACACACCCTTTTCCCCCTTCTTCTTTTCATCCCCTTCCCAGCCTATGCATTTAAACTTCTCCAAAGGGGTCCCTCCTCCCCATCGGTTTCCCCTTGTCCCAACCCCTCCCTCCACGCCGCTAAACCCTAGACGCAGCTCTAAACCTGCCAATGGGGCTGAGAAATGGCCCCCCACGCCATTGTGGGGAAGCGGTGTTTAATGAACTATTGGGAAAGTGGCTTGGGTGATGAGTGGCTGGAGTCACCCCAGTAAAAGAGACTGGTTCTCTGTTGCCCGACAATTGTGATGTAAAGGCGACCCACCGCCTCCCCACTGTTAGGCCAGGACTAAAGAGTGGAGTAGAGAAGAGGGTCAATTTATAAGGTCTCTGCTCCAGTTAATCAACCGGATTGGATTAGGGTCACTGAGACTTCTAATAGGGTCAAAGGTTGTGGCCAATGGGATTAAAAGCTTTATCGTAGGGTAGCCCAGCTCACCGCTCAGAGGCGAGGGTTGTTGATTAGTGTTTTACGCCCTCTTTGAGAAGAAGCCGCCTCCGGGTTTGTGCCCTTGTGGCTTTAGCCCGTGTGAGAGGAAGGAAAGCCGGGGGAAAGTTGCGCATCTGCCACGCGTACATATCTGAGGTAGCTTCCGGAAAGGCAGACATCGGACACGAAGCGAGCATTTGGAGAAACCCAACCAGGCAACTTGCAGCTGGTGGACAGATTCCTCTTTGGCCTGGCAGGAGGGTTTTCACATCGCTGTCTGTGGGACGTGAGAAAGCAGGGCAAAGGGTCTCTTAGGAGAAGACCAGTCATTGTAAGCAAAACCGGTGAAGTTTTTATGATCCTTGGACCTGATGTGTGGGCTGCCGCTTCCAACAGTGATAGGTACAAACAGCTCCTAGCGAAGCTCATGGGAGATCCCGGCCAACATCAGCTAGAAGGCCACAGGTTGCCCTATAGCACAACCTCTGGGTCACACGACTTTTATTTTCCCCTTGCAATAGTTAACCACATGGAAGATTCTGGAGTATAGGGTCGCTATCAGTCAGCGACAACATAATTGTTCAGTTGCACAGTCGATTCTGACCCTTCACGACCCCATGGACCACTGCACGCCAGGCACCCCTATGACTTCCACCATCCTCCTCAACCCACTCAGCTTTGTGCCCATTGCATCAACAATGCCATCTAGCCATCTCATTCTCTGCCGCCACCTTCTTCTTTTGCCCTCGACCTTTCCCAGCATCAAGGCTTTCTCAAGTGAATCCTTTTTTCTCATTTGATGTCCAAAATAGATTCATCTTCAGTATTTGAGCTTCCAAGTAGCAGTCGGGGTTGATTTCTTCTAAGATTGACCTATTTGTTCTCCTTGCTGTCCAGGGGACTCTCAAAACTCTCCTCCAACACCACATCTCAAAGGCATCTATTCTCCTGCGCTCAGCTTTCCTAATGGTCCAGCTCTCACAACCATACATCACTACTGAAAATACCATTGCTTTGACTATGCGGACTTTTGTTTGCAAGGTGATGTCTGTACTTTTAACTGTGATGCCCAAATTTCTCACAGCTTGCTTCACAAGAATTAGTTGCCTTTTTATTTCATGCCTGCATAATGGATGGCTTGAAAGGCCTGGACAGGGTAGGACGGAGGTTGTTGTTACATGCTGTTTTGTACTTATGGGGACCCTATGTATGAGAGACCTCCAAAATGTCCTGTCCTCAATGCCCTACAAGCTTCTGCCCTAGAATCCTCCCCAACAGACATGGTCCAACATGCATAGAAAAGCCACCCAGAAGACTGAAAATCTGGATAAGTCTAGCTTGTGGTTTCCTTGGAGTTATGTCACAGAAGTGAGCATGAGGATTTGGGAGTCATGTACGTTAGTGAACTAATAACTAGGAGCCAGGTAGAGTCTTCATTGCTTTGATGACCAGCTGCTGTGGAGATTAACACCAGGCTTTTAATGTCATGAACTGCTTCTGGAGTTTATGGAGGCATTAGGTTGGTTGGTATGGGGAAACCAGAAGCCAGACTCCATCATCTTTTGGTGTGTTGTCATGGACTGAAATTAAATGCTTTGTCCCCCACACCACCCCCTTTGCTTTTTTATTCTGATGCTTCTGGCCAGAAATCCAGTTACCATCGTGTTTTTTCTTATAATGTTATCTCTATCAATTCGCTGCCAGTTGCCTTGCCTTCTTCTGCGTGTGTGTACGTATGTGTGTGTGATGTATCAATCCAAATGCCCCAGATTTAGGATTCTAAGTAGAATACTACTGTGACTAAATAGTCATTTACTAAAACAGTGGTGGCGAACCTTGGTGCTCCAACTGTTGTTGGACTTCAGTTCCCAGAAGCCCAAGCCCATGTGAATCCACACAAATGGGTTTACTGCCACTTCAGCTGTTCTTGGACTTCAATTCCCAGAAGCCCAAGCCCCTGTGAATCCACACGAATGGGTTTACTGCATGTACACACAGTAAACACATTCATGTGGTTTCACAGGGGCTTGGGCTTCTGGGAATTGAAGTCCAAGAACAGCTGGAGTGCCAAGGTTCACCATCACTGTACTAAACTTTGCTCCTCCTTGGATTTGTCTAATTGGCCTCAAGTCATCCATGTTGGTAGCCATGACCAAATCTTTGGGAAACAACTGATTGGACCTTTTCTAGGAGCAACTAGTTGGTGGCCTTCCATGTCCCATACGGAAGGTCCATTAACCAGTTCCTTGTTGCTGAAGCAAGACTTCGGGGTAACTTGGCTCAGATTCAACAGAACTACTGGAAAGCAGAATAGTTTAGGTCTCTGGCTTCAGAGCCAGAGATTGGGAGATTGATTCCTGACTGTGCCTTCCTTGACAGAGGCTGGACTTGATGGTTTACAGGGTCCCTTCCAGCTCTTCAGTTCAATTATGATAGAGGTGAGGTCTGATTAGAACATTCCTTTCCAGATAGTTTCATCCCTATGAAGATTTTCTGGAGCGTTCATTTCCCTTCACTTCCATTAACAAAGGAATCATTATATCGTTAACTAGGGATGAAGAAAAACTGGCAGAAAAGGGGCTTTGAGACAATTATCGGCATTAAATTAATTATAGGAATATAGAGGGGAAAGATGGGGGAACTCCTGGCTTTGCAGTGTAACAGTGATTCATTTCACAGATTTCAGGCATGGTAGGCTGGTTTCAAAATGGTCCAGCCTCCCCAAAATTAGTCAGACTTCAACCACTCATATGCAAGCAAGCAGCATATATTGTCAAAGTTTCTATTGAATAATCTATATTTTCTTGGGTTGGGCCCTTCCTGGTGAGAGACAATCTAACAAAAGAATTGAAAACTCTCCCAATGGCTTCAGGTCTTCCACCTGAGCCAGTCATAAATTGGCAGGAATTACCTTGGCCATTCTCAAACAAATAAGAGAAAGTACTTTTTCCACCCAGAGGGTCACTGGTCTATGGAACTCCCTGCCAGAAGAAGTGGTGACAGCTGTCAGTCTTGACAGCTTTAAGAAAGGATTAGACAGGTTCATGGAGGACAAGGGTATCCATGGCTATAATTATAATGGATACCTAAGGACAACCTCCGGGTTGGAGAGATAGGCAGGATATCTCTCAATGCCATTTCCAGGGAATCCTAAGCAGGTGAAGGCATCTGCTGGTGAGCCACTGTGTGAGACAGAATGCTGGACTGGATGGGCTGTGGCCTGTTCCAGCAAGGCTGTTCTTATGTTCTTATGTTCTTATGTTCTTATGTTCATACATCATTGTTGAGCCATAATCATACCCAAGCAACTCCAATTTCACCCCAGTCAATTCACCCTAAAATGATGGAGTTCCCTTGACAACAGCTGAATAGTCCCCCAGTTTTCTAAACAAATGGTCCCAGGAGTGTGGAAATGAAGGGATATTAAACACGCTGGCGATGGGCGAACTCTAGACTGCTTATCTCAGAAGCCCAAATGTTAGGTAAAGGTAAAGGTAAAGGTTTCCCTTGCTCGAAAGCCAGTCGTATCCGACTCTAGGGTGCAGTGCTCATCTCTGTTTCTAAGCCAAAGAGCCAGCGTTGTCTGCTTCTGCAGACATTTCCGTGGTCATGTGGCAGGCATGACTAGACGCCGGAGCGCACGGAACGCTGTTACCTTCCCACCGAAGTGGTCCCTATTTATCTACTTGCAATTTCTTGCTTTCGAACTGCTAGGTTGGCAGGAGCTGGGAGGAAGACGGGAGCTCATTTCCGTCCTGCAGTACTCGGGAATCGAACTGCGGACCTTCCGCTTCCTAGTCAGCGTCTTAGCAACTTGAGCCACTGCAGTTACAAGAAATTAAATATATGCCCATGTCTATTGTGGTGGATCAATCTATTGATCTCTCACAGTGCTTATTCTTCCATCATCATATTTCTCCATTTGCTACCTTCTCAGTCCTACAGATTATCATCATCCTACAACAGTGATGGCGAACCTTTTAGAGATCGAGTGCCCAAACTGCAACCCAAAACCCACTTCTTTAGTGCCAATGTAGCAACAGAGGATGAAGGAAACTCTCCCATTGGGCTGCTGGACAGAAGGGAGGGGCAAACTCTGTGCTGGGGGGAGGGAGAAAGTGCTCCCATTGGACTACTGGGCAGTGGGGTAAGGCAAACTCTGTGCTGGGGTGACTGCACGGGTGCCCACAGAGAGGGCTCCAAGTGCCACCTCTGGCACACGTGCCATAGGTTCGCCGCCACTGTCCTACAATAAATCCACATTGATCTGCAATTACTGCCGATTGTTAACCTTTGTGAGGCTGAAACTATGGCTTACTTACTGCAGATTGCCCAGATAATCTACCATGAAATCCTAACCTAGTGTCTCCCTGCTCCATCTCAGAACACACCGGATATTCCCCCGTGGCTGTAATGGTGGGGATGGACCACTGGCTGGTTGACCTTAGGATATTTGATTTATTGAGGAGCTGTTGCAAAATAAGATAGTGTTTCCTGGTAGATAATCTGGAAACCCACTAATTTAGCATATTTGATAATATTTGGTGGCTGGTGTGGAATGTTAAGGGCATTTCACTAGTCGACATACCATCAGGTTGCAAGGATAATGTCTGAAAGGATAATATGGAAATAAAGTTTGATTTGGCCACAAATGGTGTGAAATTGCTGCTTTTCTAAAAAGCTGCGCAATTGATTGGCTGTGGTATGGCACTAGAAACAGAGGTAGCTTTATGGTAGGGATTCTCAACCTGTGTCCCATGGGCCAGATGCGGCCCATGGCACCATTTCATGTGCCCCCACCATGCCACCCTCATCGCTGCTGGAAGCGGAAGTAAAATGCACCCGTACGGTTAAGACTCTTCCAGGTTAACCCTTCCTCTGTACGGACATGTTTTACTTCCACTTCCAGGAGCGACGAGGGTGGCGTGGGCCAGATGAATTGCATTTAACCCTTTCGTGTGGATTCACAGGGGCTTCTGGGAATTGAAGTCCAACATCTGGAGTGCCATCACGGCTCTAAGGCTACATTGTTCTATAATATGTTGCACAGTCTGTCGCAGTGCCCAACAGTCGCATGCTGATAATGGGCAGTATCCTTACAAGAGAAGAAGAAAAGGCTAAACCAGAATCGGTTGGGAGGGCCTATTATTGATTTTGGCTTTTCTTCCATTGGCCATCCATGCCCTATTCATCCAAACAGGCATCTATCTACACAGTCTACATAACATTGATGTTATTCCCCTGGTGTAACCCAAAAGCCAACAGACATGGCAAGACCAGGTTTCTCAGGTTGTATCCCACTGGATAGAAAAGGACTCCCTCCCACCCCAAAAGTCCAGTCCTATCCCTGTGACCCTCCAAGGCTGTCCTGGATTTAGGATTGCTCATTGTATTGATTGTCTTATGGGTATCGAGGAGATTTGTCATGTCCAAACAGAACCCCACCTTCTCCCTAACACATTCTTAAACATGATTGTGGTTTGTACGAATTCTCCCTTGCCACCCTAGCCAACCTTTCTTTCTCACACCGAAGCATTTACATCTTTGATTTTTTGTCAGGGGGGGAATTGAAAACAACTGAAAATGAATGGAAGAGAGGAGGAGGGATGGAGAAAACGACTCAATAAGCGTAGTGTACTGGGATCTATCTCCTCATTGAAATATGCCCCTTGGATATTTAAAAATTGGCCCAGATACGGTCTTTAATGAATAACACTTTAATTAAAAAAATTTACATATTAAACATGTAGCTGTAGAAATAGTTAGGGAACTGGCACTAGTATTAATCAAGTACAAGTGAGTCAGCTGAGGCAAGTGTACTTTACAAGGGGTTTAGGAAACACCCTTCCCTTTGAAGGCGATGGAAAGGATGCTGGAAGAGCAGGGTGGATAATTAAAATGAGAGATGGATATAAACGATAGGAGATGCAGTAAAAGGGGAGGGAGGGTTGGAGTAGGAAATATGTTGAACCACAAAAGGGATCCCAGGAAATCCGAGGACAAAAGCGTCTTGCCTTGAGAGATCCGGCCTCGCTGGGCTTCGGAAAGGAACAGGTGGCAGATTTTGAGGTCTGACCGTAGGAAGATACCCCTGAATTGGAGTTGGAGTATTGACCAGGATCTAGATGATTATCGGGAAAGCATGAAAGGTTGAAATGCAGATGATTAATCACATCATGTCTTTTAATTTGTTGGCATCTCAGTTGGAGGGACTGCGGTGGCTTACTGGTTAAGACGCTGAACTTGACAACTGGAAGGTTGGCAGGTCAGCAGTTTGAGACCCGAGTGCTGCATGACGGAGTGAGTGCCTGTCATCTGTCCCAGCTCCTGCCAACCTAGCAGTTCGAAAGCAAGACATTGCAAGTAGATGACTTTCATCTGAAAGTATGAGCTGACAGTAACTTCTAACCAGTTGCTAATGCAGGTTGAGCCCTGGGAACTATTCTTATAAACCCAGGTATTAAGCTTTCATCACTCAGTCTTACCTGTAGGGATATAAGAATGGAAATCCGAATATGGCAAAACGGTGTAGAATAGCACACAAAATGAAGACACCCATTTATGGTATAAAAATGTATTGTTCCATTCATAAATTTCCAAAATGTGTCAGTAACTCAAAGTCCAATTGTAAATTCAAAATAACCGAAGGTCTTATAATGCCTTATATATTCAAGAGAAACACAAAGTCCATATTTATATCATATCTCTTCTGAATGTGTTAAGTTATGACGTGGTCCTAAAACCATTCTAGTAAACAAGGTTTTTCATGTTACTTCTTCCAGAGACAGTCATAACAAATCTTCTTAAATGCGTCTAACCGCCTCTATGTGGATTCTTATGTGCCACAATGGCGCACTAGAATGGTTTTGGGACCACGTCATAGCTTAACAAATTCTGAAGAAATATGATATACTGATAAATATGGACTCTGTCCATATAAGGCATTATAAGACCTTCGGTTATTTTGAATTTACAATTGGACTTTGAGTTATTGACACATTTTGGAAATTTATGAATAGAACAATACATTTTTATACCATAAACAGGTGCCTTCATTTTGTGGGATATAAGAATGACCATGTTGGGTCAAATCAGAGGTCCATCATAAGAACATAAGAACAGCCTTGCTGGAACTGGCCACAGGAGCCCATCCAGTCCAGCCTTCTGTCTCACACAGTGGCTCACCATTTGCTTCAGGGTATTCTTCCCAAGCAGATGCCTTCTTCACCTGCTTAGGATTCCCTGGAAATGGCATTGAGAGACATCCTGCCTATCTCTCCATCCCGGAGGTTGTCCTTCCTTAGGTATCCATAATTATAGCCATGGATACCCTTGTCCTCCATGAACTTGTCTAATCCTTTTTTAAAGCTGTCAAGACTGACAGCTGTCACCACTTCTTCTGGCAGGGAGTTCCATAGACCAGTGATCCTCTGGGTGGAAAAAGTACTTTCTCTTATTTGTTTGAGAACTAGAGGTTGTCCTTAGGTATCCACAATTATAGCCATGGATACCCTTGTCCTCCGTGAACTTGTCTAATCCTTTCTTGAAGCTGTCAAGAATGATAGCTGTCACCACTTCTTCTGGCAGGGAGTTCCATAGATCCCCATCAAATCTAAATCCCCATCTGAACCTGAGAAAAACCATAGGAAGAGCTGAAAACAGGTTGGAAACCCAACACTCTTCTCTTTGTTTGGACTTGTAGAATGGGAATTCTGGGAAATGTAGTCCCAAAAGATAACATTTCATGCCTGGAACTTGAGAGAAGCTTCAGCCAGCTTGCTTCTAGCATTTGCTAAACTAGCCTAATCCCTTATTCATATCCCCCACCCTTCAAAACTGCAAATATTACTTTAGGGCTAGAAAGAAATGAAGCAATCAACTTAATTATCCATGCATAATTTCAGGAAGATTCTCATTCTCTCAATTCTCGCTCCGTCTTTCTCCCAAGGTCCTTGGGAACAAACTCTTCAGTTTTCAGCCATCTTTTGACTGTGGGGAGGGGGATCTGGTAGACATCTCCCCCTGAAGAAGAAAAAAACCCAGCAGGTTAGGACCTGTGACCTTCCTATGAGAAAGTGTTGCCTTTTAGGATGTGTTAAGAGGTCCATCCTTTTCATCCGATGTGTGTTTCTCCCTTGCTGTGGAAGGCAATCACATCGGTATATCATTAACTCCGCCGAGAAGAGGGGGCCGTAAAAGCAGGAGATGGTGGGGGGACCTTCGCCCGCACCCCGCTGAGGTCTGCTCGGAGCACAATATCCCAGAGACCAGGAGATTAAGCCCAAGAGAAGAAGTGAAAATGCTCTTCACGATTCACACGCCCTTTAGATTGTTTTATTAAACCATTTGAATAGGGATTTCCCTTTCGGCCGGCGACGGGGCCCGGCCAACGCATAGTTCTAGGTTGCTATGACTTGGTCGGCTCCTGCTAATCAGTGGCCAGGGCAAACTTCATATAAAATATCTCCAGCCATTGTTGGCCTAACGCGCCGTGACACCTCCCACACAAAAGGGGATTCATTCCCCCCAGCAGGTAATAAGGGCGACTTGCCATCCCAAGCAAGCTGGCCTGTCAAGAGGAATCACGCCAAGGGAGACGGGGAGCCCAGCCTTCCTTTCTCAGGTGGGCCGAGAGAAGAAGGGCGAATCCCTTTGTGAGGCCACAGCCTGTTGATCACAGAAAGTGATTCTCTGCCAGGATAGGAGAGGAGGGGGGCCACGTTTTGTTTCGGGGCTGGGTGGGTAGGGTGTGAGAGTGGCTGAGAAGACCCCAGAAGGACCGCCGTTCGTGGTAACAAGGTCCGGCGGCTGAAAGGTTGTTAGACAATCTCATCGGTGGCGAAGAAGGAGATGCAGAAGGAGAAGACCCTGGGGTCGGTCGGATGGTCAAATCCGCCTCGTAGAGCAGAGGGGGTTGAAGACTCTTAGTCTGAACTTTTGTCTTAAGGCAAGACTCTCTTCAGTTTAAGGCCACAGAATTGTGAAGAATGTTAAAAAGCCATTCCCAGGGCCGTAGCCAGGATTCTAGATGGGGTGGGGGGATTTTTCATGAAGGGTAACAATGTCACACACACACACACATATATAATATTGGCATCCCGGGGTGGGGTGGGAAGCTGTTAGCTCAGGAGGGTTTTGCGCCCCCCCCCTGCCCCCGTCTGGCTACGGCCCTGGCCATTCCACTCATCCTGCGTTACACGGTCACAAAGGGCTCTATTGGAGGGAAGGGGGGTAATGGCAGACCAGATGTTGGGCAGGTTCCAGCTTTGAACTACAATTCCCAGAACCCCCTGGCCAATTCGTGCCCTAAGCTGGAAGGAACCTGTATTAATTTCATGATGCTTCTATAATAATAATAATAATAATAATAATAATAATAATAATAATAATAATAATAATAATAATAATAATAATAATAATAATAATAATAATAATAATAATAATAATAATAATAATAATAATAATAATAATAATAATAATAATAATACATTTATTTATACCCCACCCTCCTGATGCAAGTACTACTCAGGGTGGCTTACAATGTAAAGAGAAAATTTAACAAAGTAACATCACATACAATAAGATCCACAAGCAATGAGATACGAAATATACAAATTACAAAGCATCATATACATCATATACTACACCAAGGAACATAAGAACATAAGAAGAGCCTTGCTGGAAGAGGCCACAGGAGCCCATCCAGTCCAGCCTTCTGTCTCACACAGACAGTGGCTCACCATTTGCTTCGGGGTATTATTCCCAAGGAGATGCCTTCACCTGCTTAGGATTCCCTGGAAATGGCATTGAGAGATATCCTGCCTCTCTCTCCAACCCGGAGGTTGTCCTTAGGGATCCATAATTAGAGCCATGGATACCCTTGTCCTCCATGGAATAAAACACCACAGGGCTCGCCATCCAAGATGGAGCCAGGGCTCAACGTCCACAAAAGAGCCAGGGCTCAATTGTCCATAACGGAGCCGGGACTCAAAATCCACAATGGTGCCCGGGGCCCAATGAAGTGAAACAGGTGTTGGCAGTGGCGCTGGCGTTGGTTTTTGGGCCGTGGTCGGAGCAGCCCCAGCTGACGTAGATCTCTCCCCACCCCTTCCAGCCGATTAAGTGTTGTAAGGACTGAGAATCATCATACTATATCTGTATTCCGCCCAACTTCCACATAGCGGAGGGTGGTTGATGTCACTATCTGCATTAGGTCATTTCCAGCTTAATGCTGATCATGATAGGGCCTTCAAAGTACCTGAGAGAGATGCTCATGGAGTAGGTTTACCAGTGCCAACCCTTCCCCATGAGTTTCCATAGCAAAGAAAGGGTTTCTGTGGGCATGGAGAAGGCATTTCAGTGCTGCAAATCTTCCAGTTCCATTCTTTGTCCTTGCCTATCATGACTTCTAAAATCAGCTAAGAGGGTGGCGGCTGACAAGCCATAGACATTCTTGGAGGAAACAGATATTCCAAATCAGGGGTGCCCAAACTAAGGCCCACAGGCCGTATACAGTCCCAACACTAATTCATTCAGCCCACGCCACCCTCATCGCTCCCAGAAGCGGAAGTAACATGGGTATGTTTTACGTCCACTTCTGGGAGCGACAAGGGTGGCATGGGATGAATGAATTGATGTCTGGGGTTGGATCCAGCCCATGGGCCTTAGTTTGGGCACCCCTGGTTTAAGCAGAGAAAATGGCAGCCAAAAAATCTCTCTCATCCTGTTGCAAAACATATCTGTTGTAAAACAGATTGCAAGGCCCATTTTACTTCTGCTTCCAGTGGGAAAAACCATGTGACCGGCCCGCATCCCAAAAGATTTGGGCACCCCTGGTCTAAATCCATTTCGATTGGGGCTTAGCTTGCGCCATGAAACAGAAATGTCATGGGTTGCTCAGCAAGACAATCTCTTGAAAGAGACACAGAGAGGGAGTTTAACGTTGGTGAACCCCCTGGATCTTGCTATGGCCTTTGATATTGTCAAACATGGTATCCTTCTGAGATGGATATCAAGTTTTGGAATTGGGGACCCATCCTTTGGTGGTCCCAGTCCTTCATTTTGGTTTAGGATCCTCCATGTATGGTGAAACCTGGGGAGTTGGTGTCCATCTTGGAATCTCCATTTTGGGGTCCTCTTGGGATTGGTTATTTCCCCAATGTTTTCTTTTAACATTCGTAAAAAGCCACTTGGAAATGTTATATGGAGATTTTGAGTGTGTTGTCATTTATATGTAGATGACACACAACTCTGTGTCTCATTTTCTTCATCTGCAGCAGATGCAATATTGGTCCTTGGGGTCTGCCTGGCTTTGATAAGGATTGGACAAGAGCTAGTAAATTGACTAAATCCAGAGAGGATTGAGATCCTAGTGGGGTTGGGGGGGGGGGGTGGCGCAACTGTGGGTCTGGTTAGAGAAATATTTATCTGGCATCAGTAGAGATTCATTCATTTAATTTTAGTTTAATTTCCCATGTGCCTTCATCAGCATAGGGAGTAAGATTCATTCATTCATTCATTCATTCAATTTGTATATTGCCCCATAGAGTAAGCACTCTCTGGGTAGCTCACAGCAAATGAATTAAAATGAATGAAATGCAAAATAAAATTTAAAAAACCCCAACAAATAAATGAGCTTCTGGCACTAGTAGACCTAATCTTAAATTCAATTAAACAAATTAAAACAACTTTGGGAATCCTAGGTAAACCATGAATAAAAAGCAGCTTTAAATAATTCTGTTTTTACTAGTTCCTTAAAAACAAGGAGGGAAGACGCTTGGCAAAACTCTATCGGAAGCATCTTCCAAAGAGATGAAGCCACAACCAAGGAAGCATGGTTCCTTATGCTAACACTTTCTACCTCTTTAGGAGTCACCATCCTTTGCATCGTGGACTGTGAGAAACTTGGGTGCACTTGTGGACCAGATCCATCTATGGAGGTGGCAAATATCTCTTGTGGCCAAGATTTCCTTTTATCAAGTCCAGTTGATTGACAAACTGCATCCCTATCTAGATAAGAAAGACCCAGTAATGGTGCTTCTTACATTGGTAATCTTTAAAATAGACTTCTGTGGTGTTCTCTATGTAGTATGAAAGTAGTATGAATACTTCAGCAGATCCAAAATGCAGTTGTCAGACTGATCACAGAATTTTTTTGCTGTTGTTCAGTTGCACAGTCAATTCTGACCTTATGTGACCCCATAGACCATTGCGTGCCGGGAACCCTACCATCCTCCTCAACCTGCCCAGCTCTGTGCCCATTGCGTCAACAATACCATCTAGACATCTCACTTTCTGCCGCCCCCTTCTTTTGCCTTCAACCTTTCCCAGCATCAAGGCCTTCTCAATTGAATCCTCTCTTCTCATCTGATGTCCAAAGTACTTCATCTTCATCTATACTATTTGACCTTCAAAGGAGCAGTCAGGGTTGATTTCTTCTAAGATCAACCTATTTGTTCTCCTCGCTGTCCAAGGTTCTCTCAATACTCTCCTCCAATGCCACATTTCAAAAGCATCTATGCTTTTGGTAGATTTTCTTTGGCTACCTGTTAGTTTCTGTGCTCAATTCAATGTGCTGGTTGTGACTTCTAAAGCCCTTCATCATTTAGGGCCTGGATACTTGGTGGAACATCTGTCCAACAAAACAGCTACCCAACTGACCAGCTCCTCACAGTCCATGCTGCAAAGGATAGTGACTCCTAAGGAGGTAGAAAGTGTTACCATAAGGAACCATGCTTCCTTGGTTGTGGCTTCATCTCTTTGGAAGATGTTTCCGACTGAGTTTTGCCAAGCGTCTTCCCTCCTTGTTTTTAAGGAACTAGTAAAAACAGAATTATTTAAAGCTGCTTTTTATTCATGGTTTACCTAGGATTTCCAAAGTTGTTTTAATTTGTTTAGTTGAATTTAAGATGAGGTCTACTAGTGCCAGAAGCTCATTTATTTGTTGGGGTTGTGTTTTTTTAAATTTGCATTTCATTCATTTTAATTCATTTGCTGTGAGCTACCCAGAGAGTGCTTGCCCTATGGAGCAGTATACAAGATAGATAAATGAATGAATGAATGAATGAATGAATGAATGAATGAATGAATGAATGAATGAATCTTATTCCCTATGCTCATGAAAGCACATGGGGAATTCCATTCTGCAGACACCTTGATTTTCTGAGGCTAAGAGGAGAGAGAGAGTTTAAGACTTTTATGATCACGCAGGAACACATATTCTGGTAATCAAAACTATTAAATTTTGGCAAGGCATCATGCCGAGAGATGGCGATCATCCCAGAAAGAGGAAAGGGTGGGGAATAAGGAGAGACTTGGAAGTCTTTGGCATGTGCGTAATTTATGGAGAATGCCTTAAGTGTGAGGGAGGAAGAGCCCAGAGGCACAAAGAGAGAATAATGTTTTGCTTCCACCCAAGGAGAGAAAAAGAAAGAAGGAGAGAAATCCAAGCAGCCGGAGGGTTGACTTTTGCTTATGGCAAGAATCGTGGGAATGTTGGAAACCAAAGATTGACTCTGAGTTGCCGATGATGGGATGATGATGGTGGTGGTGATGATGATCATCATCATGAATTTGTTAAAACAAATTTCTGACTTCCACAAATTTCTGTCTTGCTAAAATGGGTAGCAAATATGAGAGATGGCCAAACGGTACAAAACAGTTCAATGAATCAAGAAGAAAACCATTTGAGGCATGAACACGTGGGATATATTGCTAAATAGTTCAAAACTGTTATAATGCTGACTGTAATTACTGCTTAAGATAATGTAATTAATTGATTAAAGTTCATTGAACAGAATCCACTTAATTCACTGGTCACAACTATCATATATATTACTTTTTAGAAATCCTGAGGAAGATCCTGTTGGAAAAGCCAAGTTTACCGGAACGGCTTTGATTTTTCATGAATTTGTTTTTTTTGATGATTGTGAAGACTTTGAATAAATGCAGGTAGTTGTGACCAGTGAATTAAGTGGATTCTGTTCAATGAACTTTAATCAATTAATTACATTATTGTAAGAGTAATTTCGATCAGCATTATAACAGTTTTGAACTATTTACCAATATATCCCGCGTGTTCATGCCTCAAACGGTTTGCTAATGGGTAGCAGCAGAGCAAATGTCTCCAGGTAGATAGACTTGAGATTGTTATCTCTAACCAGGCTTCTGATGGTATCTGGAAAAAGCGACTTTTGGGGTCCTTGTCTCCAAGAAACTCCCCAATGCTGGCTGGGACATTCTGGGACATGTAATCCAGAAAAGTAATGGCCAAAATCTTACTGAGCATTGACTCTGGCATAAGGGAAATAGTAAATGTCTTGGCAAGTCCCAAAATGCCCCAGCTCACATTGGGCAGATTCTTGGAGACACAAACTCAAAATGAATGCAAAAGCACTCCTTGGGCATTTCACTTGCCTGGAAAACCTTCTTAGGATTGTTGTAATGTGGACATTTAGTGGTTAAAATGCTGAATGTGACGACTGGATGGTCAGCAGGTCAGCAGTTTGAGACCTGAGTGTCTGTCTCAGCTCCTGCCAACCTAGCAGTTTGAAAGCAAGAAATTGCAAGTAGATAAATAGGTACCACTTTGGTGGGAATGTAGTGTTCTGCACACTCCGGTGTCTACTCATGCTTGGCACATGTCCACGGAA
Organism: Bradypodion pumilum; assembly: GCA_035047305.1. Taxonomy (NCBI): domain Eukaryota; kingdom Metazoa; phylum Chordata; class Lepidosauria; order Squamata; family Chamaeleonidae; genus Bradypodion; species Bradypodion pumilum. Next base: position 3,241,913 of record JAWDJD010000006.1, read on the forward strand.
ACCTCTGCAGATGCAGACAGTGCTGGCTCTTTGGCTATAAACAGAGATGAGCACTGGAACCCTGATGTAGATGGGAAAGCAATCTTTTGGCTTCTTCAACTCTGCAACTTCAAACTCACTTTCAGCCGGTATGGTTGGTTGGCCGTTGATTTTTTTCCTTACGTTCCAGGTTTTCTATTCCGCATGGCGTATTTTAGTTTGATCGTGCTTTAGGCAGAACGATTTTATCTTTTGAATTCCATAAGTCGCTCCGGGTGTCATTTATGGCAAGGAAGGCGGCTTTTCAAGTAGCTGTGTTAAAAAAATGCTGATTGATTCATTGAATAATTGAAAAGCATTCAAATCCCGCCCACGTATTCCTTACAAAAGCTCTTAAAATGGCTTACCAATAAAATGCAATGTTAAACCTCGTATCCAGTCAACGCTATTGGAGCAGTTGAAACAGTTTTCCTTAGTTACTTCCCCAAAGTAACTTTGCTTTACCTTTGTTACCTCTCCCCAAGGAACTAGTTTTGGGGGGAAAACTTTTGAAGGTTGAGTTGTAGAAAGAGGCATTTGGCAACATTTTGCCTCTTTCGCAGTATGACATTTATGACGTTTTGTTTTGATTTTGGCCTCTGTTGTGATCGAGTCTGCCTGTAAGCTGTCTTGTTTTGTAAACAAAAAACGTTTCTTCTGGCTGATGTGCTTATTTTAACTGAAACGTTTGATATGGTAGCCGTATCTGTACTTCAAGCATATCAAAGAGTAAACAAGACAAAAAGACAAAAGGAAAAACTGCTGTATTTTGATGTTAGTTCACATGGATCCAGTCGACTTGATCCACAAAAACTAACATCAAAATGCAGCAGGTAGTCTTTAAAGTCCCGCAATGTGTTTTGTTTTGTTTACTCTCTTATTTTAACTATTATTTACTGTATCTGGTGCTGGTTTTAATGATACACTCTCACTGTAAGTAAGTAAGTAAGTAAGTAAGTAAGTAAGTAAGTAAGTAAGTAAGTAAGTAAGTAAGTAAGTAAGTAAGTAAGTAAGTAAGTAAGTAAGTCAAGTCAAGTCAAGTCAAGTCAAGTCAAGTCAAGTCAAGTCAAGTCTAACCAAAGGAATTCTACAGGATAGGGCCATGATGGCGAATCTTGGAACTCGAGATGTTCTTGGACTTCAATTCCCAGAAGCCCCCTGTAAATTTTGTCTTCTTTACTCTTTATAAAATCATGCACGGTGTGGACAAAGTAGATAAGGAAAAACTGCTTTCTCTATCGCACAACACTAGAACTAGGGAGCACTCCATGAAACTTTTGGGTACTAGTTCTCAAACAAATAAGAGAAAGTACTTTTTCACCCAGAGGGTCCCTGGTCTATGGAGCTCCCTGCCAGAAGAAGTGGTGACAGCTGTCAGTCTTGACAGCTTTAAGAAAGGATTAGACAAGTTCATGGAGGACAAGGGTATCAATGGTTATAATTATGGATACCTAAGGATAACCTCCGGGTTGGGGAGAGAGGCAGGATATCTCCCAATGCTATTTCCAGGGAATCCTAAGCAGGTGAAGGCATCTGCTTGGGAATAATACCCTGGAGCAAAGGGTGAGCTACTATGTGAGACAGAATGCTGGACTGGATGGGCTCCTGTAGCCTGTCCCAGCAAGGCTGTTCTTATGTTCTTATGTAATCCACACGAATGGGTTTACTGCAATTCATCTGGCCCACACTGCCCTCGTCGCTCCCGGAAGCGGAAGTAAAACGCACCTGCATGGAGGAAGGGTTAACCTGGAAGAGCCTTAACTGTACTTCTGCTTCCAGGAGCGATGAGGGTGGCGTGGGCTAGATGAATCGCAGTAAACCCATTCATGTGGATTCATGGGGGCTTCTGGGAGTTGAAGTCCAAGAACATCTGGAGTGCCAAGGTTCGCCATCACGGGGCTAGGGGATTCTGGGAACTTTAGTTCTCCCTCCTGCCCTCAAGAAGAGAGTAAAAGTCAAATTGTCAGGAATGCTCTCTTCCCAAAGCCCTCCACCTCAAGTCACAACCTGCCATCTGCCTCTTTTGCTGAAGCTGATGGTTGACAAATAAGCCGTGGGTCTCCTCCCTCCTCGCTCCCTCCTCTTCCACGCTGAGGCACTTACATTTTTATATGGCACCTTAATAACCCCTCATTTCCATGACGAGCGCATGCTTTTCCTCTGCATTCCCTCCCTGCCTGCCTGCCTTTCTTGGTCTCTGTCTCCTGTAGTTCCCTCTTCCTCATAGACCGCCTCAGGTGACATTTTGGAAGCTAAAGAGGGTCAGGGCAGCGATTAGCTCTTGGCAGAGTGTTACGGGAAGAACCAACGTCTTCCTTAATGGCAGCATGCTTAATCACCTCTATCTTCTCTCTATTTCCCCCCCCCCCCACACACACACACACACACACACAAGCTGAACCTGGCGACCCCCACCCTGAAAAGAAGGGGACTCAAACTCTTAAAACTGTTTCTTCTTCTTCTTCTTGTGCTGTATTCAATTCCGAATATTGGCAATCCTTATGGCAATCAGCCATGAAGGCTGTCCTGCGAATATAATGCTTTCACCTGCCTTCCACATCGTAGCGTGACACCCATAGTACCACTGATCCAGCTTCAGGGGTCACTTTATGGTCCTGAGGCCTTTTGGCGCACAAAGTCCTCCTCAGCCCCAGGCCAGGATGGATGAAACTGCTGCCCTCCATCAAGGTAGATTCAAGTGGGATTTAATTCAGTTGGGGACCATCACCCATCCCTGTGGACTTCGCCATGGCCGCTATTCCTCATGGATGTCAGGTTAGTTAACTGCCACCTGATGCTTGCCGTTGAGTCGCTGGCGGTAGGGTCTACTTTATCACCATAGCAGGATAACCTGGCCAGGCTCATTAAAACTGCTTAGGTGGGAGATAAGCCAGGACTTCCCTAAAGGACAGAGTTTGCCCTGAGCTTCTGAAAGCATGTTTTGAACATTTTGGACAGTCCTCCCAAATCAGCATGATTATTAGCAACCATAGCTCAATGGGGCCTCCATGTTCAGCAGCAGTGTACCCTGTTCACCATATGGTGGAGATGGAGTGACCAGCACTTGGTAAGTCATGCTGGGAAGCACCCAGTTTAGCTGACTCTCTTGGTAACTTGGATATTATGGAAATTGCCCCCCACCCCCATTCTCATCTGGGAAGGGGGCTCTTCCATTACATCATAGAGTTGACTGCCCCCTCCACTTGCTTTTCCATTTGAGGCAAGGCCTTTATAGTGGGGCAGGCTTTTGACCATTGACTGCTGGCTGATGAGGGGACTTTAAATTGTTTGTTTGTTTGTTTGTTTGTTTGTTCGTTCGTTCGTTCGTTCGTTCGTTCGTTCGTTCGTTCGTTCGTTCGCTCGCTCGCTCGTTCGCTCGTTCGCTCGTTCACTCGTTCACTCGCTCGGTTGACTGCTGCATTTGAAAATACATTTAATTCAATGGTGTATCAGTAATAGCATTCGTATGACTATGTCTTCATATTGTAGCTTCTGACCCTTCTATCTGTACCTTCTTTTTCTTGGGGTGGGCGGAGTAGAGGTGTGGAAAGTTACTTTTCTGAACTGCAGCTCCTAAAATACACCAACCAGCATCGTCAGCTGTGTTTTAAGAAGTTATAATCCTGAAACCCAACATTTCCCCAGTTCTTTGTAATGTTCCTCAGTTGGAAGGGATTCAATTTCTTCTGTGTTCATTCCTTCCAGAGCTTGATCCACTTCAAATGGTTAATTTAAGGGCAGGTAGAAAAGCTAATGACACACACACCCTTCTATGGTGGCCATGCTGGTTGACATATTTGGGAGCTTCATTCCTCCCCCCACCAACACACCAAAAGTAAATTTTCTCATCTCTTTTTGTTAACCTTCTCAAGAACCTCCTTGAACACCAGTTTTGGGAGAAAGGCAAGATGTAAAGTGAGTAGGCATACAAACACACTGTACACTGAGCTAATATTTTATGGCTGTACCACAAGTTTTTTGTCACCTGATTTAAAATCTGAGGCTGGAGCTCCCTAGGTAGCTGCTATGGACCTACTCAAAAAGTGGGTTAGTCTTTCAGAGTAGACCAATAGGTCTGCAAGAGTCATTGGCCAAGGTTTATCTTTTGAATGAGTCTAAACCCAATGATTCACATAGAGCGGCATCAGGAAGTCTCTTGAGAACAGTTCTAATTTCTGACATTCCCAATGAGTAGATTTAACTTTCTCTGAAAAACCATAAAATAAATAAATTGCCACGTCCTATTCCTTCCATCTTCTATGACCTCTATTCCCTCTACCTTGTTGAGAAATGGATGCTTAGACCTTATCCCCTCTCCTCCTTTCTTCCAGCGACCAGAGAGTCTGCCTTTGTCCATGCCATCGCTTCAGCTGGTGTGGCTTTTGCTGTGACCAGATCCTGCGCCGAAGGGTCGGCCACCATCTGTGGCTGTGACACGCGGCACAAGGGCCCTCCTGGAGAAGGGTGGAAATGGGGAGGCTGCAGCGAGGATGTGGAGTTTGGAAGCATGGTGTCTCGGGAGTTTGCGGATGCGCGGGAGAACAGACCAGACGCTCGGTCAGCCATGAACAGACACAACAACGAAGCTGGGAGGACGGTAAGGAAGTCCAGTTGCATCCGGCCTCTGCTGTGCTACTGCACCGAGACAGCATTAACATTGACATGACACTGACGTCTACTGTTTTAAATATGTTAAATGCAGGAACATAACATCATCATTTAGCCAGTCATTTGCAATATAATGTCCAGAGCTTTGGAAAGTTACTTTGGGGAAAGTACAGCTCCCAGGATTTGCTAGAAGGTTGGGTAGTATGGGAGTTGTAGTAGAAAAAGGAACCTTTGAAACTGGTAAAATCTAGAGACAGATCACACAGTTCCGTGAATGGATCACATCATTAGCAGAGTGGTGTGATACCATTCTCTTAGACCAGTGGTCCCCAACATGGGGCCCACACCCTACTGGTGGACTTCAATTCCCAGAACCCTAAGTCAGTATATTGGCTGATCAGTGCTTTGGGGAATTGACGTAGGCTTCCGGAAATTGATGAGTAAGGCTTGTTCCATGGCTAATCTTGTTAGTTACAAGAAGCTGTTCTAGTTAGGATTCTCTTTTGGTTCTAATTTCATTTCCTACCCATTAGTCTAGGTTGGACTAGATCAGGGTTTCTCAGGCTTGGGCCCCTAGGTCAATAATGGTGAACCTCGGCACTCCAGGTGTTCTTGGACTTCAATTCCCAGAAGCCCAAGTCAGCACTCCTGCTGATCAGGGCTCCTGGGAATTGAATTTCAAGAGCATCTGGAGTGCCAAGGTTCACCATCACTACCTAAGGTGTTCTTCAATTCCCAGAAGCCCAGGTCAAGCATGCCTGCTGATCAGGGCTTCTTGGAATTGATGTCCAGGACCTTCTGGGGGCCCAAAGTTGAGAAACCCTGGACCAGACGAACCAAGATGACCACTAGATAGATTTGGCTAGAGGACAATTCTATGATTCTGAAGAAATCCTCAGAGCTGACCTTACATTTCAATTTGAGCAAAATTTTCTGCCATCTCCATAAATAACAGCACAGAATTGTTGGGAAAAGGAGAAATTTCTAGGATAACAGAACACATGAGTAACAACTATACCTTTGTGTTATAAACTATTGCTCTGAGGACATCCAAAGATACTGAGATACCCAAGAACCCATTTTTGGTCACCAGAGTGCATGTTTGGTCACATTGTAAGCTAACATGGTCTTTATCTTTCTTCTCTATTTCCCTACTCCTCTTGTTTTATATCTTTGTCGGTTTGTTTTCCATTTCCAGTCCATCATTGACCACATGCACCTCAAATGCAAGTGTCATGGGCTGTCGGGCAGCTGCGAGGTGAAGACCTGCTGGTGGTCCCAGCCAGACTTCCGGGTCATCGGCGACTACCTCAAGGATAAATACGACAGCGCTTCCGAAATGGTGGTGGAGAAGCACAGGGAATCCCGGGGATGGGTAGAGACGCTGAGGCCCAAATATAACTTCTTTAAAGCACCAACTGAGAGAGACCTGGTCTACTATGAGAACTCGCCCAACTTTTGCGAGCCAAACCCTGAAACTGGCTCCTTCGGCACCCGTGACAGGATCTGCAACGTCACCTCACACGGGATAGATGGTTGCGACCTCCTGTGCTGTGGGCGAGGGCACAACACACGGACTGAAAAGAGGAAAGAGAAATGTCATTGCATCTTCCACTGGTGTTGCTATGTCAGCTGTCAGGAATGCATACGGATCTATGACGTTCACACATGCAAGTAAAAGAGGGTCCCGTCCTCAGTCCCGGAAAATGAGTCAGAGACCTATTTTCTGTGGGGAAAGCCAACTTCCCGAGATTAAATGGAAACTGGAGACACACATGCCAGCCCAAACATACACAGAGAGAGTCTAAAATTGGTTGGCTAGTGTAGGTCTTATCTCTTCTTGACTGGGTGTGTCTTGAGACTTAGCCTTTCAGCTCCAGGCAAGATGAGAAGTAAAGAAACCATGAGACTTGTTCCTTCAGAAGACTGGGGTTTCTTGAACTAGTTAACAATGTTGAGCCGGATAGTGGATGGCTAGCAGGTTTCCAGAAGGTTCCACAATCTCTGCTCTCTCTTTTCCTCACTCAACGCGTACAGCAAAGTTCCTGCTGTTAAGTGTCCTTTAAATGTTGTGCGTCTTCCCGAAACGTGGCCTATTTGTGCATTGCAAGCATGGAAGAAGCTTCTAGCGCAACGACTCTCGTGTTCCAGCCCAGCCTGTAGCACTGTGTTTCAGTTTCAATGTTTTGATGTATATAGCATTAACAACAGGTGGTGTGTTGTTTTTAAAAGCTCTCATTTCGACCTCTCACAGGAAGGGGGGGAACTCACAAATTACTTTTTGTCCTGTGGAATGGTCAAGATTGGGTTTCCCAATCCCCCGAAAGGGTCGATAGAGCGCCTTGGAACATATTTATAGGAAATGATGGCCCGCGCACATCTGTCGTGAGATGGGAAGTGAGGTGTGATGGTGGCATGCATGTGGCATATTGGTGGATGGTGTTTAAGTGCATGTGTGTGTGTGTGTGTGTGTCCATGTACTGAAGGATACACACATACATATCTACATCATGTCCAAAACCACCATGTCAAGAAGGTTATCAAGATAAGGCCTCACTCATTGGCCAACCTGGGAGGGGTGAGCTTCACCACAGGACACAACATCACAACTCTGGGCTTTATAGCTAAGAAGATGAAGAGTGTGGGAACAAAATGGCTGCTATCCTTTATGACAAAGGTATTTAAATCCATAAATAATATTGTATCAGGGTAGTCGAGCGAATGGAAATCACTCCTGGATGGCATGGGTCTTCTTTCAAATCCTGTATGCCTATCCCATGAGCAGACCTCAGACAGGTTTCAGGTCACTGGTCCTGGTTCAAGCCACACTTCCTCAAATGTCATTGGGTTTCTTACTCAAACACCCTTCTGTGGACAAATTCCAAACTCCTATGTCCCCAACATATATTTTTGCAATTGACAATATTTTCATGCAGTCCCCATTTTAGAGAAAGATCTTATCCAGGTAGATACGGTAGTTCCAGATTTCCAGGAAGAAATCTAACAAACTGTGGATGTATCAGTCCAAAAATGTAATTTTTCCTCATTGGGTAATGTTTTTTAATTAGAAAAATGTCGACTTCTTCTCGACACAACTGTTATATCCAAAGGATAAACACTTCTTTTCCTCATAACATGGCCTAGAGATCTGAAATTGTGGACACTTGAAAGCCCTTTTCTCCCCAGATGTACCAGGTGTTTTTTTTTAGTAGAGATCTTTCAGTGCAACATGCAGGAACAAGTCACAGTGGCGTAGTCTGCAAAACCGGCACATCACTGTCAAGCTTGGTTCTCTGAAGAGAACGATAACTATTTTCCACACAGGCCCACATGCTTCAAATTTAGGCTAATGGTTTTGTAAGAGTGATGGTAGATACAAACAACTGTTAGTCTCAGTCTTCTACTGAAGTCCATACAAAGGGATCTTCTGGCTTTCCCACACATTCCTAAATAATCCCTTGAGGTATGTCAGATTTCAAATGGTTGCGTACAGAAGAAGCCAACCTACTCATGATTAATGAAGATTATCCAGAGCTTGGTAAAATTACCGTTTGAGGCTGCAATGTCCACAGTTCAATAGCATACTAGCACGTGTATTCCTAGTATTTTGCAGAGATGGACATTATTTTTCCTGGCTATCTGGAGCCAATCCTCAGTCCTTGAAGGGTTTCTTCTGGGATAAGAGGTGATAACCCCATTAAACGTTTAATCTTATCATCTTCCAAGTGAAAAGTCCCCTTCCCAAACTTTGGTAGGATTCATTTTAATACATGCTAAAATCCTACACTCATCCGAAATGTGCAGAATGGCAACAACAACAACAAAAACCTCCCTCAGCCCATCTGAGATGGACGTCAATACAACAATCACACATTTTTGGATGCTCGTAAGTCATCTAAGATCTGCCCTCCAGGGTTCTAAAAATCTTGCTTATTGTGTTGTCTTTGTCTTAAGGTTCTTCCAGGGGGGGCGGGGGGCAGGGGAAGCTATTTATATCTCCACATGTCTTTTCCTTTCCTCTTTCTTGGTGATAGAAATTCTTGGGATTGGCGGATGGTCTAGCGCTAAACTGCGTCTCTGCTTTAATGCTGTTTTTGCACTTGGTAGAGTTTGGCAAACTTCCAGTGCTGTTAAAGAACAATTCTTGTGTCTTTCACTATGCTGTGTTAGCTGTTGGTTCCTTAGGTTCAACAACCACCAGTGTTCAAATGCACAGAAAGTGAAACAGCCCTAAATTCTACCCTGGTCAGAGTGGGGTGGGGGGGAATAAACCAAGGATTTGAGGAGGATTTTTTAAAAAGTCTTGGAAGTTGATGGGATGTTATGGAATGAGATAACATGAATGTCATCTGGATGTTGGGAGGGGGGGAATCCTGGTAAGCATAATGGAGAACAAAAGATGGAGTAGTTACGTGATGGCGAACCTTGGCACTCCAGATGTTCTTGGACTTCAAATCCCAGAAGCCCAAGAACCCTGTGAATCCACACAAATGGATTTACTGCAATTCATCTGGCCCGCGCTGCCCTCTTTGCTCCTGGAAGCGGAAGTAAAATGCGCCCGACGCCGTACGTCTCGAGTGCCAAGGTTCACCATCATGGACATAGTGTATGCAACATATATAAGTGTCATACTTTCCATGCTTTTTGTATAGACTTGCCCCTGGGTTAAGGTCAAGAACCAACATAGCTCCTCTTATCCATGCAACAGTTCCACCTGTGGAGCTGTTAATTTGGGGAGGCACATAATTGAGGGGAAAGACCTGGCCCCTCTTCCAAAAATCACAATAAATGGCTTGATATAAATCTAGAATAGTGGTTCCCAACATGGGGCCCGCACCCATTGGGGGGGGGATTTCAATTCCCAGAAGCCTAAATCAGTCCATTGGCTGATCAGTGCTTTGGGGAATTGATGTAGGCTTCTGGGAATTGAAGCCCAAAAACCAAAGGTTGGGAAACATTGACTTCCAGAAGAACAATGTTGTGGGCAAGTTGAATCCAGTTGAAATGAGCTCAGTGAAAAATATAAGCCCACGTTTAACTCTTTTCTATTGAACTGGGATTTATGGCTGTTTAACGCTAGCAGGATTATGCCTTGATTTAACTACAGCTATCCTGGGATATTAGAAGCAAATGTCGGCCCGAGAGACCAAATCAGTTGGATGGCAAATCTGCCATCCAGGTCTCTGGATTGGGACTCGGAGTGAATATTACTGCCTTTCCCACTCATCTTAGGTATGTGTTTAAATGATGGAAACCTGAGGAATCCCTTCATATCCACCCTGGGGCAGAAACGCAGCTGCAACCAGGGCAGGAATATGATCTGTCACGTTCCAGAAGTAATGAGCAGCTTCAGTGTGGCTTTTCCTCTGCTTTCATATTTGCTTGCCGCCCCCCGCCCCATCTGTTTTTCAGCACCTTAGAAGCTTTCCAAAATGTCTCCCAAAGAAGTCCCAGCCACAGTGAGGGACATTTTAAAATCCTCTCTCTCCTTGCCTCGTTTTGCCAGTTTCATCAGCTTTTATTTATTTGTATTTATTCCTAACTGAATAATCTATACCTTTAAAGCAGAGGTGTTGGTGCGGTATCCGGAATGGGCTGCCGCACCCCTTGACCAAACCCCGCGAAATTCAGCACACACGTAACTTGTGCACGTGAGCAGGTCACTGTCGGGGTCCCAAAGCCCATGGGGGGGGTTATGACCCCCAAATTGATCCTTTAGTCTTCAACCAATCACAAGGGCTGACCAGGTCTGGGCGTTTGTGATGTCATGCCCTTTGTGATGTCTTGCCCAGCCCTGGCCAGCCCTTGGGAGTGGTCAGCCCTTGGGAGTGGTCAGCCAATGTGACATCACAGGGCCCTGCCCCTTGGCCAGGCAGGCCAGCTGGCAGGGCAAGGCAGGAGTCCAGTGGACAGAGGTCAGCCCAGGAGAAGGAGCACCAGAGCAACACAACCCCAGGAGGTAGGACAGCACCCCCCAAAAAACAACAACAACACACACACAACTCACCTGGACGAAGCCGGGCACCCCTGCTGGTCATGAATAAAGCATCCCTCACAGAGGAAGGTTTTTACACAGAGATAGCCCAGGAAGTCAATGAGATCCAGATTTTAAATACAAAAAGGATTTTATTTCTCTCTGCTTTGGAGAAGCACTCAGTTGTAAGTACGTTGTCCCAGCTCTTCATATTTGAGACCTGGGACTGTGGTGGCTCAGTGGTTAAGAAGCTCACCTTGTTAGCTGGAAGGTCAGCAAGCTGGCAGTTCAAGACCCGAGTCCTGTGTGATGGAATGAGTGCCTGTCTCTGTTCCAGCTCCTGCCAACTGAGCCGTTCAAAAGCAAGAAATTGCATAGAGATAAATAGGGACAACTTTGGTTGGAAAAGATCTTGGGGACATGAAAGGAGCCTCATTTGGGCATCCCCTGAGCGGAGTTCCTCCAGCAAAAATCCTTTCAACCCAGAAACCACCTTTGAGTGCTTCTGCCATGAAAAAAATATTTGAGGCGACTTGAAAAGGCAGGACATTATTAGTGATATACTTTATTGTTGTTTTAATAGTCGTATTTTTACCACTGGGGAGAGAGAAAGAGGAGCTTGCTGGATCTTCTGGCTTAGGTGCTGTATAGGAACTTGCCCAATTTGGGTAAAAGTTACCATGTGATGTGTGGGAGAAGCAACAGTGCATCACAAAGGACTTCCTCAGGCAGCAAAATGGCACGTGTCAGCCTGCATTGGCATAGGCTTGCCACCTTTGTGGCCAAGAGGTTGAGGAAGTCTTGAGACACTCAAGTTCTTGGTGCAAAAGAGCAGTTTTCTAAATGCATGAATGTACTTAACCTACCTGGTTATGTTTCTGGTTTTGGCAAAGCACAGCAATGCTCAGCTGGGCAGAACCCATTCCCACTGCTCTACCATAGTCACAAAATAACCTTTTCAAGCCAGGAGGGGAGGTCACGCCTTCTCAGTCAGCTTCATGGGCCAGATGGCCATTCTGCCCTCCCTGCACAATGGGGAAGCCATTTTGTCTCAACAGCTTAAAAAAGGTAGCCATTTTTGTTTCTCGAATCCCCTTGGAAGGGGGGGGGTATATGAAATGGCACCGGGGCCAGATCCAGCCAGCGGACCTTAGGTTCGGGACCCCTGTCTTAATGAGACGGCAGTGTTATCTGAACTAAGCTTCTCATTATGTGCTCTTCCAGCAGTGTTCAGTGCAAATATGTGTGTGAAAAATGTTATACATGCATTTTATGAATGGGTTTACTGCGATTCATCCGGCCCATGCTGCCCTCATCACTCCTGGAAGTGAAAGTAAAATGGGCCCAGATGGGCGCATTTTACTTCCGCTTCCAGGAGTGATGAGGGTGGTGTGGGCTGGATGAATCGCAGTAAACTCATTTGTGTGAATTCACCGGGGCTTCTGGGAATTGAAGTCCAAGAACATTTGGGGTGCCAAGGTTCGCCATCACGGTTCAAAGTGAATTGCCCCGTGTGTTGATTGATTGAAGAGGGAAGCCATTTTTACCTGTGGCGCTTCATGGGAAAGATGGCCCAGCTCAGAGCATCTTCGCACATGCTCCCGTTTCCTGCCCATTTTGCCTGTTGCAATGGATGTGTGTATTATTATAAATGAGAAAATAAAACAAACAAACTCTAACCCTTGAATTCCAAAGCTATTGTACAAAGTAGTCACTTTTTGTTCTTTCTTTGGTATTTTGTTAAGTCTGATGGGTATTTTTATGATTATTTATTTTATGAATAAATGTATATATTAGTAAGAGTATATATTTGCAGAAATAACTCTTTGGGAACAATGTCGTCAATAAACAACTGCGTACTTGGAAAACTCAGTAGGCAGTGATCCGGTCACTCATAGAGATGCCCGTAGAAATCAGCAGGGAAAAGGTTGCCCACGTTATTTCTCTTCCATGCTGAGACACTTCCTGCTTTTGCTTTGCAATTGTTTCTACGGTTTTGTCAAAAATGAAATTTGTTCACACGGCATCCTCCCGTACACGTGCCGGAGCCCTGCAGAACTCTGGATCATGGCCCATTTTCTTCTTTTTATCCGGTTTTCTACTGACAACCTGCTAGAAATGTCTTGTAATTATTATTATTATTATTATTATAATTATTATTATAATTATTATAATTATTATTATTATTTTGGTACATCTTATGTTTCATAGATGTGTTTAACTTTATAAATGAAAATAAAAATATGCATTAATTTTAATTCAGTCGCCTTTAGAGTTAATGTTTCAGGAAGATTCAAACTCTTTCTTTTTTAAAAAAATAATTAATTAAATTTTTAAAACATAACATACAAAAGAGGAAATACAAAAACAATAAAAATGAGATCGAAAAAAATACATAATAAACATAAGAACAGCCTCGCTGGAAGAGGCCACAGGAGCCCATGATCCAGTCCAGCCTTCTGTCTCACACAGTGGCTCACCATTGGCTTCAGGGTATTATCCCCAAGCAGATGCCTTCACCTGCTTAGGATTCCCTGGACATGGCGTTGAGAGATATCCTGCCTATCTCTCCAATCCGGAGGTTGTCCTTAGGTATCCATTATAATTATAGCCATTGATACCCTTGTCCTCCATGCACTTGTCTAATCCTTTCTTGAAGCTGTCAAGACTGACAGCTGTCACCACTTCTTCTGGCAGGGAGTTCCATAGACCAGTAATCCTCTGGGTGAAAAAGTACTTTCTCTTATTGGTTTGAGAACTAGTACCCAAAAGTTTCATGGAGTGTATAATTTAGTGTCGTCAGCAAATTTGGCTACCTTGCTATTTACTCCTACTTCTAGATCATTTATGAAGAGGTTGAAAAGCAGGGGTCCCAGTACTGACCCTTGGGGGACCCCACTCTTTGCTTCTCTCCACTTGGAGAAGTGTCCATTTAGTGCTACCCTCTGTTTCCTGTCCGTTAGCCAGTTGCTGATCCAGGACAAGACCTGGCCCTTTATTCCATGACTGGTAAGTTTATTCAATAATAAACTACAAAATACAATGTTTACGTTATGTTTATTCAATTTATTCCCCGCCCTTGTCAGCGCAGGGCCGACTCCGGGCGGCCCACAACATGTCAATTAACAAAAAATGCCCAATAAGATACAATATACAATTACAAAGAATTACATCGAAGTTAAGTCATTTTCCCCAGTCAAACCATAGAAAGCAACACCATTTGAAGAGCAGAAATAAGATACAAGTTACAGATACAAGTTACCTCAGTTTCCCCAGTCACAATCCATATAGAACCATATAAAGAGCAACACTCCATATAAAGAGGTAATATACCATAAGGCGCAACAATGGCAGCATGGAATGGCTGGGGGTGGGGTGGGGAGGAAATGTGGCGCTCAGCAAAAGCGCGGCGCTCGGCGTCTTCCTCCTCCTCTTCGGCAAATACAATTACAAAAATCAAAAACAAAAGATATATTTAAAAATTACATTCAAAATACAAATTTAGCAATGCAACAATTCTACAAACACATTTTGTTATACTTCAATGCCCATATCATTGCTTTAACTTACACATTTAACTTACATTTAAAGCCCATATCATTGCTTTAACTTACACATTCAGAAACAAATTTTATATTCATTTTTCCCCATTACCATATTTAGCATATTGAGTTATTGCATTACTGTTTTACTACTAACAAATCATAATCATATTTCACACACTGTGTTTTATACAATGTCCTGGAAGATGCGGCATATCGCATTAATCTTTCTGATTCCAAAAACTTGTTTGGTCCGGTACCAGCTTGCTCCCTCCAACCTCCATCAATGAGTAATCCACAAATAGTTGCCATATTTTCCAAAATCTGTTTTCTTTAATTACACCCTTTTTCACATTTAACTCCCATGTTAATTTATCGTTCAGTGCGAGATCCCACATCTCCTTGTACCATTCTTCTATTTTTAAAATTGTTTTGTTTTTTCCAATTATTTGAGATACATTGTCTTCCCGTTGTCAACATTATAGACAATAACTGTTTTTTATCCTCATTTAAATTCATATTATCTACACTGTCAATAAAACATTACCTGGCCCCAGTTTAAGCTGCATCCCCATGATGTCACAAATCTCTTTCTCAATTTTCCCCCAAAAATCTTTTACCACACTACAATTCCACCACATGTGTTTGTATGTGCCCTATATATTCTTACATCTACTTGCAATTTCTTGCTTTCGATCTGCTCAATTGGCAGGAGCTGGGACAAAGATGGGAGCTCATTCTGTCATGCAGTGTTCGGGTATCGAACTGCTGACCTGCCGCCTTCCAGTCAGTGTCTTAGCCACTCGAGCCACTCAAGGCGTGCTATAGCTGTTCAAATGGTCAGTAATTGAGTAATGTATTTTTACATGGGGATATTATAACAGTTGCAGCTACCACTAGGCCTGCTGCAGCTCAATCATGTCCCCTGATGGCATGCATGTTCCAGCATGGTTAAGTCAGTGAACTGACATCAGAAATAAGTATATAAGGCGAGATGGACCGAGGGCTTGTCTCTAGTGTGAAACCACCTTATTGGATAGTACAGCTAAGCCATAGTGAGTCTGTTTTGAGATAAAGATGAGTAGGTGCAGTTGTGTTAAGAAACCGGACAATTTTTGCTACATTTGTGGCTAATATACCCCACATGTTCAACACAAGAACCTTACCAAGAGGGTAAGATTTGCTAACTTAAGATCCTGATGTCCTAAGCAGAATCGGACCTCAGATTTGGATTCAGCGCACTTGGTTTAGTATAGGACACATGGATTGGACCAAGTAGCAGACAATATTATTATTTTTCGTGATGCGGTGTTATGAAACTGCTGACCTACCAATAAAGCGCCTTATGACTCATCCCTAAGGTTAGACTGGATTCCATACCTGTGAATTATAGCGCACCTTTTTTTTTTAATTCAGAAGGCTTGAAAAGGGAACAGCTATAATAATTTACACTCCAGCTGGTATCGCTTCCTCGCGAGGAGAATCCCAAGAGAAGCTCGTTTTGATCATCAAGGCTCATCCATGTATACTCGTGAGAATTTTATGTTCTTTAGCGTGGGAAGCATGGGGAGGGGGGATATAAAATTATCAAGCTCATTGAAGAAAAAGCCTTCATGGAGTTGATTCTGCCGGTGGCTTTGGCAAAAGTGAATTCCACCCACTTTCCCGAGCAATCCAGGAATTGATTGAAAAATATTCTCCTACTGACTTTCATGTAAAAATATATCAGAGCAGCGCAGTGCCATAAAAGCTGCCATCTAAAGTTTAAAAAATCTTTATTATGGTCCAAGACCAGCATAGAACAGCAAAGGGAACAGAGGTTAAAATGAGGGTACAGTAAAACCCCGACTTACAAATGCCTCAAGTTACATAAAATTCGACTTACATAATGATTATGTGCTAAAACCATGTCCCGATTTGCACGAATTCCTATGGGTTTGCTTCGATTTACATAAAAAATGTCATTTTTGCCATGGTTTTGGCTTCGAGTTACATAAAAAAATGAATTAAGCAAAAGCCTACGGAACGGATTTTTTTCATAAGTAGGGGTTTTACTGTACTTAAAATATAAAGGTAAAGGTGACCCTTGCTCGAAAGCCATTCATATCTGACTCAGTGCTCATCTCTGTTTCGTAGCTGTAGAGCCAGCGCTGTCTGGCAGGCATAACTAGACGCCAGAGTGCACGGAACGCTGTTTACCTTCCCACCAAAGTGGTCCCTATTTATCTACTTGCAATTTCTTGCTTTCGAACTGCTAGGTTGGCAGGAGCTGGGGCAAAGGCAGGAGCTCATTCCATCGTGCAGCATTCGGGTATTGAACTGCTGACCTGCTGCCTTCCAGTCAATATCTTAGCCACTTGAGCCACTGCACTTAAAATATATCAAGAGACAAAAGTTAAAATGAGGGTGCTTAAAAAGGAGCATTTCTGCTCAGAGTTAAGGAATAGTAAAATTAATACATAGATCATTAATGTTACAATTATTACTAAGCCTATGCTATGGGCGTCTTTTGCTTCCGCTTCTGGGAGCAACTAGGGTGGCGCGGGCAGGATGAATCACAGTAATCCCATCTGTGTGGATTCACAGGGTGCTTGGGTTTCTGGGAATTGGTCCAAGAACATCTGGAGTGCCAAGGTTCCCCATCACGGACCTAAACCCTGTTTGCCTCCCTCAGTATGAGAGCAGCCATAGATCATGGTCAACCGGTGGACGCATCTCTGCCCTGGCGTGGGAATTTGCTCGCCGAGGAGACTTCCTTTCTTGGCAGGTGGAAAGGCAAGGTGTGTGTTCTGCAGCAAAGGCACTCAAGAGGCAGGCAGCAGGGAGCCAGATCGCATCCCTTGGGGCTACAAGCCACTCTGGAGCTTACCTGTGCTTGTCAGCAGGTGAAAAGTGTTAAGCAGCAACCTCCGTGGCAGGAGTTGAGGAAAGGTCAAGGGTGGGCTGAGCACGAGGAGGACGACTCCAGGCTGTGGGATTCCTGCTTCTCGCCCCCCAAACTGTCACAACAGACTGGAGTGTTGACACATCCCTTCAGTGGCCTTCTTGACCCACACCTGGGTGGGCGTTGCCTCAGGTAGCTGACCACCAGACTGCCCTGAGCGCACACAAGAGTTCAGGAGCTGAGCAAGGGGAAGGCCTGGTTAATATTTGGCTGGGGGACCACCTTCCATGCCTTGAGTTGGTACAGGAAAGGATGAAGCCCCACGGCCACTTCAAGGGGTCAGAACGGGGTTAGATGGACCACTGGGTTGGAACATTAAAATTTCATTCCCTATGTACCAATGGAATTCACAAGAGCAGGATTTTTTTTCCCATTTTCTGCACTACTGATACTACAATTTTCCATTCTTGATGTTCTAAATACCTTAGCTTAAAAGTAAAGGTCACCCTTGTGCGAAAGCCAGTTGTATCCAATGCTAGGGTGTGGTGCTCATCTCTGTTCACAGCCCAAGAGCCAGTGCTGCCTGCATTCTGCAGATGTGGCAGGCATGACTAGACACCAAAGTACATGGAATGCTGTTACTTTCCCCAACAAAATGGTACCTATTTTATCTACTTGCAAATTCTTCCTTTTGCACTGCTAAGTTGGCAGGAGCTGGGACAGGTGACGGGAGCTTGCTCTGTAATGCAGCACTCAGGTCTCAAACTGCTGACCTGCCGACCTTCCACTCATAATGTTCAGCGTCTTAACCACTGAACCACTGCCGTCCCTTCCAAACGCCTTACAATCACTTAAGTGTGATGCAATGAGGCCAAGGGCTATACCTGGAAAACGCTGGAGTCTCAGCTAGTCCTAGTTCTACCAAAGCTTCCTGTTCTTAAATGGAGCTGGGGCAGAGACGGGAGCTCGCTCTGCCATGCAGCTCTCAGGTCTCAAACTGCTGACCTGCTGACCTTCCACTCATCAAGATCAGCTAGGCCTAGATGAGCCTCAAAGCCTTCAAATGTCAGGAACTCCCAAGACGGGAACTCCCAAGAATTTGTAAGGTAAAGGTAAAGGTCACCCATGCTCGAAGGCCAGTCATATCTGACTCTAGGGTTCAGTGCTCATCTTTGTTTATAGCCAAAGACCCAGCACTGTCTGCATCTGCAGACATTTCCATGGACACGTGGCAGGCATGACTAGACACTGGAACGCTGTTTCCTTTCCCACTGAAGTGGTTATCTAATTATCTCTAAACTGCGTTGTCAGTGTATATGATTTTGTTTTCATTTTATTGTCTCAAAAAAAAAATACTTAAGATTATATCCTGATGAAAGAAAAATTCTTTGGAAAAACTGGCAATACCGGAACAGTTTTGATGATATGTTATTTCTTCACTCCTTCGCATTCTTGCAGTAAAAGAGACTTGAACGACACTCTTGCCTCAAACGGTTTATTTCTTTCATTGGCCCTATTTGCTTTCGAACTGCTAGGTTGGCAGGAACTGGGACCAAGATGGGAGCTCACTCCATCACGCAGCACTCGGGTCTTGGACTGCTGACCTGCCGACCTTCCAGTTGTCAAGTTCAGCGTCTTAACCACTAAACCAAGTTGTCCCCAAATAAATTTTCTCCCCAAAATCACATCCATGATGGATGCCTCTCCAACTCACCTCATAACCCCCCTTGAACTGACGATCTCTCTGAGACAAGTGGGGGGGGGGGGGACCCATATCTCAACATATTTGGTTTCTTTCCTGACCACACCAGTGTGCTCAGCTGTTCCTCCAAGGACTTTAAATAGCCAGTCAGGGTTTCAAAAGCAGGGCCGCTTGATGAAGCAGGGATAGTGGACATAAGAGAAGAGCAAAGCTTCTCATTAAGGGTGTCATTTCACACTGCAAGGCAGTCCACCTACTTAATGCTGTTTTTCTACTGGCATTCCCTACAGAGATGGTGTCAAATGTGACGCGGATAGGCACACGGCTGGATGCCTGATCCAAGGGATAATGTCCTAGTTTCTTAGTATATCCCTCCATCATGTCTACAAGTGCTTTATGCCTCTTATAGACCAGTTATGTCTGGACGGACATCCCGCTATGGTAATGGAGTAAGACCGTACAGCCAGAGACTCAACATCGAGTGTCCGGCAGTGGTTAACTATCCTGACTCCCTAACGAGGCCAATGACTATGGGCAGATGAGCCCCTTTAGGTGGGGTGAGGGTCCCCCTCAGTGGTGGAAATGCCACTGGAAACTATCAAAATGAGTGGAGGAGGAACTCTGATTCCCAAGGGTCATGGAGGCAGAAGAGGCCATGCCAGATGGACTGGCTGTGAAGGCACACCTTGTCAATATCCTCAAGGCTGTGGCAGTCCATTGCAATCCCGGTGTTGAATCCTGCACATCTAATTTTGTGTGTGTCACAGGGGATAGCTCCGACATCCTAGTCTGTGGGTCACTTCATGGCAAGCTGGGATCCACCTTTAACAAATTCACGCCGACATTTTCCCGCTTCAGGAAAAAATGCATTCTTGGATACGAGTTGCAGTCGACAACGAACTGGATGAAAAACACAGGACAAAGTGCAGGAAAAAGATCAGACTTGTTAACAGTGGAGCGAGCTGAACCATTTCCCCACACATCCCATGAAGTCATGTAAAGGCTACGACTATGCCCAGTGTCTTGAACTAACTGCTTAGTGATCTGGAGTTAAGACTGAACAAATGGGGAGGTATTGTAGAACTTTAGAACCAGGTCATCAAGTCCAATCTGATGCTCCTGATAGATAGCCAGTTCTTAAAATAGTACCAGATCATGTAGGATCATGAAATAACTCCAAACAGGACACAAAGGACTCTGAAAAGGGGGGCCAAATTACCTCCAGGGATTGCTAGAAAAGGACAGTAAACTGAAGCAAATGCCACTGCATTATATGAAGCTAAGGTCTATGTTGCTAGTCAACTCAACGTTAGGGTTGTCACATCTCAAGCTTCCAGCTGAAATTTCAGGGGTTTTTTGGCCTCCAGGTGGAGCATTGTTGAAACAAAAAATATATATGGTTTTTGTGTGTGAGATGATTAAAGTCAGGGCACCCATCTTGACCCTCTCCCAATTGGCGCCACAGCTCCATGCAACAAGGTTTAGGAACAGGTTATTCTTTCATCCCTCCTATGCTGCAGCCTGCTCTGCTTCCGTGTCATCACAAAGACACACACACACATCGGTAAGGAGTGAATTTCCATGGCTAGGCAGGGGCTTGAGCCCAGTCTCCAGAATGCCACTCCAGCAAACTCCGGACTACTTGACTTAGAGCCCTAAAAAGGCTGCTATACGGGAGAAAACAGGATCAGTTTTGTGGTTGGATTGCTGGCCAGTCACCAATTAATTCAATCAATTGTCACCTACCACATTTGTCTCGTGAACTATGTAGACCTTGGGCAGGTCCAGTGCACTGCCTCTTAAGTTCTTAAGCACCTTCCGTATGCCTCATTGAGCACCAATTACGTATGCTGGAGCCATTTCAAAGCTCTTTACAGACTCTTGGTTTTTATGCCTGAACACAAAAAAATGGATCATGAAGGTTTAAAGAGAAGGAAGAGGGGGAAACCCCGATGTAAGGGTGAGGTCAACCTGATGGCAGGAAGCAGCCATCGAAAATCTTATTTGTTTCCTTGCTTGCTTGTTCAATTTCTAGACTTTTCATCTGGGTATTTGTTGGATCCGGCCCTTGTTATAAGTACTAGTCCAGGACAATGATGTAACAAACAGCAACAGGCTTTATTAACAGTCAAATAGAGATGAGCTTATAAGGCGTTCCAGGATACCGAGATGGTGATACAATCCCAATGTATTCAGTCCCTCCAGACTCTTGCCCATCTTAGGGCAATATACGTGCTACCATGAAGCACAGCAGTGGAGGGACCCAGGGCATAGCGCTACCCGGCTACCCGGCTGGTGTGTGGGAAGTATAGATCTGGTCCGGCCCCACCCTGGTCTACCCATGGGGCTTATATAGTGTCTCTCCGGTGGTAACGTCTGGATACAAGATAGCAACCCGCCAGACGGACGTACCTAACCAATCATAACCGGGGATGTATGTAATTAACCAATGGAGAACAGGATCCAAAAGTGTAACCAATCATAGGGCTTGGTTTAGACTACTAGGCGCACACTTTTGTAAGGGTTTCGCGCCACTTTGGGCTTCTTGCTAGAATGGAGGGAAACCACCATTTTCCCTTTTGTAAGAGCGCCTCTGCGCTACTTTGCAATTGTGCTTCAATACACAACCGTATTGTACCCCTCTGGGTGGTTTACAACATAGAGCACATGCAAATAATAAAATAAAACAATGCAAAATAATAGAAACCTCTTTTAGCTGAGGATTCTGGGAACCGCAATCCAAAAAGGAACTTTCCTCTTCTGCAAAAAAAAAAGCTATTAAAATGCTTAAGGAGCTGGGACATATATCATAAGGAGCTCTAGAATATATACATATGGCTTTAAAGTAAGGTCGAAAGAGCTCACAGAGTCTGTGTTGGCATATGGATAAACAGAGGATTTGGGGGTTCAGAAGAGCCTTTAGTAACTGAGCAGCAAACAGTAAGGGCTTCCTTATAGGAGAATCTTCAATAAGACTTCAGGCATGAATCATGATGAAATGGGATTTCAGGTCAGGGAGTCCCAAGTCCTATAATAATAATTTCGTGTCAGAGATTACTCTGGGTTGAAAGGATTTTTTTCTGGAGAAACTCTGCTCAGGGGGGTGCCCGAATGAGGCTCCTTTCATGTCCCCAAGTGCAGCCCATGGGTATCGAAACCTGACCTTCCAGTCTCCAGCTCAGCGTCTTAACCACTAAGTCACCTGGGGAGATGCTTTTTCCTATATGTTTTGAGGTCTCCTACACCAGTGTACCCCACCCAAATGTTCAGAACCACACCTCCCATTCCCACCTAAACATTAACCCCAGGGAGCGATGGAAATTCTCCTCCCAAACCTCTGGAGTTCACCAGCTTGAAGGGAAGGCTTCTTGACACCACTGTTTAACAACATTTGCATTATACTGTTGGTCATCAAATATGACAAGCCCAAGCTGGGTGCTATTGTTTTGAGTTTCCCACCAGCTGCAAATGGGAAGAGGCGGGAGTCACATCAAAGAGGAGGGCAAAGGACCCACACCCTATTCACCCAACCGTGTGATATTTGATTTGGCCTGAAGGGAGAAAGCCTGGAGCCAATACCTACAGTAGAAGCAATCTATAGGGCTTACAGTAATGCAAAATTTGGTCCTAGGCCTCAGGCATTGTTCTCACATTGGGAGGAGCTAGTGGTCTCCAGCCAGGTGGAGAGGTTGAGATGGTAGAGTAGGAAAGCATAGAGGAACCACCTCTGGGGCTTTTACAGGGCCATTAGTTAGAGAGACCAGCTTGGCAAAGGGTTGTCAGGCCTCCACCCGCCTCTCTCATGACCTCAAGCCTCCATTTCGCACCTTCTCAAGTATGTGCTAAGGGTAGGACCCATATCCTTGGTGAATAGAGAGTAGAGGGGAGCAAGGATGGATTTGAGGGTCTTGGCTGAAATCGAAAGCCATAAAACTCTTTCAAAGGCTGCCTATTCATTTGCAATTTCCAACCCCTTTTATGGGGCTTCTGGAGGTTAGGGGGAGGGAAGGAAGAAGGACATTGAATACCAATGTTTCGACCTAGCCAGCTTCCTGCCCTCCATTTTATGTCAAATACTGTAGAGGGGTGAAGAAGCAAGAGGAAAGATATAAGTTTCATCATTTCTTGTGTACAAGCTGCTGGATCTTTTTCTCCTTTCCTTGTTTGCTCCTGTGTTTGGGGCCATCCTGATGATGTCCCACTACTTGGTTCCGAACAAAAGCATACCCATAAACTGTCAGAGCTGCCTAATTTGCAAAGATGTCCAAAAAGGTTATGACCATTGAAGACATCTCCTGGTTTCCATGCAGAAGGGAAGGCCAGCTGCTCTGAAGGATCCAGAAGAGATATCATAACCCATGTTTGATGTAGGCAGATTGATTGCACACGGAGCTAGCAGACGGGCCAAACACTTCTTTACTGCAGCATGGTCAATCTGTACATAGCAAAACGGTGGAGACGCAGGTCCTTATATATCACACAGTACATTTGAATTTCGCCCCAAGGGCGCCCATTGGTTACGGTAGCAGTGACATCATTGGAACGCACTGCGTACCTGCCTAGGTTGACTAAGGTTTACCTGTGGTGGGAAAGCTTCCCGCGCGTGTTAGTGATAGGGTGATTGGAGCCACGTGGGCTGAGCTCCTGCAGCTGCGCTATAGCTGGCAGCTGAGCTGCGTGCGGTGGCAGCCACCGCACTATTGCTGGCAGCTGAGTATGCATACGCAACACCATGCTAATGCAATTACGTCTTTCGAAAACAAAGGGATTGCCTCGTTTGGCAAAGTTTGCAAGTCACCAGCTTTATCCTGGACAGCCATTTTCCGTTCAATTATTTATTACAAATTGAGACATCGCACACATTATCTTTGCTATTACTTTCTTACAGGTCACTTATTCATAGGGTCACCAATAAATCAGATTTGATGGAACAAGAAACAGTGATTCTTTACCAATTTCTGCTGTTGCTAAACTTCTTCTTTTGTGTCCAGATCAAACCCTGGACTGCCAAAATGAACCCACGTTCTTGGCTTTGTCATTGGCCAAACTTTTGTCCTCATCGGTGCATTATTCTGGCAGTAATTGGCAGATTTCCGATGCTGTGTATCTGATACTTAAAACGATTGCCAGTATACTCTATGTTTCCAGACAGGATTCTGCCCCATGGTTTTAACCAAAAGCAACTCACTTAGATTGCACCCATTCCTTAGATCAGGTAGCCAGATGACAGCTATTAATATCACAGTCCCACTGATCGTGGTGGTCAACTAGTTGACTCCCAAGTTCTTTCACATCACAGAGAAAATATCAGTGAGATTGTGCATCTCCTTCTAAGCCTAAAGGTACGGCATCGTCTGCCGATGCATTTTCCCCCAACGTTAAAAATAAAACATTGTTGGGAGTTTGGTTTCCTGCCAGTGCGTTGACAGAACTCTGACACGGTTTCAATGGCTCCGAAGTATTCAGTGCTGCCAAAACATCATCAGCACTGTTTTTCCTGAATAATTGTTTTTTACAAATTATTTTCTCTGCCTAATTAATTTCCATGTAGCTTTTTGTAGCAGAATTAAGCACACGCACCTGCCAACGCTGGTGCGTGGATGACAAACCCATCCCTAATTAGATAAATAAGCTGATGACAGTATTTGCAGATGCTGGTTCTCCAGGCTGGATCTTTTTTAAAAAAAAGCAAAACGGTGATTTAAATTAATTAGCATTGCACGTTTTTCTGTGTTTCTGTTTTAATCAAAATAGGGGAGTGGTGATCAAACATGAACGCTATGGGAGGGAAGTACATATAAGAAATTAACTGTATCGAATCAAATCTTTATTGTGGTCCAAGATCAGCACAGTACAGCAAAAGAGAAAAGTTTAAGGTGAGGGTATTTCAAAAGGACTGCATCTCCTTAAAGGAGGGATGAATTTAGTATTTATGATTATGTTGCTGCAACTACTGCTAAGCCTGTGTTATAGTGCTGGTAGTTTATTTAGCTGAAACTCTGGTTTCTTTTCGAATCAAAATTAAAAGTAAATTTCCTCCCATGATTATGACTGTCCACCATAAACTAGCTCCTGCCTTCCTAGAAGGAAAAGTGAAGAGATGTAGGGAAATCCTGTCCAAGAAAAAGGAAACATTTTTTGCAAATGCTGCTACTGAAATCCACGTTACTTTCACCTTCGATAACAAATGTCTTGTCATAATTCGAAGCAATTGCAAGGCATGGGGTATGCAGCTCTGGAAGTGTCATTGCTATCGCTATATCCTTGTTAAATACAGTAAAACCCCTACTTACAGAAAAAGTCCATTCCATAGGCTTTTGCTAAAATCGTTTTTTTACGTAACTTGAAGCAAACCCATAGGAAAAATAAAATTTTTACATAACTCGAAGCAATTTCATAGGAAAAAGAATCTTTGTGTAACTCAAAGCAAACCCATAGGAAATCATGTAAATCGGGACATGGTTTTAACACAAAATCACTATGTAAGTTGAATTTTATGTAACTCGAGGTATATGCAAGTAGGGGTTTTACTGTATAACAATGTTCTAATTATGGGCTATCTACAATGTCTATTTCTGCCCCTACGATCTATCAAGTTCTTTTTCATGATCCCCTATGAACCCACACGAATGGGTTTACTGTGCATATGCAGAAAACCTTACAAGTTTTTAATGAGCCCTGCATACAAGCAGTAAACCCATTCATGTGGATTCACAGGGGACCACGAAGAAGAAGAAGTACAGTTACAGGAAGGCAACCTGTCATTATAGATTGGTGCTAGGGTTAAACTGTACAGCAACCCAAAGGCTGTGAGTTTGACCTTGACCAGGGCTCTAGGTTGACTCAGCCTTCCATCCTTTCGAGGTCAGTAAAATGAGTACCCAGCATGTTGGGGGCAAAATGCTAATTAACTTGTGAACCGCCCAGAGAGTGCACGAAGAGCTACGGGGCGGTATATCAGTGTGACTGCTTTGCATCTCAAAAAACTCTGCATCGTCTCCATCTGATGGCTTACCCTCAGACACCATCAGATATTTGTTTTATTGTTTGTTTGTGGTATGTTATGGTTTCATTTATTTAATTGTTTGCACACCACTCAGAGTGGGAAATATCCCAGATGGGTGGTATAAAAATGGAATAAATAAATAAAATACATTTAACACACGAGGCACGACTGTTGTTTGTAGGTCAGCTACCAAGGAACAAATGCAAGAGGTGCCCAGTTTGAGAAAGGCTTCCAGACTGTGGAGGGTTCTGGGGAAACACCTTGGCAGAAAACCTTACAAGTTTTTAATGCACCCCTATGAAACCTTGTACTGCAGTGGCTCATACCTGTCAAGTTGCAGCGATTAAAATAAGGGAAGGTTTCCGGGCGCTGGTGCACGCATCCGCTGTAACCTGTTCGCTTATGCACAGTAACCCATTCGTGCATGCACAGAAACCCTTTGCACATGCACACAAGCCCCTTCGCACATGCACGCATGCGCAGTAACCCCTTTCCTGGCCATTCCAATTACGGGATGGTGGCGGAAAAGAGGGGGGAAGATCTGTCAATTACGGGAAATCCCGGCCAAAATGGGATACTTGACAGGTATGCAGTGGCTTAGTGGTTAAGACGCTGAACTTGACGACTAGAAGGTTGGCAGGTCAGCAGTTCGAGACTATGAAAATGTCTGAAGATGCAGATAGCACTGGCTCTTTTGTTGTAAACGGAGTTGAGCATCAACCCCTAAAGTCAACCACAATCAAATTAAAAGATGGAGAAACAACACTAAAGGAGGATATGGCTGAGGAACTTAACCTCCCCTACGTCACTTGGAGGACTTTGGGCTGAAAGTTGAAGTGCCTAAATGTAAGACCAACATGCTCAAGTGGGGGCTGCTGGCAAACAACAACATGCTGTGTAAATGTAGAGAGATACAGAATCCGGCTCATTTACTGCTCTGCCACCGGAAACATGCGCCAATGAGGACTTAAGTTTGGCCAACGGCACAGCCAAGAAGGTGGCTTCATTTTGGCAAGAGGCCGTTGTTTGCCGCTGCCTCTTGAGAGATCCAGGCATTGAGAAAGCAGTTCCAAATTTTGGCAGGCAACGGCACAAGGCTGGACTGACGTGCTTCCTCCACATGGAAACGTCTCTTAAAATGTGCAGAATAGAGACCCCATGGGATGGAGAAGGGGGTATCCACTTCGCCTCCACCCACACCCGTCCGCTGCTGCCCCCCCCCCCTGACCGCCTCCAGCTCCTGGTTTTAGCCGGGGAGGGCCAGTTGTGTATCAATCTAGGCCTATAATGGTGTAATTTAGTAGGTAGCCCTGGGCTCCGGTGGCGATATTGTAGTGGGATGAATGAGACGGTGGCCTCCAGTCAGCGCCGTCCTGCTCAGCCCTGCCTGGGTCTATTCAGCCCGGACCTAATCTGCTTCATTCCTTCTCCTCCGCAAAGCCTCCTGCGCAGTAGTAGGTATTTCTCTGGGTTTTGTTACTGTTTCTTAAAGAGCTCAGCTGGCTGCAGGGGCTGAAAAGAATCAAATTATTAAAGATTTTGTGGAAAATCCAGTGAGAATGGAGCCGTGTCATAATGATACCATTGTGCTGCCGTGGACTCATTCCCAGCTTCCACCGGGGAGAAATTGTCAAGTCCGCTTTTGTTTTCTTAACCCTTTCAATGGAGACAAAATAATATTTAGCTTAGCACAAAATACCTTCTTCTCCTTCTTTTATTTCTAATCCCTTAAGGGTTTTTCCTTTCCCTCCTTCCCTCCCCCTCCAACCCTTCCCTCCCTCTCTCATGTCTTTGCTGCTTCTCTCTGGGTTGCTTTCCGCACTGAGCTAATGGCCACTCTGCTCACGGGGAAGCCCCGCGGGCTAATTAGTATGCCAAAGGGGTGATCAAAGTAGGCACCAGGGACGGCAAAGAGTAGGCAACTAGATAGGAAGGGTGCAAGATGGGTCACCTCCTGTTTGCCTGGAAACAGGATAGGAAAGAGAGAGAGAGAGGCACTTCTACAACCACTGCCCAACATGGTGGGTTAGGTTTTGGGTCTGTTTCCCCCACCCACACACACACACGATGTTGTGTTCTGTAAAACTGTGCCTTTAACAATGTACCTTAGCCATGTGGTAACAATGTAACCTTTCTGTGTGCAACATGATAACCTTCAGCTGTATCAATGTAAACCTGATAAGGGGACGCGAGCTAGTGACCACTAGATGGCAATAGCGAGCGTCCGGCTCTCAGGGCTCAGATTCACCTGGATCAGCAGCGCGGGAAGATTCCCGCCACCTCTTCACCTGGACAAGAAGGGCGTGACCTTCTACGACGTCACGCAGGCAGCAACCAATAGTCTGTCGACGAGCCACTTTCAAATGTATAGCCAGCTGTATATGTTGAGCTACCCATCCGCCATTACCACATGTTCCTCCGGATCATCATGCAATAAACCTGTGTTAAGCCAACCCTTCGGCTGTTTCATTGTCTTTGGTCCCTTACACTAAATTGGCGACGAAGGTGGGATCATGGCAGCCCACGGGACCAAGACATGCGCCGGTTTCGAGATCAGGAAACCGGGCGACTGGGAGATCTTCAAGATGGACTTCCAGGCAGCACTGATTGAGTCTGAAGTCACGGAAGAGGCAAAGAAAAGGGCCATCTTCACCAGGATGCTCGGACAAGAAACCAAAAGGACCTTGGTGGACCTGATCGCACCGAGGAGGGTGAGCGAATTCAAGGCCAAAGAACTCATGCAGATGCTGCGTGAGCACGTCCGGCCCGCCACGGCGATGTTTCCCGCTCGGAGTGCGTTCTGGAGGCGAGTCCAAGTGCCCGGGGAGACGGTCGCCGCATTCGTGGCGGCCCTGCGGCTGGCGGCCGGCCCGTGCAAATGGGAGAATGTCGAAATCACCCTCCGGGACTGTGTGCTGTGTGGCCTGAACGACGCCGAAACCCAGCGCACATTAATGGACCAAGAGCCGCCTCCCACGTTGCGGGAGGTCGTCAGAGCGGCACAGGCCGCGGAAGCTACAAAGGCTGGGGTACAAGAACTCCAGGACTGGCGGCCGAGGTCGAGCAAGGCAGATACTCCGGTGCACACAGCCCGGCGAGCTTCGAGGTCGTCCGCAGAGAGCAGCGACGACGAGGACGTCCGGAGGGTCCGGAAAGAGAGCCGGCGGTGCGACGGCTGTGGAGCGGCCCACGACCGCGTAAAATGCCCATTTCGGAAGGCCGAGTGTCACAACTGCGGCCGCCGCGGGCACATCGCCAAGGTGTGCAGGAAGAGGCGCGAGACCCGGAGAAGCTTGGCAGACCGCTCCGCGGGACAAGACCGCTCAACGAGACCCAAGGACGGCGCTCAGGCCACGCGGAAGCAGGACGGCGTGGGCCGCATCTCCGACGGCAGCGAGGACGACGCCCCAGTATTCAGCGTGTCCGTAGGACACCCCCGCTACTTTGTTGAGGTACTAGTTCAAGGGGTTCCCATTAGAATGGAAATTGACTCGGGGTCCTCATATTCAATCATTTCCCAGAGGGAGTTTTTGAGAATTGCCCCCCACAGGCGACCCAAGCTCAAAGCGTTGAGGTCCACACTACGGGACGTGCAAGGGAACAGCATTCCAGTGTTGGGGGTTGGAGAATTTCAGGTTAAATTCAAGAAGCACGCCGCGTCCCTTCCTCTAGTCGTGCTTAAAGGGGGAGATTGCAGCCTCCTCGGGACTCAATGGTTCCAGCCCCTGGGATTGTTTATTGTGGGGGGTGCATGCCGTTGGGATGCACGCCGTTGGGACTGACCCGATTCAGGAGGTGTGCGAGGCGCACCCCGAAGTTTTCAAAAAGGGACTGGGGAAATTCAAGGGGCCCCCAGTGACTTTCGACCTGGACCCGGAGGTCCGCCCAATTCGACTCAAACCACGCCAGGTGCCGTTCGCACTCAAGGACAAGATAGAGGCGGAACTGGACAAATTGGTGGGCCAGGGAATCCTTGTGCCTGTTGATTCTGCGGAGTGGGAAACTCCAATTGTAACCGCACTAAAGGCTAATGGGGAGGTCCGCATATGCGCCGATTACAAGTGCACCATCAACAAGGCGATCCGCCCGAATGCGTATCTGGTGCCGGTAGTCAGCCATCTGCTGGCCAGGTTACACGGGGGGAAAGTGTTTCGCTAAGCTCGACTTAGCACAGGCCTACCAGCCGCTTACGGTGTCCCCTGCCGCAGCTGCTGCGCAGACCATAGTCACCCATAAGGGGGCGTTCCAGGTGACACGCCTTCAGTTCAGCGTGAATTCGGCGCCTGGAATTTTCCAATCACTCGTGGAACGCCTCCTGAAGGGGCTAGAGGGGGTGTTGCCTTATTTTGATGACGTGTTAATAACGGGGGGGGAGTCGGGTCGAATTGGCCAAGAGGTTGGGGAAGGTCCTGACAATATTCGAAAAAGCGGGGTTGAGACTGCGAAAGGACAAATGCGTCTTCTTCGTGACCGAGGTTGAGTTCCTAGGGTTTTGTGTGACTCCTGAGGGGATAAAACCATCCAAATCCAAGGTGGCCGCCATTAAGAAAGCCCCCCGCCCCACCTCCAAGCCCGAGCTGCAGTCGTTCCTAGGACTGCTCAACTTCTACCACTCCTTCCTTCCCCGGAAGGCAGCAGTAGCTGAACCGCTACACAAACTGCTTAAAAAAGACCAGACATGGAAGTGGGGCGAGGACCAAGAAAGGGCATTTAGCGAACTAAAAAGTCTCCTAGCGTCTGATGCCATACTGACCCATTTCAACCCCAAACGCCCGGTAGTCCTGACCTGTGATGCATCCCCGTTGGGGGTGGGGGCGGTGCTGTGCCACGTGCTGGAAGACGGAAGGGAGGCCCCGATAGCATTCTACTCCAGGTCCCTGTCCCAAGCGGAGAGAAATTACGCACAGACAGACAGGGAGGCACTAGCAATAGTTGCGGGGACGAAAAAATTTCGCGATTTTCTGTATGGCCGCCCCTTCACCATTGTAACGGACCACAAGCCCCTGCTAGGCATTTTTACCGCAGATAAGCCCACGCCACAGATCCTGTCCCCGAGGATGCTCAGGTGGGCCATTTTTCTCAACGCGTACCAGCACGCGTTGGTCTACCGGCCCGGGAAAGAGATCAGCCATGCGGACGCTCTATCAAGGTCTCCCCTCCCCCTGACGCCCAGCCAGGTGAGCAAGGGGGAGCGAGACCATCAGGTTCTTATGATAGAGGTGCTGGATTCGCCCCCCATAATGCCCGCCGACATTGCCAAAGCGACAGAGAAGGACAAGACGTTAGCAGCAGTTAGCTCCTGGGTGCAGAAAGGGTGGCCGGCGTCCTCCCCAGCGGAGGAGTTCGCCCCATTTTTCAGGAAAAAGTTAGAGCTGTCCCTAGAGAGGGGGTGCCTCTTGTGGGGGCAGCGGGTGGTGATTCCCACTTCCCTTCGGCCGCGGGTGCTCAAACTGCTGCACGTCAGCCACCCCGGCATCGTGCGATCCAAGGCGCTGGCCCGGAGTTACTTCTGGTGGCCCCAGTTGGACGCCGACATCGAGCACATGGTCAACACTTGTGAAAGTTGCCAATGCTCCAGACCAGAGGAGGCCCGCCTTCCCCACAGGGAATGGGACACGGCTAAGGGGCCATGGTCCCGGGTGCACATTGATTTCGCGGGCCCGTTCAGAGGCACCCTGTTCCTTCTTGTAGTGGACGCCTTCTCCAAGTGGTTGGAGGTTATCCCAGTCACGAGCACCTCCTTGGCCCAGACCATTAAGCATTTGCGGAGGCTCTTTTCCACGTTCGGCATACCCGACACATTAATTAGCGACAACGCTAGTTGTTTCACGTCCTCCGAGTTTAGGGCATTCATGGAGATAAACGTCGTTTGGCATATCACCTCCGCCCCGTTTCACCCGGCCACCAATGGCCAAGTAGAGCGCCTCGTCCGCACCACGAAGGACGCGTTGCGGCGCATGGGCCCCGGGGATCTGAACCTACAAGTGTGTCAGTTTCTGCTAGGGTACAGGGTGACCCCGTTGGCATCAGGATACTCCCCCGCAGAGCTCCTAATGCGGAGGAAACTGACCACCATCCTTACTAGGCTAGACCCCATGAGGGTAGAGGACAAAGGAAGGAACATTGGGCTAGAGGCCACAAAGAGTTTCAGTGTAGGCGCCCCCGTACATTGCAGGAATTACGCCAGCACGGGCCCAGCCTGGGTACCGGGCGTAGTTGTGGAGCAAACCGGCCCCGTGTCGTACCGCGTGGAAACCAGCACAGGGCTACTGTGGAGGCGGCACGCGGACCAGCTCCGACACAGGGTCCCCGATGAGCAGGGCGCAGACCAAACAGAGAAAAAATCAGCGTTAGGGTTCTCCCCCACCCGTTCAGCCCAAGGGGGAGGAAAAGGGGGCCGCGGGTCCCCACCAAGGGGGGAGGAGGATATTCTCGTAGATATCCTGGGGGATCTTTCTGAGGAGGAGGAACCCGACCCCATACATATCTCGCGGAATTCCCCCACAAATGCGGATACCCCAACTGAGTTAGAATTTGATTTTCAGAACCGGGGGAGTTTTTCGGAGTGGTCCCCCACCCGTCCAAGCGAGAAGAGGGGTTTTTCGTTAGCCCCGATTGCCCCCGGTCTGCCCACAATGGAGTTCTTCCCTTCCCCTAAGGCCGCCAAACCGCGGCAAGCCACTAACGAGTCTCCCTCTCCCATTACAGGACAAGGGACCAGGGAACAAAGAAGCAGTAGCGCCCCCGGGGGGGGGTCAGCCCTCATCACGGCCCAAACGCACATGCAATAAGCCATCTTGGCTGAGAGACTTCGTCTCATCCTAGGGGGGAGGGATGTTGTGTTCTGTAAAACTGTGCCTTTAACAATGTACCTTAGCCATGTGGTAACAATGTAACCGTTCTGTGTGCAACATGATAACCTTCAGCTGTATCAATGTAAACCTGATAAGGGGACGCGAGCTAGTGACCACTAGATGGCAATAGCGAGCGTCCGGCTCTCAGGGCTCAGATTCACCTGGATCAGCAGCGCGGGAAGATTCCCGCCACCTCTTCACCTGGACAAGAAGGGCGTGACCTTCTACGACGTCACGCAGGCAGCAACCAATAGTCTGTCGACGAGCCACTTTCAAATGTATAGCCAGCTGTATATATTGAGCTACCCATCCGCCATTACCTCATGTTCCTCCGGATCATCATGCAATAAACCTGTGTTAAGCCAACCCTTCGGCTGTTTCATTGTCTTTGGTCCCTTACACTAAACACACACAGTTGCTTCTACGCTTTGTTTAACCTATTAATGGGGAAGTTCTCCTGTCCAACCGGATACTGATCCGTGGAGGATGCACATTTTTGAACCTTCTCTTTATTTCATTAGGGTTTGTCCAGTGGAAGGAAGGAAGGAAAAAAAGACTGAACCAACCAACCAACCAAAACAGGAAGGAAGGAAAGAAGGAAAACAACGACTGAACCAACCAACCAACCAAAAAAGGAAGGAAGGAAGGAAAAAAAGGGCTGAACCAACCAAACAACGAAAAAAAGGAAGGAAGGAAGGGAAAAAATGACTGAACCAACCAAACAACGAAAAAAAGGAAGGAAGGAAGGGAAAAAATGACTGAACCAACCAACCAAAAAAGGAAGGAAGGATCAGGAAGGAAGGAAGGAAAACACTGACTGAACCAACCAAACAACCAAAAAAGGAAAGAAGGAAAAAAATGACTGAACCAACCAAACAACCAAAAAAAGGAAGGAAGGAAGGAAGGAAGGAAGGAAGGAAAACAATGACTGACTGAACCAACCAACCAACCAAAAAAGGAAGGAAGGAAGGAAAACAATGACTGAACCAACCAAACAACCAAAAAAAGGAAGGAAGGAAGGAAAGAAGGAAGGAAGGAAGGAAAACGATGACTGAACCAACCAACCAACCAACCAACCAACCAACCAACCAAAAAAAGGAAGACTCCAAACAGAATGCTTGTGTGAATGACTCTTGTGAGAATCACAACCATCCTGCTGGCCGCTGGCTTCTCATCTTCGCCATCCTTCATCACTTACCTTGGATACCTTGGAGTCATTATTCAGTGAGGAGTCCTCGTATGAGTAGATGTCTCCACGGTGACATTCCGCATAACGTCTGTTCATAGCGATCTGTCCATGGCAGATCTTCTCCATGTTGGTCCAACATTTTTCTGGAGAACATCTTCCCATCTCCGAGGTGGTCTTCCCCTAAGTCAGTGATGGTGAACCTTGGTACTCCAGACGTTCTGGAACTTCAATTCCCAAAGGCCCTGATCAACAGGAGTGCTGACTTGGGCTTCTCGTTTTGTTTCTTGAATGCCCTTGAAGGGGTGGGGTGGGGCCACATGAAATGGTGCTGTGGGCCAGATCTGGCCCACGGGCCTTAGGTTGAGAACCTTTGGTCTAGAACATTCCTCAGTTGCTGGTCTTGGTCCTGTGGGAGGGATGCACATGTATGAATGTACATATAACAACGGGAGCAAGTCATGTGAGTAAACAGGGTTGGTTTCTGGCAGGTCCCCACTTCGCTCACCCTCACTCGATTTGGGAGTGATCTCTGGAAGAAACAGATAATTTCCTGTCTTTATTCCTCTGCCTGGAAGCAGTGCATTGTGTAAGAATGTGCAGTGCATTGTGTGAGAATGTGGCCCATCCATTTTTGCCCTCTCAGTGCACATGGGAAGACTGCCCCATTCAGAGTGGCGCTTTTGCCAGTTGGCTTCCAGAACAGGCAAAGCTTATTCACACTTCCAAGTTGAAGCCAGGTTTACCAAGTAAGCCTGGAATGTTTCAAATTGCAAGCAGCCAGAAAGAATTGGGAAAAGATCCAGGACTTACTTGGCAGCGGTGCCAGAAGGAGAAGGGCTACGGTGGTTGTTTATTTGAGAGGCAACTTGAGGAGTGTGTGTGAGACATTAACCTCGAGAAAGAGAGGAGCCAACCAAGAACGCTTGAGAAGAGCATCCCATGAAAGATTGACCAATCCATCAATTTATAAGGAAAAAATCCAGTCCTTATCACCGCTTTCCAAAAACATAACACTATACTGGCAAATCACACCAGGAGCCCATTTAGTCTCGCATCTCCTATGTGGGTCTACGGGAAAAAGCTATCGCAGTTGGATATCAATTTAATTGCCATGTGTTGCCTTAAGCAATGCCTTTTACAGATCACATAAGGTGTTCCCACCCCCATAGAATTCCTATTCGGACAAAGGAGATATATAGCTTGGGATTCAAAGGGAGTCTAAACGTTGGAGTCAGATGGGGTGGATGTCCACAGCCAGACTTCCCAGGAAGCCAAAACACTGACAAAATTAAGGCAAAACCAACACCAGCAGCATCAAGGAGGGAGGAGGAGGAGAGATGCAGAAGACACAATGTTGTAACACAGGAGTTTGCAACCGGACCCTGCCCCAATACCATTTCATCCAGCCCACAGCAACAAAACTGGAATCGCATGCGCACGCTGCCATTTTGTCTGGCCCGTGGCGCGGTAAAGTTGAGAACCCCTGCTGTAACATTTCGAAGTCTAATAGATTTGCTTCCAGGTGAGCTTTTGTGGAAACAAGTATGTTCTTCTTTAAGGTCTTCCTTTAATTTTGACCCTACATGAAGACAGATCTCTGTAGTGGAGACTTTTAAGCACATCACCAAGTTACAAATCCTTGAATATCAGTCATGGCAAACCTTTTAGAGACCAAGTGCCCAATCCCACCTTCACCACCTCACGCCGCATGTGAGCCTTCCAGCTTACCCCAGACGGGAGGGAGGAAGTGCTCCCAGGGTTGCTGGGCAGAGGGGCAGGACGAACTCTATGCTGGGGCGAAGGCATGCATGCCCACAGACAGGGCTCTGAGTGCCCCCTTGGGCAATGTAACACATAGAATAAGATGGAGCCACAATGGGATCAAATAGTTATAAACCATATGGTACTGGCACATTCTTTCAACAGCAATTTATCATTATACAATACTGTGCAAAAGTCTCAGGCATCCATCAGTTGGTTTGGGGAAAATTCAATGAGTGATTTGGGATGGGGAGGGGGTGTAACTCAGCCCCCAAGCCACCTAGACACGCCAAAATTGGAAAGAATCTCCTATTAATGTTCCTTTAACCTTCTCTAAATTCGGTGAAGTTTGCATTTAGGGTGTCCCAGTTATGCCCACCCCCATCACTCACTGATTTCTCCCCAAAACCAGCCTGTGGTGGCCTAAGACTTTTGCACAGTATTGTGTGTGAAAAAGTACTTCTTTGTGCTGGCCCCAACCTTCACTATGAATCATATTATCTTCACTGGATCATGCCAACAGTCCATGCAGAATTCAGGTGCTTCCTTCTATTGTGCATTCAGCCACTGACTTTTGCACATGCTCACAGTACCTTCTCCCTTAATGTTCACCCTGATTTCTCCCATCCCTTCTTCTATTATTATTCTTATTATTCTTATTATTATTATTATTATTATTATTATTATTATTATTATTCTTATTCTTATTCTTATTCTTATTATTATTATTATTATTATTATTATTATTATTATTATTATTATTATTATTATTATTATTATTATTATTATTATTATTATTATTATTATTATTATTATTATTATTATTATTATTATTATTATTATTATTATTATTATTATTATTATTATTATTATTATCATTATTGCAAACAAAAGAGAATTTTCTAAGAAGGCAGAGATAGAATAACTGCACAAGGTCTTTCCAAATGGGGATGGGAATATGCCTGATATGTAAGGTATAAAGGTAAGACTTGTTCCAGGGCAAGACAAATGGCGCTACAGTTTCAGATGGGAAGCATCCTAGTGCTAAATGCCACCTCCCCATACAAACCAGTACTAAAAATTAACCATGCTTTTGGTAGAGACAAAAAGAAGCAGGAAGACATCAGAGGAAACACAATGCTATGCATAAGAAGCGCATCATCTGGGTGGCAGGAAGGTTGTTAGCTCTTTACGGAGAGCAACTGGTTGGAAAGGCACTCCTGTGCCACAAAAGCATGGACTAGGATTTAGTCCATGCTTTTAAAAGAGAGGCCCTAAAAACTCCTCCAATGTATCTAAATTTAAGTGTGGATTTTCAGCGCCAAGGGTTTTGCGTGGAGTTCCCGAAGCAGACCAGGGAGGGCAGCTGTTTTGTCGATACAAAGCCAGAGTCCAAAGCAAAACCAATGACAACAACTCACCCGACTCAAAGCCTAAGAGGATTAAAAAGCCAGCTAAGGTGTATGCTTTGCGCTAACCGCAGGCAATACTTTCAACAACAGCAAAAAAGACAAGAGAGGAAAAGAGTGAGCGAGAGAGAGAGAGAAATAGAGAGGTGTTCTTAACTGTAGATCAATGATAATAAAAGGAGGGATTAGGAAGATATTTTTTAACACCACAACTGTCATATTAAGGGCTAACTGTTGATTTAATTGTGCAATTTTTCTTAGTCTGTTTTGATTTCTTAAAAGGGATACAGTCATCCTTCCTCAAAGTCTCCCTTGACGCTTCTGATGTGCAGAAGTTGAAAAGGGCTAATGTGCAGGTTCAGCAATGTGAGCCCAATTATCTCTCTCTTCCATGGAGTGTCTTGGTAACAGAAACCACAGATATGGGAACCCACGGTTTTGCCAAGATGGTGCAGGTACCAGCCATGGTGCAGGTACCAGCATCCTTTGAGGAGGAGGAAGAACCACCACAACAACAGCAGCAGCAACAACAACAACAAACAATCAAATATCACACCCTTGGCAAGCGAGAACATTCTAACTAAGGCAGGCAATCAGACTTTTCCAGTAGGAGATCGCAAGCCTGGAACATAACTTCCAAGGTCTTTGCTAATAATGAATGTATTCAGTTCCCAAGGAAATACATTGTTATGTTCTGTTTAGTAGTCAACAGGCACAAAGAGGGGAATGCAATGTCCCCAAAGTCTTTTCCTCATCTTGCTTTTCCCCCCCCCCCTTTCAAAATAGCCATTGCTGGATCAACTTTCTTTCGGAATTCAGTTTCTTGTGACCGGTGTACACAGAAGAGCCAATCTTTTTTCCCAGGCTGGGCCAACTTGGCTCTTAAGAATACCAACCCAAACGTGAATTTGTTAAGTGCCTGCACTCGCTGGCAAGACTGTTCTTTGGCAGGAATGAAGTTGACGGGATCTTTGCAGGAAAGCCTTTATAAAATCTGAGAAGAGAAGAGGCTAGCCAAAGGCTGAAGACTGGGAAACACTGTTTAAATGCGGGTGGTGGTGGTGGTGGTGGTGGTGTAACTAGCCTTAATACTGGTCCTTGCCTCCAAAAACTCATGGCTGAGTTCAATTTTAGCCCTCTCTTGTGGGTTTCGAACCTAGCAGTTCGAAAGCAAGAAATTGCAAGTAGATAAATAGGGACCACTTCGGTGGGAAGGTAACAGCGTTCCGTGTGCTCCGGTGTCTAGTCATGTCTGCCACATGACCACGGAAACGTCTGCAGAAGCAGACAGCGCTGGCTCTTCGGCTTAGAAACAGAGATGAGCACTGCACCCTAGAGTCGGATACGACTGGCTTTCGAGCAAGGGAAACCTTTACCTTTACCTTTACCTTGTGGGTAACCGCTCACAATCAACTATTCTCTCTCTCTCTCAAGAAACTAATGTCATGATTCTGTGTGGCTGGTTGCTTATACCTATGTATGCCCATGTTGCTTATGTATATTCATGTGTTCCAGT
The DNA here is from genome assembly GCA_035047305.1 of Bradypodion pumilum. NCBI lineage: Eukaryota > Metazoa > Chordata > Lepidosauria > Squamata > Chamaeleonidae > Bradypodion > Bradypodion pumilum. Next base: position 3,280,376 of record JAWDJD010000006.1, read on the forward strand.
GCGATCCAAAGATGGATTCCAGTTAGCGGTAGAGAGCTGAAATTATGCTCTGTGTGTGTTTAGAAAATTGCTTGTTAGAAACAAGTAGAGTTCTCTTGGGAAAGGATAGATAGCATAGAAGGCTTATCAAACACCTGCCAATAAGACGTCCCTTAATAGCTGGTACATATGAGGTACACCTGGATCTTTGATTCAAGATGGACTTGTCTGTGAAGATCATTATAATCAGAAGGGTGAGAGTTAAAATGCTTTAGATAGATAGATAAATCTTTATTGTCATTGTCCCCTTGCGGGAACAGCGAAATTTCTTTAAAGGCATCACTTGGTCTTCGCTACCGAAATAACAGCCCAATACTTAATTTATTTATTTATTATTTGCCTGATTTATGTAGCCGCCCAACTCGAAAAGATTCTGGGCAGCTCACAAAATTAAAATCAACAACACAATCTAAAACTTAAAACCCATAAAAACCCAATTAAAAGTACTACAAAAATTGCCCAACACTTTGTGAAGAGTTCAGCAGGTTGGTGAAGCCGAGGGTAATTTTAATCGGATGCAGAGTAACAGACTCGGGGCTGTGTGTCCATAGTGGTTCCCTTGATGGGATTAATTACCAGAGGGCCAGAGAGTTCACGACAACTAATACCAATAAGAATAAGCCAACTTGATACCCAGAGGCCAATGTCTACAATCCCCCATCTAGCATGGCCACCATCTGAGGTGACCTGAGAGTTGTCACTCCAGAAAAGTAACTTTTCCAAAGCTCAGTTACCTTTCCCATCGGCTTAGCTTTCTCCTAGATCCTGTATTTTTCGTGATGAAAGAGCAAGGCAATTTATTAAAAGTAAGAAAGAGCAAGGCAGAATAAATTAACTCTGGAAAACTTACTGGAGCACTTTAAGAATTAGGACAGTATTATAACATCAACCATTTGAAGCCTAACCCAAGCAAGACTCGCTTTGAAAGCGAGAGGTAAGGGTTGAGTTGGATGTTACCTGGCAAGGGAACCGATTAAGCATTGCCTAGCACTAAAATACCTTGGTGTGACACTTGACAGCTCACTCTCTTTTAAGCAGCATTGCCTGAATACCAAAGCCAAAGTTAGTACAAGGCACATCATCAGGAAACTCACAAACTACACATGGGGATCTCAACCATCCACACTGCATACATCAACTTTGGCCTTGAGCATATCTGCAGCAGTGTATGCTGCTCCCCCAGGATGGAGTGCATCCAGACATGCAAAACAAGTTGACATTGCTGTTAATGATGCTCTATAGTGACAGGATGCCTCAAACCTACACCAGTTGAGAAAATATACCCTCTTTTTGGCATCGCTCCACCTAAGCTCAGGAGAGACGTAGCAGCAGACACTGAGAGAACTAAGCAAGAGAAGGACCGTCAACATCCTCTCAATGGATATGAGTCTCAAGTCTGCTGGCTCAGATCCAGGAAGAGCTTTATGGCAAGAACAAACATTTAAATATTCAAATGTGAGCTTTGATGAACCAAGTCCACTTCATCAGACCAATGTTTGAAGTGGTAGCCATTCTAGTCTGTGCAAGTGGACTAGGTCCACAAAAGCTTACATTTAAATACAGGAGTTAGTCTTCAAGGTGCCACAACATTTTTTTTTGTCTTTTTGTTGTTGTTCTGTTTTGTTTACTCTCTTGATATGCTTGCACAGACTAACACAGCTGCCACTTCAAACGTTGTAAGTAAAATGTATTTGAATTAATGAAACCGTCTGATTCCCAACCCCAACCCCTTGGCTGTATTATCAATCTCAGCCGCGGTTCAGTACTGGGCCAGTGCAAATACCAAAGAATCCCCCAAAGGAAGGATCGGCAAAGACTGAAGAAAGAAAAGAGAGACTGGAAGAGACCGGAGTTGAGAAATTGCTAATTGGAGAAGGGGATTTGACAGAAGGGGGTGCGGGGGTCCACTCTACATGCTTTTCGCCAGAGCAAGGGAGGGATCCGTTCTAGCAAGCCCAGCAACAGGACAAAAGTGAAAGTTGGATTAAGGGGAGTTTGGAGCAGCGCCTGCCTATGGGGCCAGGACTTTTCTTGTGGGGCATTTGGTGCAGGCTTTTCATCTATCTTCTCAAGAGATGAAACAAAGAATAGGAGCAGGTAATTGGCTTGACTGAATACAGATCAGCAGGTCCTAACACGCAGCCTTATCATCTTATATGATAGCGGTAAATCAAGCATACAAATCATGCATCAAAGTCATGGGGCCAGCGAGAAATGCCAGAAAAATAAGGTGATCAGGAGATGAATCGCAGAGGAGGGCTGCCAAAGACACGTTGCGCCTGGGGCATCTTTTCCATCCAGCTGTAGTCACAAGCCAAATGGTCTCTATGGTGCTGGGACCTAAGCAGAAGTGGGGCCAAAGGGGAACAGGCCAAGGTAGAGACCCCAAGAAGACAGGATTTAGAAGATGGGGGAAGTCGATGTAAGGTAGGTGAGCTAAAAGGGAGATATGGCTGGCTGGAAGGCTGGCTGGCTGCTTGCTTGGCTAGTTGGTTGGTTGGTTGGTTGGTTGGTTGGTTGGTTGGTTGGCTGACTGACAGGTTGGCTGGTTGGTTGGCTGGCTGCTTGCTTGTTTAGTTGGTTGGTTGGTTGGTTGGTTGATCGGTCGGCTGGCTGGCTGGCTTGCTGGTTGTTGGTTGGTTGGTTGGTTGGTTGGTTGGTTGGTTGGTTGGTTGGTTGGTTGGTTGGTTGGTTGGTTGGTTGGTTGGTTGGTTGGTTGGTTGGTTGGTTGGTTGGTTGGTTGGTTGGTTGGTTGGTTGGTTGGTTGGTTGGTTGGTTGGTTGGTTGGTTGGTTGGTTGGTTGGTTGGTTGGTTGGTTTGCTGGCTGGCTGGCTGGCTGGCTGGCTGGCTGGCTGGTTGGTTGGTTGGTTGGCTAACTGACAGGTTGCTGGTTGGCTTGCTGCTTGCTTGGTTAGTTGGTTGGTTGGCTGCTTGGTTAGTCGGCTGGCTGGCTGGCTGGCTGGCTGGCTGGTTGGTTGGTTGGTTGACTGGCTGGTTGTTTGGTTGGCTGGCTGGCTCACTGGCTCTCTGGCTGGCTGGCTGGCTGACTGGCTACTTGGTTGATCAGTTGGCTAACTGACTGGTCCATTTGTTGGCTAACTGACAGGTTGGCTGGCTGGTTGGCTGCTTGATTAGTTGGCTGACTGGTTGGTTGGCTGGTTGGCTATCTGGCTGGCTGGTACAGGCACGTTTTATTTCCACTTCCAGGAGCAACGAGGACGGTGCAGGCCAGTCAGCCAACCCATTCGTGTGGGTTCATGGGGGCTTGGGCTTCTGGGAATTGAAGTCCAAGAACATCTGGAGTGCCAAGGTTTGCCATCATGGGCATAGACATTCAATGTCTAAAATCCCACCTGGGATATAGACTCCTGCTGGTCGATGGCCCACAGGTGCTGAAATAAGCCCCAAGGAGGAGGGAGCAAGTATGCAAATCAGCTTTCCCAATATAAAAGCAGCCAATAAACCATTGAGAAAAGGGAGCTACTGGTGAAATCCCCCCTCCCGCTGCCCCTGGCCCATCTTGTCCTGTGAATCTCTCTGCCAAACAGAAAAGAGCACCTGTAATCTAATTAAAGCAGCTAGTTGCCTTTTGTGGCTGGGAGGCAATTTGAAAGTCTATCTCCCTGTGTTTTCCTTTGCCTGGAGGAACTAATCTTCTCAAAGCACTGGGGATTCCCGCATTCTTCCAGAGCCCCAACGATTTCTTCCAGATTTTTTTCTTTGCCACTCAACAATTATATGCCTCCAAAGCTGTTGTTCAGTTGCATAGTCGAATCCGACCCTTTGCGACCCCATGGACCACACGCCGGGCACCCCTATCCTCAACCATCCTCTTCAACCCGCCCAGCTCTGTGCCCATTGTGTCAACAATACCATCTAGCCATCTCATCTTCTTCCACCCCCTTCTTCTTTTGCCCTCAACCTTTCCCAGCATCTAGGCTTTCTCAAGTGAGTCCTCTCTTCTCATTTGATTCCAAAGTACTTCATCTTCATCTTCACTATTTGACCTTCCAAGGAGCAGTCAGGGTTGATTTCTTTTAAGACCAACCTATTTGTTCTCTTTGCTCTCCAGGGTACTTTTAAAATTCTCCTCCAGCACCACATCTCAAAGGCGTCTATTCTTTGGCGCTCAGCTTTCCTTATAGTCCAGCTCTCACAACCATACATTACGACCGGGAATACCATTGCTTTGACAATGCAAATTTTGGTTTGCAAGATGATGTCTCTACTTTTCAATTGTTCCCCAGGTTTCTCATAGCTTGTCTCCCAAGCATCAGTCGCCTTTTTATTTCATGGCTGCAATCTCCATCTGCAGTGATCTTTGAGCCTAGAAACGTAAAGTCTCTCACTGCTTCTACTTCTTCCCCAAACTACAGAGTTGTAAAATCTGGTCTCTTACCTCCTTTCCCATCATCCACGCGTCTAAACAACCCTTGTCTGAGTGTGAACAGTCAGGTAAAGTTTGCCCGTTCTCAAAAGCCAGTCGTATCTGACTCTAGGGTTCAGTGCTCATCTCTGTTTATAGCCAAAGATCCAGCGGTAAAGGTTTCCCTTGCTCGAAAGCCAGTCGTATCCGACTCTAGAGGTCAGTGCTCATCTCTGTTTCAAAGCCGAAGAGCCGGTGCTGTCTGCTTCTGCAGATGTTTCCGTGGTCATGTGAGCGCACAGAACGCTGCTTACCTACCCAGTGAAGGGATCTCTCTTTATCTACGTGCAATTTCTTGCTTTTGAACTGCTAGGTTGGCAGGAGCTGGGACAAAGGCAGGAGCTCATTCCGTCCTGCAGTACTCGGGAATCGAACTGCTGACCTCCTGCCTTCCAGTCAGCATCTTAGCCACTTGAGCCACTGCAGTCCTTTAGTGTATGGGACCAAAGACACCAGGACAGCCGAAGAGCTGGCTTAACACAACTTTATTACATGCTGGTCAGTGGGAACATGTGGTAATGGCGGATGAACAGCTCATTATATACAGTGGCTATACATTTGAATGTGGCTCCTTGACAGTCCATTGGCTACTGTCCGCGTGACGTCATTGTAGGTCACACCCTTCTTGTCCAGGTGAAGGTAGTGGCGGGAATCTTCCCGCGCTGTTGTTCTAGGTGAGTCTTGGACCAATGAGCTTGGACGCTCGCTATTGCGTCCTATTAAGGTTACAGTGATGCAGCTGAAGGTTACAATGTTACACATAGAAAAGGTTACATTGGATACACATGGATAGGTGCATTGTTTAAAGGCACAGGCTTTAGGACACAACACCCCTCCCCCCTAGGATGAGACGAAGTCTCTTAGCCAAGATGGTTTATTGCACTCGCGTTTGGGCCGCGATGTGGGTTGGCCCACCCGGGGGCCGCTCCCGCTTCCTTGTTCCCTGGACCCTTGTCCTGTAATGGGAGAGGGAGACTTGTTAGAGGCTTGCTGCGGTTTTGCAGCTTTAGGGGAAAGGGAAGATTCCGTTGTGGTTGAACCGGGGGCACCAGGGGCTAACGTAAAACCCCTCTTCTCGCTTGGATGGGTGGGGGACCACTCCGAACCCCCCCCCCCCCCGGTTCTGAAAATCAAAATCAAACTCTGTTGGGGGATCCCGCGGGATATCTACGAGGACAAATTCCTTCTCCTCCCCCCTTGGTGGGGACTCTGGACCCTCCCCTCCCCCTTGGGCTAAACGGGTGGGGGAGAACCCTAACGCTGAATTTGTGTTCGCGCCGTCGGCGCCCTGACTTCCTGGGACCCGGCTCCGGAGCTGGTCCGCGTGTCGCCGCCAAAGTAGACCTGTGTTGGTCTCCACGCGGTACGATACGGGGCCGGTCTGTTCCACGACCACCCCCGGTACCCAGGTTGGCCCCGCGCTGGCGTAGTTCCTGCAATGCACCGGGGCACCCACGCTGAAACTCTTGGTGGCTTCTACCCCTATGTTCCTCCCCTTGTCCTCAACTCTCGTGGGGTCTAGCCTAGTGAGTATGGTGGTTAGTTTCCTGCGCATGAAAAGCTCCGCAGGGGAGTAGCCGGACGCTAACGGGGTCACCCTGTACCCAAGCAGAAACTGACACACTTGCAGGTTGAGATCTCCGGGGCCCATGCGCCGCAACACATCCTTTGTGGTGCGTACGAGGCGCTCCACTTGGCCATTGGTGGCCGGGTGAAACGGGGCGGAGGTGATATGCTGGACAGCGTTAATCTCCATGAATGCCCTGAACTCGGAGGACGTGAAACAACTAGCGTTGTCACTGATTAATGTGTCGGGTATGCCGAACGTGCAAAAGAGCCTCCGCAGATGCTTAATGGTCTGGGCCGAGGAGGTGCTCGTGACTGGGATAACCTCCAACCACTTGGAGAAGGCGTCCACAACAAGAAGAAACAGGGTCCCTCGGAACGGGCCCGCGAAATCTATGTGCACCCGGGACCACGGCCCCTTAGCCGCGTCCCACTCCCTGTGGGGAAGGCGGGCCTCCTCAGGTCTGGAGCATTGGCAGCTCTCGCAAGTGCCGACCATGTGCTCGATGTCGGCGTCTAACTGGGGCCACCAAAAGTAACTCCAGGCCAGCGCTTTGGAGCGCACAATTCCGGGGTGGCTGACGTGCAGCAGTTTAAGCACCCGCGGCCGAAGGGATGTGGGAATCACCACCCGCTACCCCCACAAGAGACACCCCCTCTCTAGGGACAGTTCTAGCTTTTTTCTAAAAAATGGGGCGAACTCCTCCACTGGGGAGGACGCCGGCCACCCCTTCTGCACCCAGGAGCTGACTGCCGCTAACGTCCTGTCCTTCTCTGTACCTTTGGCAATGTCGGCGGGCACTACGGGAGGCGAATCCAAAACCTCTATCATGAGTACCTGGCGGTCTCGCCCCTCCCCGCCCATCTGGCTGGGCGTCAGGGGGAGGGGGACCTCGACAGGGCGTCCGCATGGCAGATCTCTTTCCCGGGCCAGTTGACCAACGCGTGCTGATACGCGTTGAGGAAAATAGCCCACCGAAGCATCCTCGGGGACAGGATCTGTGGCGTGGGCTTATCTGCGGTAAAAATGCCTAGTAGGGGCTTGTGGTCAGTCACGATGGTGAAAGGGCGGCCATATAGAAAATCGTGAAATTTTTTGGTCCCTGCAACTATCGCCAGCGCTTCCCTGTCTGTTTGGGCGTAATTTCTCTCCGCTGGGGACAAGGATCTTGAGTAAAACGCTATCGGGGCCTCCCTCCCGTTTTCTAGCACGTGGCACAGCACCGCCCCCAGCCCCACCGGGGATGCATCGCAGACCAGTACCACCGGCCGTTTGGGATCGAAATGGGTGAGAACGGCGTCGGACACCAGGAGTTGCTTTAGTGCGGTGAATGTCCTCTCCTGATCATCGCCCCACCTCCATGCCTCATCTTTCTTGAGCAACTGATGAAACGGTTCAGCCACAGCCGCCTTCCGAGGAAGGAAGGAGTGGTAGAAATTTAAGAGCCCTAGGAATGACTGTAGCTCGGACTTGGAGGTGGGGCGAGGGGCTTTCTTGATGGCGGCCAACTTGGATTTGGACGGTTTGATCCCCTCAGGTGTTACATGGAACCCTAAGAACTCAACCTCCTTCGCGAAGAAGACGCATTTGTCTTTTCGCAACCTCAACCCCGCCTGTTCGAATGCCGCCAGGACCTTGTTTAGCCTTTCAGCCAACTCAACCTCACTCCCCCCCGTTATCAATACATCATCAAAATATGGTAAAACGCCGTCCAGCCCTTTGAGGAGGCGTTCCACGAGCGACTGGAAAATTCCAGTCGCCGAGTTCATGCCGAATTGGAGGCGCGTCACTTGGAACGCCCCCTTATGCGTGACTATGGTTTGTGCAGCAGCTGCGGTAGGGGTTCCCATGAGTTGCTGATAGGCCTGTGCCAGGTTGAGCTTAGCGAAACACTTTCCCCCATGTAACCTGGCTAGCAAGTGGCTGACCACCGGCACCGGATACGCATTAGGGCGGATTGCCTTATTAATGGTGCACTTATAATCGGCGCAAATGCGAACCTCCCCGTTGGCCTTCAATGCCGTGACAATTGGAGTTTCCCACTCCGCAGAATCAACAGGAACAAGAATCCCCTGGCTCACTAATTTGTCCAGTTCCGCCTCTATTTTGTCCTTGAGTGCAAAAGGCACTCTGCGCGGTTTGAGTCTTATTGGGCGGACCTCCGGGTCCAGGTCGAAAGTTACTGGGGGCCCATTGAATTTCCCAAGTCCCTTCTTGAAGACTTCGGGGTGCGCGTCGCACACCTCCTGTATTGGGTCAGACCCAACGGCGTGCACCCCCCCAATGAACAGACCCAGGGGCTGAAACCATTGAGTCCCGAGGAGGCTGCAATTACCCCCCTTAAGAACGACTAGGGGGAGTTCCGCGGCGTGCCGCTTATACTGGACCTGGAATTTCCCAACCCCCAACACCGGGATACTGTTCCCTTGCACGTCCCGAAGCGTGGACCTCAGCGCTTTGAGCTTGGGCCGTGCGCGGGGGGCAATTCTCAAAAACTCCCTCTGGGAAATGATTGAGTAAGAGGAGCCAGAGTCAATCTCCATCCTAACAGGGGCCCCTTGCACCAGTACCTCAACAAAGTAACGGGGGTGTCCCATGGACACGCTGAAAACTGGGGTGTCGTCGTCGCTGTCGTCGGAGATGCGGCCCACGCCGTCCTGCTTCCTCGTGGGCCGGGCGCCATCCTTTAGTCTCGTCGAGCGGTCTGGCCTCGCTGAGCAGTCGGGTGAGCTCCTCCGGTCCTTGCGCCATTGTCTGCAGACTTTGGCGATGTGCCCGCGTCGCCCGCAGTTGTGGCACTCGGCTTTTCTGAACGGACACCTGGCACGGTCGTGAGCCGCCCCGCAGCCGTCGCAACGCCGGCCCTCCTTCCGGACCCTCCGGACGTCCTCGTCGTCGCTGCTTTCAGCGGACGATTTCGAAATTCGCCGGGCTGCGTGCGCCGAACTCTCTGTTTTGTCGGCCTTCGGCCGCCAGTCCTGGAGCTCTTGCACCCCGGCCTTCGTGGCTTCCGCGGCCTGCGCCGCTTTCAGGACCTCCTGCAACGTGGGGGGCGGCTCCTGATTAATCAGCGTGCGCTGAATCTCGGCGTCCTTCAGGCCGCATAGCACGCAGTCCCTGAGGGTGACTTCCAAGTTCTCCCATTTGCATGGCCGGCAGCCAGGCGCAGGGCCGCTACGAACGCGGCGACCGATTCTCCAGGTGCTTGGACTCGCCTCCAAAACGCGCTCCGAGTGGGAAACATCGCCACCGAGGGCCGAAAATGGTCTCGCAACACCATCAGGAGCTCTTCTGCCTTGAATTCAGCCGCCTTTTTGGGTGCGATGAGGTCAATCAATACCCTCTTGCCGTCGTGCCCGAGCATTCTGGTGAGGATGGCTCTTTTCTTCGCCTCGTCCTTAACCTCGAACTCCACCAGCGCGCCTTGGAAGTCCATTTCGAAGAGTTCCCAATCTTGCGGTTTCTTGATGTCGAAACCGGCGTATGTCTTGGTCCCGTGGGCAGCCATTATCCCACCTTCGTCGCCAACTTAGTGTATGGGACCAAAGACACCAGGACAGCCGAAGAGCTGGCTTAACACAACTTTATTACATGCTGGTCAGTGGGAACATGTGGTAATGGCGGATGAACAGCTCAATATATACAGTGGCTATACATTTGAATGTGGCTCCTTGACAGTCCATTGGCTACTGTCCGCGTGACGTCATTGTAGGTCACGCCCTTCTTGTCCAGGTGAAGGTAGTGGCGGGAATCTTGGAGTTCCCTAGGCTGATGGTTCTGGGGGACTTCAATTTGCCTTCGCTGGGGTCCGGTTCCGGGGTGGCTCAGGAGTTCATGGCTTCCATGGCAACTATGGACCTGGCTCAGGTAATTCGGGGTCCTACCAGGGGCAGTGGCCACACACCAGATTTAGTCTTTTTGTCGGGGCGGTGGCAGAGTGATCTGAATTTACAGAAGCTAGACATAACACCTGTGCCATGGTCAGATCACTATCTGGTGGCTCTAGACTTCCTGGGGGCAACACATCATCGTAGGGAGGCAGGGTCTATTAAAGTGGCCCGCCCCCGGCAACTGATGGATCCGGATGGATTCCAGAGGGAACTGGGGGCTTTTCCCCTGGATCGGCAACACGATTCGCCCGAGGCACTTGTTGACCTATGGTGTGGCTTCCGTTGGGTGGTTAATATAGGGGAGGATGCCTGCCCCACGGTTTCTTCAGTTACTGCACCCCTCTCTTTTTAGGGGTGGGTTCTTATTGCTGGTTTTATCTGTTTTTATTTATCTGTTTTATTTGTTTTTATATGTTTTTATCCATTGTTGTGAACCGCCCGGAGTCGGCTTTGGCTGAGTGGGCGGTATAGAAATTTGACAATAAAATAAAATAAAATAAATAAAATCTTCCCGCGCTGTTGTTCTAGGTGAGTCTTGGACCAATGAGCTTGGACACTCGCTATTGCCATCTAGTGGTCACTAGCTCGCGTCCTATTAAGGTTACAGTGATGCAGCTGAAGGTTACAATGTTACACATAGAAAAGGTTACATTGGATACACATGGATAGGTGCATTGTTTAAAGGCACAGGCTTTAGGATACAACAAGTCCCTATTCAGTAAAGCAGCCCTGATGTCAGGTTAGGACCAGTGATGGCGAACCTTGAAAAAGGTCTTACTACCTCCTAGGAAGAAGAGCTAGACTGTGTAACCCTGGGCAAGCTGCACAGTCTCAAGAGCTCCCCCTAGATAAGTGATGGCGAACCTTGGCACTCCAGCCATTCTTGAACTTCAGTTCCCAGAAGCCCAAGTCCCTGTGAATACACAAATACATGCAGTAAAGCCATTGGTGTGGTTTCACAGAGTCTTAGGCTTCTGGGGATTGAAGTTCAAGAACACCTGGCGTGCCAAAGTTCACCATCACTTGCTTAAACCCTTTCTTGTCTCATTTAATAGCACCCTGTAGCATCTCGGGACAATTATAAAAGGAGACCGAAGGAGGACGGAAGAACAAGGGGGCTGTTGTCGAAAGCTTTGCCCACGCTTTGGCAAAGGTCACCCGAGGGGTCTGAGGCTTCCCATTGTCACTGGCTCCGAACCTATTAAGCAGGAATGCCAAAATATTTCATATAATTTCTGGAACCCGTTTGGGGCTCCTGGGAGAAACATGGCAGTTTTGGGAGCAGAAGGAAAGTTGGGGGACCGGGGTGGGGGGAGAAGAAATAAAAGAAGTATAGTTATTGCAAAAGACTTCAAAGCGGGATGAAGACCCATGGAGATGTGAGTAATTGCGAGGTCAGTGTGTTAATCACAGGTAAGAAACTGCCGGGCAAAACAGACCTGTTCAGTTTGCTGCAGTTGGAGGGGTGGGAGATATTTTGGGGAGTGGGGGAGTGGGAAAGGGCCAGGAGAGGAATACCAGGGCAGAAAGCAAGGCATTGATACAGTCCTGACAAGGCTGGCTTGAGAAATGTATTTTCTGCAGTTATTATGGCAATAATGACTCAGTCTCCCTTTTTTTATTAAGGAAGCCCTGACCCTTATAATTAAAGAGGGCATTTTAATATCATAGGGCAACCCCGGGAGGAGGGGGCGATGCTTAAAGGAGGGTATTTTTTCTTTCATTGACATGATAAGACGGTGCGTGCGCTCCGGTCCTCGGCAAAGCAGAAAACTCGCCGTGACGGACGAGCCAAGCTTCCATGTTCAGAAGTAGTATATCTCTTTACATAAGGACCACCCATAATGACGGGCAGGGTTTCCTCGGAGGATCGGGGTTCAAGAAAGCAGCCATACTGGCTGGGATTTTTCTGAGAGCTATTAATCCCACACACCCCACCCCCAAGTTCTGCAGATGAAATCTGTATGTAGAAGGAGTCCTCCTCAAAGCAGTGAAAAGGGTCTTTCTGTGAGATTGCATTAAACAAAGTGCATAGGTCATCTGGATTCCCAACCTTTCTAAGCCAGGTGAAGAGACTCTTCATGTTCTCTCAATCAGCTTCGAGGACCAGACAGCCGTTTTGCCCTGCCTGCACGATGGGGGCAGCCATTATGTCCCAACAGCTTCAAAGGGGTGGCCATTTGTTTCTTGAACGTCCTTGGAGAGGTGGAGTGCCACATGAAATGACACCACAGGCCAGATCCGGCCCATGTGCCTTAGGTTGGGAACCCCTGCTCTTGAGCACATAAACCAGTGGCTATCTTTACATGACTAGTTCCATATGCACACATAACACAGCGGATTGTATTGTTTTGCTGCCAACACTCCCCACACCTATCAGTTGTTAAAATCCATATTAAGAACTGTACACAGTGGTGGGCATCAGCAGGTTCGCACCAGTGCATCAGAACCGGTAGCAGAAATTCCGGCTGGCCCCGCGCCCATCCAAGTTTTGAAGTGATGCACTGCCAAAAAATTTACTACCCCCACCATGGGCGTAGCTAACTCTATGGCCGTGACTAACTCTGTGGGCCATGCCCGCTTGGCCTCCCTACGCCATGGCCTGGGGTAGGGAGGTGGGCATGGCCAGCCAAGTGGGTGTGGTCTGGGGGAATTTCCGCTACCGATGCATGGGCACCTGGAGCAGCTCAACACTTACTCGGGGCTTTCCCCTGGCCACGCCCACCATGCCACGCCCACAGTGTGGTAGTAAAAAATTATGGAGCCCACTAATGGCTTACAGCTCTGCTAATGGTGGCCTAAAAACAATTGACTGCAATTGATGGTTTTATCTCTTTGGTTTACAAAGGAGGGGACTTTGCAGTCATCATGCTCATTGTCTTAACCACTAAGCCACTAGTCTGCAGCCCTAAAAAAAAACTTACCAGGCCCTTAATTCAGACCCCAAATTCTTTGCAACTCCCATGGGATTTAGACCCAGCCACCAATTTCTCCATTCTTCCCCACAAGCCTTAATCAACCACCTGTAAGGCTTAGGCATCTGCCAGGTGGAGCCAGAGGTTGGGAGTTCCATTCCCCACTGTGCCTCTAGGGAGAAGAGCCAGCTTGTATAGCCATGCGCAGGCTGCACCGTCCCACAGCTTCCCCTAGAGCAGAGGTCAGCAAACTGGGCTCTTTAGGCTCTCTAAAGTCATGTATGCCTGATAATCTCAGGGCTTCTGGGATTTGAAGTCCAAGAACATCTGGAGCGCCAGGCTTGCCGACCCTTGCCATAGAGGAAGTGGATGGGAAACTACTTCTAACTATCCTCTACCTTGGAAAACCTGGAAATGGTTGCCATAAATCAAAACTGACACGATGGCATGCAATTATGATTATGGTTATTAAAGCCTCTGGAACGACAGCTGGGGAAATTCCTGCTGGATTCTGAGGGCTGGCTTCCAAGATATATGAACATCCCGTGCCTACAGCGCACTGGGATGCATCACCTTGATTAGCATCTGCAGCATTTGGATAAAGATCCAGGACCGAGTCCCCACTGACATTGGATCCATCAACCACCAAGGTTGTGTGTGTCCATGGGAGGGTGATGATGGAAGCTGGTCATCAGCTGGAGAGAAGCTATGCCATGCTCAAGGTCGCTTTTGTCGAAAGCCAGGTAACACTGTTACCTTTCCTGCCAAAGCAGTACCTTTTTATCTACTTGCAATTTCTTGCTTGCACACTACTAGGTTGGCAGGAGATGGGACAAGGACGAGAGCTCACTCTGCCGTGCAGTGCTCGGGTCTTGAACTGCTGATCTGCTGACCTTCCAGTCATTAAGTTGTCTTAAGCACAGAAGCTTGACAGGTGCCTCAAAACACCAACACAGGTGAGGCCTCTGAGATTGACCGTGCTGGTGCAGCTAGAAAGCTCTTCGCTGGGGATATATGGGCCATATGGTTATGTGCTAAATCATGTACAACATTTGACGACTGGAAGCAATTTGTCCACCACTACTACCACTACCATAGCAAAGCAAAGCAATCACACTTATATACCACTACATAGCTCTTAGTGCACTCTCTGGACAGTTTGCAAATTAATTAGCGTTTTGCCCTTAACATGCTGGGTACTCATTTTACTGACATTGGAAGGATGAAAGGATGAGTCAACCTTGTCAGGATCGAACTCACAACATTTTGGTTGCAGGACAGCAGTTTAACCGCTGCCCCACCAGTCCTCCACCACCACCATAGGATCTGCCATTGGCCCTCCCCGATCTCCATCCATATCTCACTTCACCTGGTTGACTCACCTGAAGTTATGTTTCCTTCCACTAGTATGAATCGTGTGAGCTAGACGCCAGGTTCCCTTTCTAGCTGTGATCTACCCACCTCGTTATATCCTGATAGATATCAGTGCCAACCAACGCTTATGAGCCGAAAGGCATCGAGGCAGGGTGGGAGGTTGGGGGAAGTTTCAATGAAATGTATTTGGAAGCCGCAGAAAGATATATTTTTTTAATTCGTGAGGAAAGATGAAAGGAATTAAACATGTTTAGCCTGGAGAGCTGATGACTGACGGGGATGCTAATGTTTTCCTAGTCTGAAAGCGGTATACGTGGAAACGGGCATAATTTAGGAGAATGAAAAGCGCGGGAGGAAGTGGCATAAAAAAACCCCATACCAATTGCATTCATTAAGACCAGAGACAGGGAGAAATTTCTGGAAGAAAGTGCTACCAGGAGCTGAGAAGGGAAACAACCATGCTTGGACCTCGAGGTGCGGGGAGTGTTGGCAGCAAAACAACACAATGTGTTGTGCTATGTGCGCGTCGGGAACTAGTTATGTAAAGGAGGAAGCCACTAGCTTATATACAGGTGAAACTCAGAAAATTAGAATATCGTGCAAATGTTCATTCTATCCAGTGATGCAACTTAAAAGGTGAAAGAAATATATGAGATAGACTCATTGCATGCAAAGCGAGATAGTTCAAGCCTTACTATAATATTGATGCTTATGGCTTACAGCTTGTGAAAACCCCAACCTCATGTACCCCATAATCATCACATAATCTCATGTACCCTGTACGCCATGATCATCACGATTATAACAAATTAAGGCATGATAACATCTCTCGCTTTGCATGTAGGGAGTCTTTCTCATATATTTGGTTCACCTTTTAAGTGAAATGAATGGACATTTGCACGATATTCTAGTTTTCCGAGTTTCACCTGTACTCAAGAGAAGCCAAACAACCTCAGCATGTTGTGTAATGCATTCTCACAGTAAGACCTTTTTCACGGCTTAGAGGAGGACTCCTTCAACAAACAGATTTCTTTGAACATGTGCTTTTGGCCCTAAGAGATAAAAGGCTGCCTTGACTGAGCACACTCAACAGATGCTGCCATACAGCTGTTGGCGGAGAGTCTCTAAGACCAATTCCATACTATGTGGGGGGAACATGTTTTATTGGTGAGAGATTGTGGGGTGCACTGGGCACATGCCCATTTTATTGAAATATGTCAATAGAGGAATAGAACCTAAGAAGAGTCGAGAGGAAGCGCTTAAGGGACAAACTAGGGAGCCGGAATAGAAAAGACATACACATTTTTAAAAAGACCATTGACTTCAATGTAGAGAAGTGCAAAGAGGAAGAAAGTGACATGATTATAACTGGGAAGAGACAGAAGAAAGAGCAGAAGGAATCTTCCTTGGTTGGAAGTACTAGGATTATTAGTTCTTTAATAATTTTAATTTATTAAATTTAAATCACTAAATTTAATAATTCAATAATTTCTTTAATAGTTATTAGGATTATTAGTACCAGGATCATGAATGAGCAACAGCTTTGTCTCTTCAGTGCACTACAGTTCACTGGAAAAGTCCTCTTTTGATAGTTCTGTATTAATAGGTGGCCTAGTGGTTAAGACGCTGAACTTGATGGCTGGAAGGTTGGCAGGTTAGCGAGACCCGAGTGCTGCACAGCAGAGTGAGTTTCCGTCTCTGTCCCAGCTCCTGCCCACCTAGCAGTTCAAAAGTAAGAAATTGCAAGTAGATAAATAGATACCACTGTGGTGTTTAGTCATGACTGCCACATGTCCACGGAAACATCTGCAGATGCACAGAGTGCTGGCTCTTTGGCTATAAACGGATACAACTGGCTTTCAAGCAAGGGCATCTGTTACAATTACCTATTCATTTTCTAAGAGTCCATTCCCTCTGGGAAGTATCTGGGAAGGATGATTCCTGAATGAAGCAGCTGCTGGAAGTCTCCTCCCTGTCCAGAGTTTTTGCTTCCATATTATGCAGAAACACTAGCTGTGCCCTTAGAGGTGAGATTCATGCTCCCTGATTGACATCACTGGCC
This sequence comes from Bradypodion pumilum, assembly GCA_035047305.1. Taxonomy (NCBI): domain Eukaryota; kingdom Metazoa; phylum Chordata; class Lepidosauria; order Squamata; family Chamaeleonidae; genus Bradypodion; species Bradypodion pumilum. The sequence continues at coordinate 3,296,649 of JAWDJD010000006.1, forward strand.
CGTGCAGTTGAGCATCACATCATGCAGCTGACCACCTCTCTGTGCCATCATGGTTGTTGACACAGCAAGCACTTTTGCTCAATGATAAAGCACATGTTTTGTACACACGGGAAAGCAGACCTCATAATACGTCACAGAAGGAACCTCGGGCTGCAAGACTGGGCTGGGATTTCTTCCACAATAGCTTGGCCACCAGTCCAGGGGAAACTACTAAGCTAGGTCAGAAGTGGATCCAGAATGGGGCAAGCAGGACTTTAGGCTATGTCATCTGAACCTAGGTATTCATCTCTGTTCTCACCACACAAACACTTCTTTCACATCTTGATCAAACCCTGGACTGCCAAATTGAAGACACTTTCTTGGCTTTGCTGTTGGCCATACTTAAGTCCTCATCGGCGCATGTCTCTGGCAGCCATCGGCAGACCAGTAAATGAGCCAATGGATTCTGTATCTCTCCACATTCACGCAGTGTGTTGTTGTCCACCAGCAGCCCCCACTTGAGCCTGTTGGTCTTGCATTTAGGGATGCCTAAGGGTCCTCCAAGTGATGTAAGGGATGGTTGAGTTCATCAGCTATATCCTCCTTTAATGATGTCCCTTGTCCAGTGAGCTCCTTCCTCCAGCTTCTGGACTCAAGCGTCCCACGTTTAACCACCAAAGACCAGCTATTCCTGCGAGTTGATCAATATATGGTAGCCTCATCATTTGTTGTTGTTCAGTTGTACAGTCGATTCCGACCCTTTGCGACCCTATGAACCATTGTCCTCCAGGCGCCTCTGTCCTCCACCATCCTCCTCAGCCCTCCCAGTTCTGTGCCCATTGTGTCTACAATACCATCTAGCCATCTTATCTTTGGCCACCCCCTTCTTCTTTTTCCCTCCACCTTTCCCAGCATCAAGGCTTTCTCAAGAGAATCCTCCCTTCTCATTTGATGTCCAAAGTACTTCATCTTCATCTTCCATATTATTCAGGTTTTTGGGTGAAAACTCACCTCCCAGATAGGAGTAACTCTTTTCTCCTTCTCCTTAAGAGTCTGCCAGGCTAAATGCTGGTACCTGTCCAAAAGGAGTCCAGGCTGCCCCTCGTATTGTCTGGGCAGCCCTTTCCTCATCCATGGCACAAAGGCCAAAATAATGATGCTCTTTGACACCAGCCCCTCAGTAAACAATTATTTGGCTCGAGCCGGGCTCTAAATTAGTGTTTATTGCCAGAACGGAGTGCAAGGCAGCAAGATAAGAACTGCTGCTTAAGCAAACCGCGTCTTTCCCACCACTGGCAGAAAGGGTAGCTATTTGCGGCGAGCCCATGTGCAAAGGGTGGGAGGCATTGTGGTCATCAGAGAAGCAAGTTTGGGCAACAGGAAGAGCAGCCACAGCCGCCACCCAAGTGCTTACGAAGAGGTAAAAACATAGGTGAACAGGTAAAGGTAAGTAGACAGCCTTGGGTGAAACCTCAGGGACTTAAGGGGTTGGCAGGTACCACTTCCAGCTTTTCTCCCACGAAAGGACCAAGAGCTACTAGAACAGAAGTGAAGGAAGCATGGAGCCCGGAGGTTGTCGTATGAAAATTGCCTCTCTCTTTTTAATTTATTTTGTGGTGGTAAAAAATGTGCCCTTTTCTCCCTCCAAATCTTTCTAGACCAAACCACATCAGAATTGGATAGCTGTCCACTTCTGCTTTTAATTGTAGTTTAGTTGTGTGCATTTCTAGACACACAAACTTTCTAAGAAGAGATTACCCAACCATTCCTTAGTTAGTTAGTTAGTTAGTTAGTTAGTTAGAGTAAAGGTAAAAGTCTCCCTTGCACAAAAGCCAGCTGTATCTGACTCTAAGGTTCAGTGCTCATCTCTGTTTCATAGCTGAAGAGCCAGAGCTGTCTGCGTTATGTGGTTATGTGGCAGGCATGACTAGACACCGGAGCGCACAGAACACTGTTTCCCTTCCCACCGAAGTGGCCCCTATCTACTTGCAGTTTCTTGATTTCGAACTGCTAGGTTGGCAGGAGCTTGAGCCACTGTAGGTTGGTTGGTTGGTTGGTTGGTTGGTTGGTTGGTTGATTCCTCCGTCTGTCCGTCCATCTGTCCATTTCAAAAAAGGTTCCTCCCATTGGAGGGGGGGGGACGACATTCTTTTTCTTCATCTAGGCCAGACGTGAAACTGCCAAAACTAAGTCACCTTTTGATTAGTTCATTCTGTAGCTCCTTTTGTCTGACCTAGTATGAGAAAGATTAGCTGGCAACACAAGGTTTCCATGACCAGGTACACCCGATTGTGGTTTAAAAATACCACAATCTCCGAGGAGGCTCTTTCTGTGTACCCCATTGGGGGACCTAGAAACCTGCATAATGCCTATTGGAGAGAAACGAAAATGAAGCCATGAAACAATTTTCCAATACTGTATTTCACTTGTAGTATATATTTTGAATATAGTTCTTAAAGCTACCACAAACATTTAGAGGGTTTTCAAAATTTTTCTTGCCTTTTTTTTTAATTGGTTGGCTGGTTGGCTAGCTGGCTACTTGGTTAGTTGGTTGGCTAACTGATTGGCCCATTGATGGCGGTCTATGTGCTGCAAATAGCAGTCCAGATTAAAATGATACAGACTGATTTGGTTTTTGGGTGAAGGAAAGTGAAGTATTTAGTTGACTCAGATTCAGGGTATAAGTCAAATCTGTTGGGGTACAAATCACTTCTGCCTAGTAGACTTTTGGAAAAGTCAAGTCTAACAGTGCTTCTGACAAAAATAGGCAGTTTGCAGATTAGTAAAGAGATTGTTGAGTCAGTTATGGATTGCAAGTTGGTTGGTTGGTTGGTTGGTTGGTTGGTTGGTTGGTTGGCTGGCTGGCTGGCTGGCTGGCTGGCTGGCTGGCTGGCTGGCTGGCTGGCTGGCTGGCTGGCTGGCTGGCTGGCTGGCTGGTTGGTTGGTTGGCTGGTTGGTTTAAAAATAAACCAAACAGGTTAAGACAACCGTGACTCAGCCATGGTCACCAGCTCACAGGAGTCTAAAACTGGCATCACCCACTTCCTAAGCCAACAGTCTAATACTCCATGACTCCAAAAACTGAGAGGTAGAGTCAGGTGTTCCAGGAAAGTAACTTCCTCAAGCTCTGCCTCTGTATATACTTATTCTTCTTAACCTCTCCCTTGTTCACTTCTGATCTAGCATGCTCTTTCCCTGAAACTGAATGTACAACCAATGGGCTCAAATGATGCACCAAAATCTCATCCCCTATCAGTTAAGGTCTTGGCCAGATCAACATCCTCTGGCAAAGGGATATTCTTAGCGGCATCTCTCTGGGGAAAGAACCAAAACAGAACAGATCTGTTGTAAATAAACTTCAGAAGGAAGGGCCTCCGCCTGACAAAGCAACCCCCTAAGCCCTTCCTAGGGGGGTCAATCATGAGTTTCCATCACCTGAGGATGCAGAGGTGTGAAAAATCTCACTTGGCATGCCGAGCTTCACAAACAGGGAAGTGTGGGAATTGCCAAATAAATCAGAAAATGCTGGGCAGGACTACGAGGTTGCAAACAGCCTCCCAAGGTGTCTCCTCTACTAAGGCTAGGCTCTGGTCCCTAGTACTTCCTGTTGGGAATACTAATAAGAATACCCAGGTATTTGTACATTTCTTATTCAAATATTTGTTACATGCATAAACTACACACCCCAGGTCCAATGACCTCAAGGCAAGTGAGCCAATCCTCATGTTATAAGAGAAATATGGAGGGGGATGTACTACCAATGTTTTCAGAGCTTCAGAGTTTAGGAAGGTGCTTGTAGGAATGGGAGTTGGGCAATGGGAGTTGGGCAATGGCTTTTCCAGTTGGCAGCATATGTGGCCTTAAATGAAACAGCGAGATTGGTCACCGGTTGCCTAAAACCAACCCCAATACAAAAAGTGCATTACTTAGCTAGGATCTCTCCACCAACATTTTGCCAAGAAAGGGCTGCTCAGAACGAGTGGGTCAAAGCAAGATCCTCAGGAACACACCTGCTATTTGATCACCAACCACTAAAGCAGAGACTGAAATGAAGGCTTGGCTTCCTCACAACTTCTGCCCCTCTGAACAACCAGTCTCCACAGATTGCCTTAGAACTATGGAAGGCAAGCAAGGAGCTACCACATAACTAGGCAGAACCACAGGACTCTCTATCGTCTGGCCACAAACAACCATGGCCTGTGTGGAAAGCTTTAAACAGACTGCATGCCAGGGTAGGAAGATCAAGGGTTGAGAAAGCGGGGTTTCCCTGTAGATGACAGCCTGTGTGAATGCAGAGAAGTACAAACTCTCTCCCATAAGATACAATGCACATGATGCCCTTCAACGTGCACTGAGGAGGACCTTATGTTGGCAAGAGGAAACGCTGTTGAAGTGGCCCAATATTGGGTGGATGTCATCTAATCCTTTTAAATTCCTTTTTGCTTCAGATATGTTAAATTTGCTTTGTATGTTATTGTATCCTAGTCGTGCCTCTGAGATGAATAAAGAAAGAAAGTTGGTAGCATCACCACCTACTTTGCAAAATCTCCCTTGCAGTGGAGGGCTCCAAAAAATTTTTACTACCATACTGTGGGTGTGGTATGGTGGGCATGGCCAGGGGGAAAGGATAACCTGATCTCACTTTTACCACTGTTTGACTTGAAACATATATAAGCCTTCTGTTCTCCAAATCTGGTGCTTCCTTGTCTTATTCTCATTGAACTGAAGATGAGGAATTAACTTTTCTTTCTTTGCCTGGAGTTTTTGCCCATGGATTGGCAGAGTTTTCTATTCATTCTGAAGGCAGTTTATTTCTGTTTGCAAAAACAGGGAGAGAACCACCTCTATTTGCTTAAGTGCTTACCAGCCCAAGAGCCCTAGATAGCTCTTGCAAGTGAGCCAATCCTCATATTATAAGGAAAATAAAGAGGGACATGCACTACCAATGTTTACAGGCCTTCGGAGTTTAGGAAGGTGGATTTTAGGAATGACAGAAAGTGGACTTGGGAAGTGGCTGAGGAATTTTGAGAGTTGTCGCCTGAAAGTCATGTTTGCAAGATAGGTTCATGGATTGTGAATTTGGATTTTGCTGGAAATGGGTTGACAGATGTTTGTTTTAATCCATCTACACATTTTTTTACCAAAGAAATGTGAGTCACATTTGTTGAGTAGGGCAGCGTACAAATCTTATAAATGAAATTAAATGGATGAAATCCCCCCCCTCCCTCAAAGCAGCCCAGTGGCCATAGTGGCTTAGTGGTTAAGATGCTGATCTTGTTGACTGGAAGGTCAGCAGATCAGCAGTTTGAGACCCGTGTGCAGCATGATGGAGTGAGTGCCTGGTGTCTCTCCCAGCTCCTGCCAACCTAGCAGTTGGAAAGCAAGAAATTGCAAGTTGATACCACTTCAGCAGGAAAGGTAACAGCATTCTGTACACTACGACGTCTGGCTATGTCTGCCACATGACCACGAAAATGTCTGCAGAGACAGACAGAGCTGGCTTTTTGGGATCTGTGCACTCCAGCCTGCAATGGATGCTTCTGCTTTGTGCAGATGGCAAGAGCCGCAACGTTTCCAAAATAAAATTAGAAAAGGAAGGAAGGGGGAGAGAGAGAGGATCAATGTTGTTCAAGAAATTTGTTTCAGTATTTCGTCACAAATACATCTTGGAAGAAAAGTCTACAAAATTCCCCATCATTTTATCACCTACAGATCATGGGGAACCCAAGGAGTGGGACCTTTGTAGTGAGGTTTAAGTGTCGTACCAAACCAAGAGGAATCTGGTTGGCTGGCTGAATGTACATTCAACATGGGACGTGCTTGCGCCTAGCAAGGTCTCATCAGGTTGCCTTTGACTACCAGGTGGAAACCAGGTAAGTGCATCCAAAAGCCATCCATGGATCCTTAAGAATGACTCCTTTCTTTGGGATACATTTGCGCCTTTCTGGAATCTATTAATCGGGGTGGGGGAAAGAGGAAAGGAACAGATGAGCTAAGGTGCTAATTCTAGTGTTGACAGACATCAAACAGCTTCTTTCCCTCCATCTCTACCTCCTCCTCCTCAACCCAAATATGTTTTGGCAAACAGGCTGGCTGTAAGCGCATTTGAAATTACCAGGTTCACAAGTTGACTTCTTGTATGGAGAAGCCGTTTGCTTTGATGGTAGAGATCCTGGCTTCCTGCCACCTACAGTAAATGAAGAAGAGAAATGATTCATGGCAACCAGAGGGGTGTTAAGGTTCCCCCGGTACTCTTTTGAACTTGCATGTGCTGCTAAGCAGGGAAGATAATTAACCTTAATTAACCTTCAGGACTGACATGAGTCATGTTGAGAGCCGAGGCCTCGGAAGGCTGAAGGTGGCAAGGAAACCACTTAGCTGTGGGACATTCAATTCTTAGTTGTAGACTCTTTTCTTGTGTCTTCACTCAAAGACCAGTGCCGGCCAAGGGCATGTACCGTATATACTCGAGTATAAGTCGATCCGAATATAAGTCGAGGTACCTAATTTAGACCTCTAAAACTAGGAAAATAGATTGACCCAAGTATAAGTCGGGGGTGGAAAATGCAGCAGCTGCTAGTGAGTTTCAATAATAAAAAAACATGAAAATACAGTAAAATTAATTAATTTAATCATTTGTGTGGGCATGTTTTTGAGTGTTTACTTCTTTTATTTTAAACTGTATTTGCACCACCAACCAGTGATGGGGTTGCAGGAGAAATGGGCGGGCCAGCCAATTTCACTGAGGCAGGAAGCGATGCTCTAGCCTAGCCTCTTGCTCTCCCTACAACCAGGAAACATGGCTTCCTCCTCCATTTTGATCACATGGAACAGGGACAAAGACAAGAAAGGTAAGTGACACCCTTTTTTATGCACAGGTTTGGTTTCCCACTGAAACGCATTGGGAACATACAAACAGAAAAGCTTTAGAATACACGAAATTGATTTCCAATGCATTTAAATGGGAAATTGCAATTTGCACCCTCTTGTGGCCACCTGTGGTAATGGCCCACCGAACATATGTTTTTCTTCCCCGCTCCTGAAGCCAAACTGCACCGAATCCAGTGCGTTTTTGGACTCTCGTGGATGTTGCCCCATGTATAAGTCAAGTCACCTTTTTGGACCTCATTTGGGGGGCTAAAAACCCCAAACTATACTCGAGTATATACGGTAATACTTCAGGTTCGAATTCGGACAAGGGATGGGCGGCCATGACTCTTGTCATCTGGTACATCTTTGCAAATGATTGGTTGCCCTCTAGAGCAGTGGTTCTCAGTGTTTTCCCGCTGTGGGCTGGACCACACACCCTCAGACAGCTGAGCGGGCCAGACACGTGCCCCCCCTGCTGTAAACTCTGCCATAAAACATGTCCGCGGCTGTCATAAACATGTGAAATGGCAACGCACACTGTGGGTTGTGAACCTCTGTTCTCGAGTCTCATTTCTTTCCTACAAAAATGATCAGGGAAGTCTTCCTGCATTCAAGGATCGCCATCACGGCTCTCGACTGCCAAAATGAAACCACTTTCTTGGCTTTGTCATTGGCCAAACCTAAGTCCTCATCAGCACGTTTCTGGTACTGGTACATGCTGTTTATGAAACGAACCAAAGATTTATTCGGTGCTGTCCCATAGGCAGGCTATTTCTCAGATCAGTAATCCAGTCCACAGGCCATATGTCTGTATGCCAGTCTAGTTCGTATGTCCTCCTGTACCCTAAAAGTAGGACCTTATTAACATGGCTAAGTTGGATCAGGGTTGGGGACGGTTGATGCCAAAAATTATCTGGAGGACCATGTATCGGTGAAGCTTAGCCCAGTCAGTCTTGATGTAAGTCCCATTGATTCAAGGGGTCTACTCTACCAAGGCCTGACAATTGGCTTTAGGTCATAAATTCCACTTTCCACACAACCCCGAAAGAGCCCATTTTCTTTTTGATGTCTGAAAGACAATTTCTGGGCCCATAAAACCCTTCCGGTTGCCCCAGGCATAAAGAAAAGGTGACAAATGAAACTCTGAGGCATCTCAACGGGACCAGCAATTGACATCTGGGTGAGGCAAAGCTATGGAGGTGAGAACAATTCAGATGGGAGGGCACCTTTTGCAAACTGCCTGTGTGTGTGTGTGTGTGTGTGTGTGTGTGTGTGTGTGTGTGTGTGTGTGTGTGTGTGTGTGTGTGTGTGTGTGTGTGTGTGTGTGTGTGTGTGTGTGTGTGTGTGTGTGTGTGTGTGTGTGTGTGTAAGGAAAGGGTGAAAATAGATCCACGGAAGAGTGGGAATCCCCAAAAAAACCGAGACCATGCATCAGAATTTGGCCACCACAAAAGCATCCTCTACCTTCACCCTTTCCCAGGTTTCTGATCCATGGGCCTTCAATCTCAGAAGGAATAACAAAAGGCATCAACAACTGGGTAACCCCCTTCTCCTTTTGTTGTTTAGTTCTCTGCATTTCAACACATTCTTCTTTTGGTATATAAGAAATAGCATTTACGTGCTAATTATGGCATTTATCTGTTATTCTTTAAGGGTGTGGGAGGAGGTTTTTTTAAAAAAAATATTATATGTTTTAAATCTAACACACACCCCACAGGTGAGAGCCTTGTCCGGCATGGGGGCTTGAGTAGTCTAACTAGGCAGTGTTGCCCATCTCTTCTCAATGATGTTAGGCTGGGACTAGAAAGGGAAAGGGAAAGGTTTCCCTTGCTCGAAAGCTAGTCGTATCCAACTCTAGGGTGCAGTGCTCATCTCTGTTTCCAAGCTGAAGAGTCCAGCGCTGTCTGCTTCTGCAGACGTTTCCGTGGTCATGTGGCAGGCATGACTAGACACCAGAGTGCACGGAACATTGTTTACCTTCCCACCGAAGTGGTCCCTATTTATCTACTTGCAATTTCTTGCTTTCGAACTGCTAGGTTGGCAGGAGCTGGGACAAAGACGGGAGCTCATTCCGTCCTGCAGGGACTAAAACTCATTAAAGTGTTTTCCAGATCCCTTGGGCCAGGTGAAAGCGCAGGACAAACATCATTGTCCTCCTAGCCAGCAGGCGACGTGATATCCAAATGGCTAAAAAAAAAACTGCATGCAGATGGACTTGCGTATGCACAGTCAACCCATTCATGTGGATTCACAGAGACTTGGGCTTCTGGGAATTGAGGTCAATTGAGCCCTAGAGTTGGATACGACTGCAGTGGTTTTCAGCAGTTTAACCACTGCACCATCAGGGCTGCTCATATAGCAAGTTGCACTGGGGTAGGTTCATTGAATCACTCGGGATTTGGTGAGTCAATGCCTCTGTAACTTCTACTAATTGAAATGAGTCTTCTCTGGTTGCAACTTAATATGCTATCATTTGTACCCTTAGGGATGCCATGTGAATCAATGGAACTTACAAAGGATTTGGTTTCCCGGTCCCCACTGATACTAGAGTACACCCACTGAATGGATGTACTTTAGTATGACTTAGAAACCCTAAGGAACATGGTTTCAATTAGCATGCAACAGATAATGTCTCCAGATATTTCTTAATTTATGGCAATTTGCTTCCTGAAGCTGCGTCACCATTTGCATAAATGCATAACAAGATCTCAGCCTAAAAGCACCACCTCCCCCATTTTTTCTCTATAAATCCCCAGAGATTTGCCTTGGCAGAGGAGGACCCTTCGCTTGCCTCTGGTTAAGAGAAATTAAAATTTCCTCCTCCTTTCAGGAGACAAACAAAATCTGAAAACCAAATCTGAGAAGGAGGCGAAGAAGAGTGGTTGTGTTTGTGAAACAGATGTATTGTGAAAATGTACGAATGCTTACTTAGACGTCAGTCCAAATAAAGTTATTTCCTCCCCCCCCCCACATTATTTGGGTGTATGGTTGCAGAGAGCACTGTAGCAATTCCATGAGAAAATTAATATTGGCTTTCTGAGATGCAACTTGGCAACATCCACCTAGGGCTGCCCATGTTCAAGGCCCTTAGGGCTTCAAGGAAAGAGTTGCCAATGGACCAGTGAGAATGCTGTCCCACCTGCTCTTTTGCACTGAACACCATGACGAACTTTGGCACTCGAGATGTTCTTGGACTTCAATTCCCAGAAGACCAAGCCACAGTAAATCCACACAATGGGTTTACTGTGATTCATCCGGCCCGCGTTGCCCTCGTCGCTCCCAGAAGCAGAAGTAAAACCAAGGTTCGCCATCACGGCCCTAGGAGGAAAGCCTGAAATAACGGGGCATGTTTAGCCTTGAGTACAGGAGACTGAGAAGGGGATATGATGATAGCACTCTTCAAATACCTGAAAGGTAATCATAAAGAGTAGGGGCAGGATTTGTTCTGGATCATTTCAGAATGTGGGACACGTAATAATGGACTCAAATTACAGGAGTGCATGTATAGACTGAATATCAGGAAAAACATCTTAACAGTAAGAGCAGTAGGACCATGAGACCCATGACCTCCAGAGGTGATGAGGTCTCCATCATTGGAGGCGGCTTCTTGTTGTTCTGCCATATCCAAATCTGAATACTGACGATCCTCATGGCAATCAGCCCTGAAGACTGTCCTGAGAATATAATGCAGGGGCCTTCCATTTGCCTTCCGCATCGCAGCATGACACCCATACCACTGATCCATCATTGGAGGCATTCAAGAGAAATGTGGACCACCATCGGTCAGATATATTACTTTGAGCAGGATTCCTGTATTGGTCAGAGGGATGGACGCGGTGCCCTCCTAGACCCCTTCCAACTCCATTATTCTTGGATTCTATGGCACCATGACAGTAAAACTGCTAGAGGGTTGCAATGCAATAATTTCACGGTAGTTGGGAAACTCAGCCTTTCTTACAGAAACAGCCCAAACTGAGCCATTGTAGAACATTCCCTAACCAAAAATAATTGCATTCAACGATTGAAAATAAGTTCTGGTGGTGGCCCTTGCCTACCAAAGTCTAACTCAACCTCAATTTGCTTCTGGGGTCCAGAAGCAGCAGAGCTTTGAAGGAGGTCTATCTAGAAGCCATGTTTCAGTAAGACATCAACGTGGATGTCAGTTAAGATATTAAGGTGGGTGCTTTAAAAAAATTAAAAAATCCCTCAATGTGACACATTCCAGAGCCAAATCAAGGTACCTAAATAAAATCTGACATAAAGGAAGGCCTTTTAATCATCCAATTATTCTGTTTCAAGTGGCAGCTGGGTTATTTCTTCTTCTTCTAAGGGGGTAAACGCCGTGATGTTCTCTTTTCATCTTTGCTGACATCAAATCAAGGATCAAAGGCTCATCAGTTTTGGTCACCAATTTTTATTTCCACCCACTCACCCACCCTTAATCGAGCGCCCCTGCTTGTCTTTTATGTATTCAGTTACCTGCACACCTCAAGCTCTGTTGGAGAAATGTTAGCGAACAGGAACACTCAAAGTGCCAAGATTAATATATTATGCCAGCAAAGCACTGGGTGTTATCTTATGCTCCCGGATTTGACAGGTGGAGAAAAAAAGGGAGAGGAATATTTAGAAGTCTTTGATACTCCTAACAAGGAAACTTTCTCACCCCACTATGTCACTATGGGTCTGTTGTTGCAGATGAACTTCAACTGGCTTGTCCTCCCGGGGTAGGGTGGGGAAGGCTTTATTTGGAAATACTTGGGTGCTCAGCTTTGAAGGAAATGTGTGCCTGGAGGGAAAATATGCAATAGGAGGTGGTATGCATTTCACTTACAGCGCAACATGTGAATAGTAGCAACAATGAAAAGATTGCAGCTCTATGTCCTTGGACTTGCCTGATCAACAACCTAGATCCGTGATGGCGAACCTTGGCACTCCATATGTTCTTGGACTCCAATTCCCAGGAGCCCCCCGTGAATCCACACAAATGGGTTTACTGTGATTCATCCGGCCCACGCCGCCCTTGTCGCTCCTGGAAGCGGAAGTAAAATGCACCCGTATGGAGGAAGGGTTAACCCGAAAGAGGTTTAACTGTCCGGGCGCGTTTTATTTCTGCTTCCAGGAGCGACGAGGGTGCCGTGGGCCGGATGAATCGCAATGCCTCTCCTGAAAACTGCAAATGGAAAACAATCTCTTCCATAACTGTTGCTATCTGCTATCAAGTTGCTTCCACCTGATGGGAATAAAATGAATTAACGACCTATAAATGTCCTGTCATTAACAGTGGCATTTTGGTCTTGCAAACTCAATGCGGGGTCCTCCTTGTGTTGCTTCCATAACTGGCCTTGTGTTCATTTATCTCCCCTCTCCTAAGACCTGTGGAAAAGGCCCTTCTGACATCCCGTCCCATGGAAGTAACAGAAGAGTGGTTGATATAAGACAGGGCTTTGTCCCTCATGCCCCTCACTTCTGGAATGCCTTACTTTGCAAGGTTTACCTGTATCCAATTTTTTTGGTATTCCTCTATCTGACTAAGACCCATCTACCTAGCCTCCTGGAGATTTGTTCTTTTTCTTATGTGTCCAGATCAAACTTTGGACTGCCAAAATTAAGCCACTTTTTTGGCTTCGTCATTGGCCAAACTTAAGTACTCGTTGGTGCATATTTCTGGCAGTAATTGGCAGACCAGTAAATGAGCCAGGTTCTGTATCTCTCCACATTTACACACTGTGTGTTGTTGTCCACCAGCAGTCTCCACTTGAGCATGTTGGTCTTGCATTTAGGGTCTGCAACCCTCAACCTATTCAGGATCCTCCAAGTGACATAGGGGAAGTTGAGTTCCTCAGCCATACCCTCCTTTAATGTTGTTCCTTGTCCAGTGAGTTCCTTCCACCTGACAGGATCCTCTTACTCACAAGTAGCACCTTGGCCTCCTCGTAATGGGATCCCACCTGATACTGCCTGCTCTTCTGGCTAAACAATCCAGGCTTTTTAAAGCTTACCTTCTCACTCCTGATCTGAATCTAGGTTGTAAGCAAGGTAGCACATAGGAAATTAAACACTCCAGTCAGCTTCCGGTATTTTAAAAAGTATGTTGTAATCAGAGTAAGTTACAGAAGAAAGTTCATCAAAAGTTCAGAAAGCATATCAAAATAAAGAAAACTGCTCTATGGGGAAATCTCAGAGGCTTTCCTTCTGGCTAAAGCAACTACATGTTTGGAGATCACCCTTAACTCCAAGCATTGGGTCCAAGAGAGCATCTTGGCCCCAACCTTCTGGGTTTTATCTCCTCCTTCAGGGTCCACCTCCTTGCAATTCCCCTAAAGGAATCCAGCCAATGATCATACAGCATGACATGTCCATCACACATTAGGCTCCATCTCTTCCAACCCATGGGGCCAGCATGTTTTACCAGTCCCTCTGGTATTTTCTAAAGGGGCTCCTCTACATTGAAATCTCCATCTTGGATGAGTCTAAAACCAGGGCATAAATTCTGCCCTGACACCTCCATCTTCTAATTTGGTGTTGCTCTTCGGTACCCTCAAGATCTGAGCCAGTGGACCTGGGGCACATGTCCATTCCAGGAGATGGGACGGAGTGATTTTGGGTCCCTGTTTTCTTCTGTACCAAGGAAATGTTAGGACATGGGCTCACCTGGGCCCTTTGTTGGCATGGAGTGAAGATGCTCTTGGGCTGAGTCGCAGAGGCCACCTCATCCTTGGAGATCCTTGTGCTTGGCTTGAGCTGGTTTTGCTTTTCTCTCTGCAACAGGTTGCTCAATGCATGAAGTGACATGAATTGCCTTAATTTCATTAACCTGGAGGTGTGTTGCGTACACTTCCCCTCTGTCTCCCCCGACAGATTATGGCCTTGGCATCCTGAAAGGCTTATAAAACATGAGATGCAAGGGGGAATTCCTCTGAAAGCAAATAGCAATGGCAAGATAAAATAATTTGAAATTAGCACTCCAGGTCATTTACAGAGTCACGATGCCAAAGTTGATACTTATATAGACTGACTACATCCGTTTCTTGTCATGGTGGTCACAGACTTTAGCATCCTAAGAATGGCAGCTTTTCACCTCCCTATTTGCAAAAACAGTACAGTCACGTGGCAGTCCTACTGTTCATCGTGCGGTGAAATCTCAGAAACTGGTATAGTCTTCTTCTTCTTTCATGTCCCAATCAAACTCTGGACTGCCAAAATGAAGCCACTTTCTTGGCTTTGAGTACACAACACATCTCCTTCTTCAGTGGCATATCCATTCTGGATATTGGCTATCATCATGGCGATAGTCTACCTGTTCTTAACTCCCCGGAACAGTGTCTTCCAATGCCATGGCACACCAGTCTCTCATGTTCTTCAGCCATGGAGTCCGTCTATGTCCAGGGCCTCCACTCTTCTCAGGGATCTTTCCTTGCAGAGCAAGTTGGAGGACTCTATACTTTATGTTGTTCCTCATGGTATGGCCAAGGTAATGGAGCTTTCTTTGCTTAATGGTCTTAAAGATTTCTCTTTTATCCATTCGGTGCAATACGAATGGATCTCCAGGTTAATGAAATTAACCCAATTTGTGTCTCTTCATGCATTCAGCAACCTGTTGCAGAGAGGGAAACAAAGCCAGGCCAAGCCAAGCACTGGTGGAGTAAAGCATACACAAAGATTCCCAATAGCTATAAACAAAGGACATTTATTTATTTATTTATTTATTTATTCATTCATTCATTCATTCATTCATTCATTCATTCATTCATTCATTCATTCATTCATTTCCCAATAGCTATAAACAAAGGACATTTATTTATTTATTCATTCATTCATTCATTCATTCATTCATTCATTCCCCAATAGCTATAAACAAAGGACATTTATTTATTTATTTATTTATTTATTTATTTATTCATTCATTCATTCGTTCATTCATTCATTCATTCATTCATTCATTCATTCATTCATTCATTTATTTATTTATTTATTTATTTATACCCTGCCTTCCTCATCATAAGATGACCCAAGGCGGCTTCCAACATATTGTAAAAAACTTCCCTGCCCCAGCCTTCCTGCAAATACTAGGATGTGTTTTTTTGCATAAAGAAGCCTCCTTCTTATGTCTGAGGAAGTGGATTTGGTCCACAAAAGCTTGCATTAAAACACAGCAATTAGTCTTTAAGGTGTCACGAAGTTTTCATCTTCTTTCTTTATTTTTACTTGTGTTTCTTATCTGAATAGCTTGCAGAGTGTCGTTATTCATTCGTATTTTTGATTTTTTTTAAAAAATCAACCTGCATTTGTCAAACCATCCAGGAACCAGAACACCCATCATTGACGTACTGATAAATTAAACTAGTAAAATAAATATAAATGGAACAAGACCAGGTAGAAGAGTTTGAATGGTGGGTGAAATCAGTTAAAGGGTCACAACTTAGTACTCAGCATTAATAGGAAGGGCTTATCAGGGTCTGTTTACAAAAGGGAAGAGTTTCTCTCCAAACCCTCCACTCCATCAAGTGTTTCTTTTCCTCTTCCTGAACAACCAATCTGGCCATCTCAAGGACTTCCTCTCCTACTGCGTCCCCTGCTTTCAAGTGGCATGCATCCAGGGTAAAACTCACAACACTTGGAGTCCTGTTCATTGGCTATGCCAAGCCATGCGCTTCCAGCCATATATTGCTGAAAGTGAAGCAGGTTTTTACCTGGGAAGGAGTAAAAAGAGATACAAATGCATCTCCTCATGTTTCCTAGATGGTCCTCTGCCTACTTTGACTTGTGCCGTATTTTTCTTCTACCTAGAATCTTGGCTCTCCTGCTGTTCTTGAACTTCAATTCCCAGAAGCCCTGATCAGCAGGTGTACTGACTTGGGCTTCAGGGAATTGAAGTCCAAGAACACCGGGAGTGCCAAGGTTGGCCATCACTGACCTAGACTGATATGCTTAGGATTGTGTTTTGACCCTCTCTAGTGAAAAGAGAGGAGACATCTTGTCTTGTTCCCAAGGAACAGGCATGATTCCCAGCCTTTACGCCTTAGTTACCCGAGCAAGGATTCCTATTATACAGAGGGTGCCAAAACATTTTAAGATATGTTATCTATGTCTTATTTTTTGAAGTTGAATTGAATGATGGTAGCAATGTGTAGCACAGTGATGGCGAACCTTTTAGAGACTGAGTGCCCAAACTGCAACCCAAAACCCACTTATTTATCACCAACATAGCATCAGGGCCAGGGAGGAAGGAAACGCTCCCATTGGGCTGCTGGGCAGAGGGGCGGGGTGAACTCTGTGCTGGGGAGAGGGAGGAAGCACTCCCATTGGGCTGCTGGGCAAAGGGGTGGGGTGAACTCTGGGCTGGGGGAAGAGAAGAAACTCTCCCATTGGATTGCTAGGCAGAAGGGTGGGGTGAACTGTGCTGGGGTGACTGCATGGGTGCCCACAGAGAGGGCTCTGAGTGCTACCTCTGGCACACATGCCATAGGTTCACCACCACCGGTGTAGTAGGATGTTTGCTCAAAAGAATGAATGCTAGCATCACCATGCAATGGACAAGACAGTCAAAGAAAATTGCAGAAGCACAGTTGTTGTTCAAGGACCACAAGACCATTTTGAAGAGATGCGGTTGAGTTTCCCCCATGTTTTCCTTACTTAACACCCCCTGGCTTCTACTTGGGGGTGGGGGGCTTAAAGGATGTGGTGTACCATAGAAAACCAGCTACACTGGCAGTATTTTGGGAAGGAATTGAAAAGCATGTACAGCGATACAAGTGGACACTTTGGTCAATGTTGCTCAAGCAGTATTTTACCGTAATCAGAAGCGTCTGGACACTGATGGTCACAACTTTGAGCACCTCTTGTGATTGTAGAAATCAAATGTGACTTGTATTCTCCTTGTGTCATTGAGTATTTCAATTTTAATACAGGCCTTTTCCTTTCTTAAAATGTGTATACGTTTATGGCACCCTCTGTAGTTCTTGTCCAATTCTCTAACCAACACTAGCTTTTGCACCTTCCTTGAGTGAGTGAGATTGCGATTGTTTTATGTAAGTGCGCTGTAAATTTTCTCCATTGTCAGGGGGCCAACCCAAAAGTTAGCTTCAGATGGGACTTCCTCAGATAACAAAGAGCAGTACTCCTGTGGCAATCTATGTCATCATCAGCAGCAGCATCATCTTCTTCTTCTTCTTCAAGTGACATATCCAATTCCAAATATTGACTATCCACATGGTAACCAGCCATGAAGATTGTCCTGGGAACCATATCATGCAGTGGCCGTTCCATACCACTGATCCAGTTCCATGAGTCACTTTCTGGTCCTGATCTCTTTTGGCATGCAAAGTCATCATCATCATCCCCAGGCTAGGATGCATGAAGCTGCTGCCCTCCATCAAGATGGATTCAAGTGGGATTTAATCTTCTTGGGGACCATCACCCTTACCTGTGGACTTCAGTACCCAAGGCCGTTAGTCCTCCATGCTGCAGGTAGTTAACTGCTGCCTGATGAATTGTGTTGAGTCACTGGCAGTATGGTCTACTCCAGGGGTGCTCAAACCTTTTGGGCCATGGGCTGGTCACATGGTTCAGCGGGCCAGTCACATGTTTCCTCCCACCAGAAGCGGAAGTAAAACACGCCTTGCAATCTGTTTTGCAACAGGATGAGATAAATTTTTAGCTGCCACTTTCTCTGCTTAAGAACATAAGAACATAAGAACAGCCTTGCTGGAACAGGCCACAGCCCATCCAGTCCAGGATTCTGTCTCACACAGTGGCTCACCATTGCCTTCACCTGCTTAGGATTCCCTGGAAATGGCATTGAGAGAGATCCTGCCTATCTCTCCAACCCGGAGGTTGTCCTTAGGTATCCATAATTATAGCCATTGATACCCTTGTCCTCCATGAACTTGTCTAATCCTTTCTTGAAGCTGTCAAGACTGACAGCTGTCACCACTTCTTCTGGCAGGGAGTTCCATAGACCAGGGATCCTCGGGTGGAAAAGTACTTTCTCTTATTTGTTTGAGAACTAGTACCCAAAAGTTTCATGGAGTGTCCCCTAGTTCTAGTGTTGTGCGATAGGGAAAACAGTTTTTCCTTATCTACTTTGTCCACACCGTGCATGATTTTATAAACTTCAACCAGGTCACCTCTTAGACGTCGTCGTTCAAGAGTGAAGAGGCCCAACCGTTGCAGCCTCAGATGGTAAGGAAGGTGTTCCAGTCCCCTCGTCCTTCTGGTTGCCCTCCTCTGCACTTTTTCCAGCTCCATAATATCCTTCTGGAGGTATGGCGACCAGAACTGTACACAGTATTCCAGATGGGGCCTCACCATAGATTTATAAAGAGGCAAAATGACACTTGCTGACTTATTTTCTATACCCTTCCTAATGATCTCTAGCATTGAGTTTGCTTTTTTCACTGCTGAGGCACACTGGGTTGACACCTTCATTGAGTTGTCCACCAGGACACCAAGGTCCCTTTCCTGGTTTGTCGCAGAGAGTTCAGACCCCATCAGTTTATAAATGTCATTGGGGTTCTTTGCCCCAACATGCATCACTCTGCACTTACTAATGTTGAAGCTCATTTGCCACTGTTTTGCCCACTCCCCCAGTGTCGAGAGATCCCTCTGGAGCTCCTCACAATCGCTCACAGTTTTCACTACCCTGTATAATTTAGTGTCGTCAGCAAATTTAGCTACCTTGCGTTTTACTCCTACCTCTAGATCATTTATGAAGAGGTTGAAAAGCAGTGGTCCCAGTACTGAACCTTGGGGGACCCCACTCTTGACTCCCCTCCACTTGGAGAAGAGTCCATTTAGTGCTACCCTCTGTTTCCTGTCCCTTAGCCAGTTGCTGATCCAGGACAAGACCTGTCCCTTTATTCCATGACTGGTAAGTTTATTCAAGAGCCTTTGGTGTGGGACCTTGTCAAAAGCCTTCTGAAAGTCCAGATAAACAATGTCAACTGGATCCCCCTTATCCACATGCTTGTTGACACTCTCAAAAAATTCCAACAGATTAGTGAGGCATGATTTGCCCTTGCAAAAGCCATGTTGGCTCTCCTTTAGCAGTGCCTTCTCTTCTATGTGCCTTGCTTAAACAAGGGGTGCTCAAACTATGGCCCGTGGGCCAGATCCAGCCCCCAATGCAACTCATCTGGCCTGTGCCACCCTCGTCATTTCTTGAAACAAAAGTAAAACCTGCCCGTATGGGTGAGTCTTACTTGCACTTCTGGGAGTGACAAGGGTGGCGTGGACCAGATGAATTAGCATCAGGGGCCAGATCAGGCCTGCAGGTTGTAGTTTGGGCACCTCTGGTCTACTCTATTACCACAGCAGGATAACCTAGCCAGATTGGATCCATGTCTGGATGACTTAAATGGGAAACTGCCATTCCCTCCATTTGTTCCCCCAGGCTTGGGGATGACAACTTCCCAGATTCTCCAGGCAGGGTTACTACGCCACCTTGCCAAGCATGGTTACCATCCAAAATCCAGTGTTTTTGCGCTCCTCTTGCATGCTTATTCCTATATTGTGATGTGGTTACCCTCCTTTGCTCTAAGAGACTTGTATTATGTCTTTGTTGTGCATGGTGGTTTTTCTTAAAGAAAACCCCTAAAACAGCAAACACCTGTATTGCTACTGAAAGGTCTTTTGCTTATATTATTTTCCCCCCTCTCTCTCTTTCTCTCCCCCCCCCCCCCACTCCAGGTCTTGATCGCACCTGTCTAGCTCAAGGCTAAATTAAAATGCTCCCATCGCTGGCAGCTACCGGTTTCTTTGCTGGCTAGGACTACCCGGAGCTGCTGAAGGACTTCGAAGGAATGTCACATGCCTTGATTGGATCGTAATGAAAACTCCCTTGTCATTCAACGTCAGGTAGGTCGGAGATCATCCCCCCCCAAATAATAATAATAATAATAGCGGTGGCTGTTTCCATGACTCTTCTCCTAAGTGTTAAGGCACAACTCAAAAAATTCTCATACCTATTATCTATACCCTTTCCAACTTAAATGGGAGGTTGCATAGAAAGAGCCTCCTCGAAGATTCGGGCATACCCTGGTAACGACAACCTTGTGCTGGCAGCTAATCTTTCTCACACTAGGCCAGGTAAAAGGAACTGCAAGAGGAACTCACCCAAAGGTGACTTCCTTTTGGCAGTTTCACGTCTGGCCTAGACAAGCTTTCCATCCTTTCGAGGTCAGTAAAATGAGTACCCTGTCGAGTATACTTCCCTTTGCAAATCAATTTAGGGGCATACACACCCCCATGAGGCTCTTGACCCGCCCCCCCAATGCTGGTCTCCGGAGGGTGAGGTACGTATATACCAATTTTCAGTGTGATCGGTCTAGGGGTGCAGATTTGTATAGAGCACATACAAGACCACACCTCTGTTTAATATATATATAGAGAAGAGACAGTGCTGTCTGCATTTGCAGACATTTCCGTGAACATGTGGCAAGCATGACTAGACACTTGAGTGCACAAAATGCTGTTTACCTTGCCACCAAAGTGGTACCTATTTATCTACTTGCAATTTCTTGCTTTCAGACTGCTAGGTGGCAGGAGCTGGGACAGAGACGGAAGCTCACTCCGTTCTGCAGTACTCAGGTCTCAAACTGCTGAACTGGCAACCAATGATGCACTGCAAAAAAAAAATTACTACCTACTATGTGGGCTAGCCAAATCTGTAAGTGGGGCCAAATCTGTGGGTGTGGCCAAACATCCTGCATTATGGGCTATGGAGGTGGGCGTGGCCTAGGGAAATTTCCGCTACTGGTTCTGCAGAACCTGACAGAACGTGCTGCAATGCATCACTGCTGCCAACCTTCCACCCATCAAGTTCAGTGTCTTAACCACTTGAGCCACCATAGTCCTAGGGCAGTGCCAACTTGATGGTGCAAAACCCCAAAGGAACTGGGTTCCCAATGCTTTCCCCAGTGAAACTTGTATCCAACTGGGTGCGAGGCTTCTTTCATGCTCAGAGCTGGGAAATGTCATTTTTTTAAAAAAAAATCATACTTCCCTGAATATTCCTGCCGACACTGGCTGGGGTAGCTAGGTAGGTACACTAGGAATTTTAGTCAGGAAAGGCAGTACCCCCCCCCCCTCAATCCCGGCTAGGCACAGTATTGTGTCTGTAAGACTTAGATTTAGTGTGAAATTTAATGCTCCTTCAGGTAAGAACCCAGGAAAGGCGGAGCTGCCTGAAAAACAGCCCTGGCGTTGCGTCACTCAAATGTAAGTGATATAACGGGAGATGGCACCCTGCCACCAAAAACTTCCAAATTGCCATCATGATATCCAGGATTCATCAAAGGATTAATAACGACTACTTGTTCTGGCAAAAGAGAGGGCTGCGTTAGAGACAGCTGCCATTTCATGCCCACATTGAGGGATTTTTAAACTGGCTCTGCAGCCAGTTCTAGGCAGGCAAACTCCGCTCTTTCTCTCTTTTCCGTCTGCTTCAGGGCTTCCTTTGCTTCTCTCGTTTCTGCTTATTTTTCTCACCCAGGTTGTCCTAGAGTACACCCTACTGCCAGCGACTCAACATAAGAACATAAGAAGAGCCTTGCTGGAAGAGGCCACAGGAGCCCATGATCCAGTCCAGCCTCCTGTCTCACACAGTGGCTCACCCTTTGCATCAGGGTATTATTCCCAAGCAGATGCCTTCACCTGTTTAGGATTCCTGCCTGGAAATGGCATGGAGAGATATCCTGCCTATCTCTCCCACCCGGAGGTTGTCCTTGGGTATCCATAATTCTAGCCATGGATCCCCTTGTCCTCCATGAACTTGTCTAATCCTTTCTTGAAGCTGTCAAGACTGACAGCTGTCACCACTTCTTCTGGTAGGGAGTTCCATAGACCAGTGATCATCTTGGGTGAAAAAGAGCTTTCTCTTATTTGTTTCAGAACTAGAGGTTGTCCTTAGGTATCCATAATTATAGCCATTGATACCCTTGTCCTCCATGAACTTGTCTAATCCTTTCTTAAAGCTGTCAAGACTGACAGCTGTCACCACTTCTTCTGGCAGGGAGTTCCATAGACCAGGGATCTGCTGGGTGAAAAAGTACTCTCTCTTATTTGTTTGAGAACTAGAGGTTGTCCTTAGGTATCCATAATTATAGCCATTGATCCCCTTGTCCTCCATGAACTTGTCTAATCCTTTCTTAAAGCTGTCAAGACTGACAGCTGTCACCACTTCTTCTGGCAGGGAGTTCCATAGACCAGGGATCCTCTGGGTGAAAAAGTACTTTCTCTTATTTGTTTGAGAACTAGTACCCAAAAGTTTCATGGAGTGTCCCCTAGTTCTAGTGTTATGCGATAGGGAAAACAGTTTTTCCTTATCTACTTTGTCCACACCGTGCATGATTTTATAAACTTCAATCAGGTCACCTCTTAGACGTCGTCGTTCAAGAGTGAAGAGGCCCAACCGTTGCAGCCTCAGATGGTAAGGAAGGTGTTCCAGTCCCCTAATCATCCTTCTGGTTGCCCTCCTCTGCACTTTTCCCAGCTCCATAATATCCTTCTGGAGGTATGGCACCCAAAACTGTACATAGTAGTCCAGATGGGGCCTCACCATAGATTTATAAAGAGGCAAGTGTCAGGCAGCAGTTAATTAACCTGACCACCCTGAGGATGAACAGCCTTGGGTGCCAAAGTCCACCAAGGAAGGGTGATGGTCCCCACTTGAATGGAGGGCAGCAGTTTCATCCATCCTGGCCTGGCAGAGTCACTCCAAACATTACCATCACAATGCTTAAAGTCATGAAGTTGCTGTTTTCTAAAAATGCATTAGGTAACGTTCTTAACGAATTGCTTCCAAGCCCTGGAACGGGTTCGTTATCCCCCCACAAAAAAACAAAAGCAAAACAGCACCTTGGCCTTGGTTCGGGGCATGAACTCATGTATTTTCAGTCTAAGAGGGCAAGGTTTCTAGGCAAGGAGAGCCCCCAACCAGCCCACCCCACCCCATAGCCATCTCTCAGTACCTGTACCTTTGTCACCTGACAGCACACAGATCAGGAGAGGGAGGGGAATTCAGATGTCACTATTTAATCTTTCCCAGTGAATTGCCCTGCGAGAGGGGGGCAAGCTTTAGCTGGTGGGAGGATGATGAAAAAAGCAGACCAGTCATTCTCTATTAGCCCCACAGGTAGCACTAGATATTTGCCAGAGGCAAATTCGTGAATGAGCCTCTTATACATCCATTAATAGAAGGGACAGGGAAAGAAGCAGCCTAATATATGTTTTAATTCTTTTTTTAATTGTGAATCAGTGAATTTAAAGAGGAAGGAAAAAAGCCACCCAATAAATTATACTGCATCACAAAATATATATATATATATTGTTTGCTACTTGGTCTAATCCATGTGTCCTATACTAAATCAAGTGCGCTGAATCCAAATCTGAACTCCGACTCTGCCTAGGACATCAAGATCTTAAGTAAGCAAATCTCACCCTCTTGGTTAGGTTCTTGGATTGATCACATGGATATATTTGCCACAAATGTAGCAAAAATTGTCCGGTTTATTAACACTCATTACTCATTTTCAGCTCAAAACAGACTCACTATGGCCTAGCTGTACTATCCAATAAGATGGTTTCGCACAAGAGACAAGCCTTATATACTTATTTCTGACGTCGGATCACTGACTTGTCCAGACATACTGCTGGAACATGCAGGCCTACCAGGGGACGTGATTCAGCTGAGGCGGCAGCAAGCTTAGTGGTAGCTGCAACTGTTATAATGTTCCCATGTAAAAATAAATTACCAATTACCGACCATTTGAACAGCTACAGCATGCCTTAAAATCTGTATGTGATAGGCAAATTCTGAGTTCAGATTTGGAGTCAGCACACTCGAGATCATGTGAATCACATGTGTTATGCCCAGTAGCGAAATCGTTGTTGTGCAATGTTATTGGTCCTCAGGTGGATTCTGAGGCTGGATGGGTTGGTTATGTTCTCGTTAACCTTGTTTAAAACTTTAAAGAGACTTGGCTGTGCTTGTGCAAATGGCCAACAACTTAATATACTGTACAGATGAACTTCCCTGTGGTGTAGAAAGCGGAGAAGACCACAAAGTCCAGCTGTCTCTCTAGAGTTCAGAGGGGTTCCTTTGTTTGGACACATCTCCTGCAAACTCTCAGTAAATCACAAGGTCGGAAGGCACTATTGAGGTGTAATCTACTCCAATCCTGTGGTGTCTTAATGGTTAAGACACTGAACTTGATGACTGGAAGCTTGGTAGGTCAACAGTTCGAGACTCGAGTGCTCTGTCCCAGCTCCTGCCACCATAGCAGTTTAAAAGGAAGAAATTGCAAGTAGATGAACCGGTACTGCTTCAGCAGGAAAGGTTACAGCATTCCATGCACTCCAGGGTCTAGTCATGCCAGCCACATGACCATGGAAACTTCTGCAGACGCAGACAGCACTGGCTCTTTGGCTGTAAATGGAGATGAGTGCCGAACCCAGGATTCAGATACGACAGGCTTTCCAAGACCTTGACTTTACTCCAGCCTCATCAAAAATGCCAGCTCTGTGGGAAATGATGCAGTTACAGCATTTCTCTTAGATAACCGTCCAGCCTCTCTTTCATGTTCCTAAGAACTGGGACAGAGACGGGCGCTCAATCCATCATGCAGTACCCGGGTTTCAAACTGCCGACTTGCCGGCCTTCCAGCTAACAAGGTGAGCTTCTTAACCACTAAACCACCGCAGCCCATACTGAGGCCTGCTGACCACTGTCCCTTTCCAAAATAGTTTTGCTCCTCCTGTCTTGTACGGGCCACTTTTAAATGTGCCAACTGTGCTTCGCCTGGCAGCCAAACATGTCCACCCTACCCCACCCCCTGCATTGCAACCCCTCTGTCGACAAGCCTTTTCATTGCCCTGAACTCAGGGGGTCAACAGCTGGGCTCTGGTAATGAAGCCAGAGGAGGGGGAGACCCTCCTTTTTTTGGCCTGGGTGATGCTTATCGCCCGCTGGTTACAACCCTCCCATTGTTTCTCACATGTCTCGCCCGCCTCGAGCTGGCCAGTGCCCGTGTTCCTCGCACTTGCTTCTCCTTCCCCTTGGTTCCCCCACACCACACCAACCAATGGAGGAACCAGCACCCAGTCCCCGTCAGTCTCTGAGGCTATGGCAGGACTAGTTATTAAATTTGGGGCAAGGTAGTCAGAGGTCGGTGAGCGATGACAAGCCCAGAAGGAATGACATGAGCCCTGAAACTTCAGCATCTGCCTTTCTGGGACTCTCTCTCTCTCTCTCTCTCTCTCAATCAGAAGTTTGGAGAGTTTTAAAAATCCAAAATAAACAAAGAAAAACATCATATGATTGAAAAAGTCAAGGTCCAAACCACAGTTTTCAACTTTTTAGGCTTTTTTCCCTGTATCCTGCTCTTTGTTTAACTCATTGTGTAGCGCGAGCTAGTTGGGAAAGTGTGTTACGCCAGCAGCGCCATCTTGGCCATGCACGCCCCTTCACCTGGATTTAGTTTTTGTAGTTTAGGACATAGTGGCTTAGTGGTTAAGACACAGAACTTGATGACTGGAAGGTCAACAGTTCGAGACACAAGTGCTGCACGGTGGAGTGAGCTGCTGTCATCTATCCCAGCTCCTGCCAACTCATAGCTGTCAAGTATCCCATTTTGGCCGGGAAACTCCCGTATTTTACCCTCTTTCCCGCCGTCCTCCCATATTAGTTAGACTGCAATGCCCTAATGCCACTGCTGGAGGTAAGCACAGGATAAGCATAGCGGTCAAGTTTCCCGGTATGGCCGATAAATATCCCTTATTTTCAAATCCAAAACTTGACAGGTATGTGCCAACTTAGCAGTTCAAAAGCAAGAAATGTCAAGTAGATAAATAGGTACTGCTTCAGTAGGAATGGTAAAAGCGTTCTGTGTGCTTGTGCATCTAGTCATACCTGCCACTTGACTATGGAAATGTCTGCAGATGCGGAGAATGTGGCAGTTGGAGAATGTTGTAAAGGAGGCATCCAAGAAGGGAAGCCTGGTTATAATGGGGGACTTCAATTACCCTCACATAGACTGGGTGAACTGTTGTTCAGCACATGATAAAGAGATAAAGTTCCTAGATATGCTCAATGATTGTTCCCTGGGACAGATGGTTGAAGACCCAACTAGAGGTACAAGAATCCTTGACTTGATCCTGAGTAATACTCAGGATCTGGTGCAAGATGTTAATGTGACCGATCCAATAGGGAACAGTGACCACAACTCAATTATGTTTAACTTGATCATAGACCGCAAGTCACTGATAAAATCTAACACAGAGACCTTAAATTTTCAAAAAGGAAATTTCCCAAAGTTGAGGAAACTAGTAAAAAAGAAGCTGAAAGGGAAAATTGAGAGAGTCCAAACACTCCAAGAGGCATGGAGGCTGTTTACAAAAACAATAACAGGGGCTCAATTGGAATGCATACCCAAAAGGAAAAAGGGCACTGCCAGGTCCAAGAGGACTCCAATGTGGCTTACAGGAGCTGTTCGGGAAGTGATCAGGAGCAAGAAAAGCTCATTTAAAAGATGGAAGGCTTGTCTGAATGAGGACAGCAGGCAGAAACATAAATTCTGGCAGAACAAATGCAAGGCAACAATCAGGAAAGCAAAGCAAGACTTTGAGGAGCGTATAGCTAAAAATACTCAGAGAAATAACAAAGACTTCTTTAAGTACATTAGAAGTAAGAACCCAACTAGGAAGGCCATTGGACCATTAGATGACAATGGAAGGCAAGGGGTTATTAAAGAGGAAACAGAGATTGCAGAGAGACTCAATGAATTCTTTGCTTCAGTATTCACTGAAGAAGACAGAGGCCACATGCCCAAAACAGAGCCTATCTTCGTAGGGAGGGAAACCGAAGAATTAAGCCAGATAGAAATAACCAGGGAGGAGGTCCTTGCATGTCTTGTTAAACTAAACACTAACAAATCACCAGGACCAGATGGCATCCATCCACGAGTTCTCAGGGAACTTAAAGATGAAATTGCTGATCTCCTAGCCAAAATATATAATCTTTCCCTCAAATCAGGCTTTGTGCCTGATGACTGGAAGGTAGCGAATGTAACACCAATTTTCAAAAAAGGATCCAGGGGTGATCCAGGAAATTACCGACCTGTCAGTTTGACATGTGTCCCAGGTAAAGTGATGGAAACCATCCTAAAAGATAGAATTAATAGGCACATAGAAGAGAAGGCGCTGCTAAAGGAGAGCCAACATGGCTTTTGCAAGGGCAAATCATGCCTCACTAATCTGTTGGAATTTTTTGAGAGTGTCAACAAGCATGTGGATAAGGGGGATCCAGTTGACATTGTTTATCTGGACTTTCAGAAGGCTTTTGACAAGGTCCCACACCAAAGGCTCTTGAATAAACTTACCAGTCATGGAATAAAGGGACAGGTCTTGTCCTGGATCAGCAACTGGCTAAGGGACAGGAAACAGAAAGTAGCACTCAATGGACACTTCTCCAAGTGGAGGGAAGTAAAGAGTGGGGTCCCCCAAGGTTCAGTACTGGGACCCCTGCTTTTCAACCTCTTCATAAATGATCTAGAGGTAGGAGTAAATAGCAAGGTAGCCAAATTTGCTGATGACACTAAATTATACAGGGTAGTGAAAACTGTGAGAGATTGTGAGGAGCTCCAGAGGGATCTCTTGACACTGGGGGAGTGGGCAAAACAGTGGCAAATGAGTTTCAACATTAGTAAGTGCAGAGTGATGCATGTTGGGGCAAAGAACCCCAATTACATTTATAAACTGATGGGGTCTGAACTCTCTGCGACAAACCAGGAAAGGGACCTTGGTGTCCTGGTGGACAACTCAATGAAGGTGTCAACCCAGTGTGCCTCAGCAGTGAAAAAAGCAAACTCAATGCTAGGGATCATTAGGAAGGGTAAAGAAAATAAGTCAGCAAGTGTCATTTTGCCTCATTATAAATCTATGGTGAGGCCCCATCTGGAATACTGTGTACAGTTCTGGTCGCCATACCTCCAGAAGGATATTATGGAGCTGGAAAAAGTGCAGAGGAGGGCAACCAGAATGATTAGGGGACTGGAACACCTTCCTTACCATCTGAGGCTGCAACGGTTGGGCCTCTTCACTCTTGAACGACGACGTCTAAGAGGTGACCTGATTGAAGTTTATAAAATCATGCACGGTGTGGACAAAGTAGATAAGGAAAAACTGTTTTCCCTATCGCATAACACTAGAACTAGGGGACACTCCATGAAACTTTTGGGTACTAGTTCTCAAACAAATAAGAGAAAGTACTTTTTCACCCAGAGGATTACTGGCCTATGGAACTCCCTGCCAGAAGAAGTGGTGACAGCTGTCAGTCTTGACAGCTTTAAGAAAGGATTAGACAAGTTCATGGAGGACAAGGCTATCAATGGCTATAATTATGGATACCTAAGGACAACCTCCGGGTTGGAGAGATAGGCAGGATATCTCTCAATATCATTTCCAGGGAATCCTAAGCAGGTGAAGGCATCTGCTTGGGAATACCCTGAAGGAAATGGTGAGCCACTGTGTGAGACAGAATGCTGGACTGGATGGGCTGTGGCCTGTTCCAGCAAGGCTGTTCTTATGTTCTTATGTTCTTATGGACAATGCTGGCTCTTTGGCTAGAAACAGAGATGAGAATTGCAGCCTAGAGTCAAAACGTACAGGCGTGTTTTACTTCTACTTCCGGGAGTGACAAGGGTGGCTAGGGCCGGATGAATCGCAGTAAACCCATTAGTGTGGATTCACGGGTGCTTAGGCTTCTGGGAATTGAAGTCCCAGAACATCTGGCGTGCCAAGGTTCGCCATCACGGGCCTAGATCTTCACGGCTCCTAGGGTGGGTCTATGAGCCGTTTAGCCACCCTTCTCTTTGGGTGAGGAAAGGGCCCCATCTTTCCATTGGCAGGGTTTCGGCATTTATATTTTTCAAAGAAAATATTGCCTGTCAGCAAGGTATATCGCTGGGGATGTCACGTCATCTCACGGGTGGATTGCCGTGAATTATTAAGCATCTGCGGGAGCAGAAGTAAGCCCTTCTGAATCATTCCTGCAGCTCAGAGCCTACGCAGGAGGAGAGGGAGGGAGGCAGCGGCAGAAAGAGAGGTGGCTGTTCAGTTCCTTTCGCCATGGCCAAGCAAAGTCATCCTGAGGATCGGCAGATTTTAAATGAAATGTCACATCTCATTTGGCACGGCGGATCCGACGACGGCAGGGGAGGGACACAAATTGGCAGCTGAGCCGGTCGGGGCCGGCTGCGTTCCTCAAAGCACTCTTGGGTTTTAAACCGAACCGATCTCCTTAGCATGATGCCTTGGAGAGACTCTTCATGTTGGAGGACCATGGATGGTTAGGCCATGGACTGCAGATTCCGTAAAGCACAGCAGTTGCCCCATCACACACAGAGTTTGGGGAAATGTCCCTTTGGTGCACTACAGAGCCCAGAATCCCCCATGCTGGCGGTGCTCTGCGGTCAGCCTCTTAGTGCCTTCTTTAAACCATAACATCCTAGATCAGGGGTCTGCAAACTTGGCTCTCCAGGTGTTCTTGGACTTCAATTCCCAGAAGCCCAAGTCAACACACCTGCTGATCAGAGCTTCTGGGAGTTGAAGTCCTAGAACAGGGGTTCTCAACCTACAGCCCACGGGCCAGATGCAGCTCATGGTGCCATGTCATGTGCCCCCTCACCTGGAAGTGCCATGTGTGGCAGGTAGGGCAAAATGCCCATCCGGCCCCCAAAGCTGTCTGAGAGAGTGTGATGTGGCCCCCGGCTTGAAAAGGTTGAGAACCCCTGTCTTAGAACATCTGGAGAGCCAAGTTTGCAGGCCCCTGTCCAAGATTAATCTGATATAGATGGGGTCCCTCTCCTACAAACATGCAATTGCGTGGAAAGCTAGACTTTTTATCTACTTGTGCTCAGCTTTTAGCATTAAGACAAAGCTTTCCTAGAACTAGAAGCTTCTGGATGACTGTGGAAGCTAGTGTTTTTAATAGTTGCTCCTGCTACCCATTGAGTATCTCCTGCTAACCTTCTCGTCTTCCCATCCTCTGGAAAGAGAATGATCCTCAACCTCCTCTGTATGGATTCCGACTCTAGGGTATGGTGCTCACCTCTGTTTACAGTTAAAGAGCCAGCGTTGTCTGTGTCTACAGATGCTTGTGGCATCACGTGGCCGCCACAACTAGATGCCAGAGTGCACAGAACACTGTTACCTCCCCACCGAAGCAGTCCCTATTTATCTACTTGTAATTTCTTGCTTTCCAACGGCTAGGTTGGCAGGAGCTGGGACAGACGACGGGTGCTCACTCCATCGTGCAGTACTCGGGTCTCAAACTGCTGACCTGCTGTTCGTCATGCTCAGCATCTTAACCACTAAGCCACCGCAGTCCCCTCCTCTCCCTTTGTGTTTAATCAATGTATGCATGGAGCTGCGTTTCTGGGGCCGCTATTGCTCAAGAAATGTCTCTGTATTGAGCTGTCTGTGGCTGGCACATAGCTCACCCCTGTGCTCCGGAAAAGTAAATTTGCTTTTCAGAGAGCCTGAAAATGTGCACTTTAAGATTAAGGTAAAGGTGAGTCCTTGCTACATTCCACCCAGCTTCAGTCACTGCACGGAAAAGAGTTTGCCCCGGAGGTTTCTCTCGTCTCTTTCCATTTATTTCCAGAACAGGTTAGAATCATTATCTTTGTGGTTGCCGAAATTGGGGTTTGTTCCTCTGTTGGCCATTTTAGTTCAGAAAGCCACCTGGGGAAAACAGTTGAGGGGCAGAAATGTACAGGTATATAAAGACTGGTGTTGAAAAGGAGACTACAGTGGCTTAGTGGTTAAGATGTGGAACTTGACAACTGGAAGATCGGCATGTTGGCAGTTCGAGACCTGAGTGCTACACAATGGAGTGAGTGCCTGTCTATGTCACAGCGCCTGCCAACCTAGCAGGCTCTCCAGATGTCCTTGGCATAGCTGTCAAGTACCCCTTATTGGCCGGGAAAACCCCTTATTTTACCCTCTTTCCCACCGTCATCCCTTATTAATTAGACTGCAATGCCCTATTGCCACCATTGGAGGGCAGCACAGGATAAGCATAGCTGTCAAGTACCCCTTATTGGCCGGGAAAACCCCTTATTTTACCCTCTTTCCCACCGTCATCCCTTATTAATTAGACTGCAATGCCCTATTACCGCCATTGGAGGGCAGCACAGGATAAGCATAGCTGTCAAGTATCTCGTATTTGCCGGGAAATTTCCCTTATTTCCAAATCCAAAACTTGACAGGTATGGTCCTTGGGCTTCAATTCCCAGAAGCCCTGGTCAACAGGAGTGCTGACTTGGGCTTCTTGAAGTCCAAGAACACCTGGAGAGCCAAATTTCCTGACCCCTGTTCTATGGCATCAAGTCAAGTCCAACTAATGTGAAACTTTGTCTGGCAGAGAACACTCAGACATTGTTTACCAGTTTCCATCTTCTGGGGTGCCCTAGGACTGTGCAGCTTTCCCAAATTAACACAGGCTGGCTTTTCTTCCAGAGGCAGGAATTGAACTCCCAACCTCTGGTTCTGCAGCCAGGTACCTAAACCACTAAACTAGCCAGCCAATTAATAATAACTGCATGCTATCAAGTCAATTCGGACTTACAGTGACCTCTCCCAGGATTTTCTAGGTAGAGAATAGGCAGAAGTGGTTTATTATTCCCTTCTTCTGGGGGTGTCCAGGAAGAGTGCTGTTTGCCCATGACTATATAGGCTGGCTCTTTTCTCAGGAGGCACAGTGAGGTATTGAACACCCAACCTCTGGCTCCAATAGCCAGATACCCCAACTCACTAAGCTACCAACCTATTTCTTTGGAAAAGATTCTGCGTGAGTCTCGTTGCATGATGCAGATGTTAAAACAGCTGTCTTGGTTCTTTTGCATTTATTTTCACAATGGTCTTCTTCTTTCATGTCCTAATCAAACCCCGGACTGCCAAAATGAAGCCACTTTCTTGGCTTTGTTGTTGGCCCAATGTAAGGCCTCGTTGGTACATGTTTCTGGCAGTAATCGACAGACCAGTAAATGATCTGGATTCTGTATCTCTCCACATTCAGACAGTGTGTTGTTGCGTGCCAGCAGTCCCCACTTACACTTAGGGACTCCGACCGCGCAGCCTGTTTAGGGTCTCCAAAGTGACATAGGGGAGGCTGAGTTCCTCAGCCATATCCTCCTTTAAAGTTGTTCCTTGTCCAGTGAGCAACTTCCTCCATCTTTGCTCTTGTGTGTACCTTTCAAGAGTGTTTCTTCTTACCATAAAGCTCCTCCTGGATCTACATTGGTGGGCTTGAGGCTCATACCCGTTCAGAGGGTATCAAGGGTCATTCTCTTGCTTAGTTCTCTCGGTGTCCACTGCTACTTCTCTCCTGATCTTAGGTGGAGTGACACCAACAAGGGGGGTTATTTTCTCAACTGGTGTAGGTTTGAGGCATCCTGTCACTATACGCATGGCTTCATTAACAGCAATGTCAACTTGTTTTGTGTGTATGGATGTGCTCCATAACAGTGTAAGCAATCCAGTCACATCTTCTCTCTCACAGAGACACACAACATTCATCTCAACAGCTTAAACAACCACCTGTCTCTGGATTTCAGGTGCTGGGCCCAAAGAATAAAAAGAGGGTGGGAGACGCAGAGAAAATAAATCAGATAAGACACATTCCATGGTAGAATCTATTGAAATTTCGCTTGAGACTGCCACAGATCCTGTGTTTGACCAGCATTGTACAAATCCACTTGATTTGCTGATATGAAATTTTACATATTTCATGCTGATAACGCACCTTTGTTAAATATAGCTTGCCAGTGGCAACCCACCCATCTTCTATGCCCCAGACTGTGCCAGAAGTTGAGGGGGAAATGGTCAACCTTGTTGAGTGCATAAGAAGCATTCCAACTTCACTGTG
The DNA here is from genome assembly GCA_035047305.1 of Bradypodion pumilum. Lineage (NCBI taxonomy): Eukaryota > Metazoa > Chordata > Lepidosauria > Squamata > Chamaeleonidae > Bradypodion > Bradypodion pumilum. The sequence goes on from JAWDJD010000006.1 coordinate 3,329,422, forward strand.
CAAGCACTTGGAGGTTTCCAGCTATGCTTTGCCAGCCGGATGGGCACTGGAACTACAGCTGGAAACAAGGGAGCATCGCTATCTAGAAATACAATCAAAAACTGGAGATGGACAGGGGAAAGAACTTGGATTTCTTTTTCTTCAAGTGCCATTATCTGTTCCAAATGTTGTCTATATTGGGGTGTTCTGTACTTCATATCATTCCTCATGATATGCCCAAGGAGGTATTGGAACTTTCTTTGAATCTATTGAAATATGGATCTACAGAGGGCTGCTAAGGATATCACGGGGTCAGGGGCATGCTGGCTACGCTAAAAGGGCATTGGACAGGGAGGGAGAGGTGGTACCTATGGGGGTAACTGCATGATGTCATGGATGTCATGCCTCCAGGTGAAATACTTCTGCCTACCTCTGGGGGGCACCAGTCACTGGGGCGCACCGGGACTTCTCCCTGTGTCCCAAATGGCCAACATGGGCCTGTATAGGTTGATCATGTTACAGGGGTTGCAGGGGCTCAATCCACTTGATCTGCTGATATGAAATTTATCGTATTTCAGGCTGATAATGCACCTTCGTTAAATATAGTTTGCCAGTAGGAACCCGTCCTTCTTCTAAGCCCCAGACTGTGCCAGAAGTTGAGGGGGGAATGGGTTGATCATGTTACAAGAGCTGTGGTGGCTCAGTAGTTAAGAGGCCCACCTTGTAAGCTGGAAGGCCGGCAAGTCAGCAGTTCGAGACCTGGGTACTGTATAACGGTTTGAGTGCCCGCCTCTGTCCCAGCCCCTGCCAGTTTGAAAGGAAGAAATTGCAAGTAGATAAATAGGGGCCACTTGGGTGGGAAAAGATGTTGGGGGACTTGAGAGGAGCCTCATTCAGGCATCCCCTGAGTGAAGTTTCTCCAGCAAAAATTCTTTCATCCCAGAATAATTTCTGACATGAAATTATTATCATGTTATTAATGTAGAAGTGTTGCACCAGATGGATAAAGAACAAGAACTGTTTAAGACTATTAAGCAAAGAAAGCTCCAAAACCTTGGGCATATCATGCGTAATGACATAAAGTATAGAATACTTCAACTCGTCATGCAAGGATAGATCCTTGGGAAGGCAGACACTGGACATAGATGGACCTGAAGAATCTCAGAGACTGGTGTGGCATGTCCTCAGAAGAACGGTTCCAAGGAGTTAAGAACAGGAAGACTATCACCAATATGCGGACTGGATATGGCACTTAAAGAAGATGAAGCATTAGTAATCATGTGTTCTTCATTTCCAGTCTCTCAAGGAGAGAAGTTATCTGGGAACTGCAGGTACAGAAAGTTCTTGATTCATTTCTCACATTCAAAGACTTTTTATAAATTCACATTCAAAGACTCTTTGCCTCTTTATAAATCTGTGGTGAGGCCCCATCTGGAATACTGTGTCCAGTTCTGGTCTCCATACCTCCAGAAGGATATTATGGAGTTGGAGAAAGTGCAGAGGAGGGCAACCAGAAGGATGATTACGGGACTGGAACACCTTCCTTACCATCTGAGGCTGCAACGGTTGGGCCTTTTCACTCTTGAACGATGGACGGCGCCTAAGAGGTGACCTGATTGAAGTTTATAAAATCATGCACGGTGTGGACAAAGTAGATAAGGAAAAACTGTTTTCCCTATCGCACAACACTAGAACTAGGGGACACTCCATGAAACTTTTGGATGCTAGTTCTCAAACAAATAAGAGAAAGTACTTTTTCACCCAGAGGATTACTGGTCTATGGAACTCCCTGCCAGAAGAAGTGTCAGTCTTGACAGCTTTAAGAAAGGATTAGACAGGTTCATCATGAAGGACAAGGGGATCAATGGCTATAATTATGGATACCTAAGGACAACCTCTGGGTTGGAGAGATAGGCAGGATCTCTCTCAATGCCATTTCCAAGGAATCCTAAGCAGGTGAAGGCATCTGCTTGGGAATAATACCCTGAAGCACATGGTGAGCCACTGTGGGAGACAGAAGGCTGGACTGGATGGGTTCCTGTGGCCTCTTCCAGCAAGGCTGTTCTTATGTTCTTAAAGACATCAAGTTAACGGGGCTGAGAAAATACCTGTTCATTCCTCCCTGCCGATTAAAATTTTAGAAAGCCACATTCAAACAGGAGGAGAAAGAGCCAGTCTGGATGAACCAGTGATGTGGCCAGAGATTCTTCAGACAATTTTACTTTTTTTTTTAAACTGCAAATCCCCTAATCCCCCAGTGGCTGGGGAATTCTGGAAACTGCACCCCGCAAAAGGTCAATCTTCCCCATTCCAGGCCAGAAAAACCCCTCAAGGCAAATAGCCACAATGGTAACTTGGTTTCTATCACCATTGGTGTCTTTAATCCGCAGCCTTTGCCCTTTGGTCAGTGCTCCATTGTGCAGAGAGGCAGAAATGCGCATGTTATGGCAATCAGGAAATGACCTTAGTCTTTCACTTTCCCGATCCTTGTGACTTGTTTCCCTCTCTTTCCCCCCAAATAGAAGCATGGGGTCTCTAACACCTAGGACTATAGCTATTGACTAGGGGGGGGGGGGTTATGGGGATAAATCCCCACCACACATACACGCATACACCCTTGGGCTGATTGATGTCTGAGAGCCAGAAAAGCTCTCTTAGGAGAAGTTAATCTCACTGCCTCCTCCAACGTTGCTGCTCATCATGGAGGCTGAAGAATCTCAAAGATCAACCTTGAGAAATCAAAAGAGGACCAAAATGCCCTAGAAAATGCATTGTATTGTTTTCTCTTACATTTTAGCATTTTGAAAGATGCTTTAACCGATGGAAACCGCCCAGAGTTGCTACTGTGCTAGATGAGTATAGAAGCTCAACAAATAATAATAAATTCAATAAGTGATGGTCCAAAGAGTAAGTACAGAGAACCTCGACATGGTGGGAAGAATGGCAGAAAACTGCCCCTTTGAGTCTCCTTATGGGATGGTTTGGATGGGTTTGGGCCTCAATTCTGCTGGCTCAGATCCAGGAAGACCTTTATGGCAAGAACAAACACTCTTGAGCAGGGGTTCTCAACCTATGGCCCATGGGTGCTCATCTCTGATTATAGCGAAAGAGCCAGCACTGTCTGCATCTGCAGACAGAACACTGTTTACCTACCCACAAAGTGGTCCCTATTTATTTACTTGCAATTTCTTGCTTTCGAACTGCTAGGTTGGCAGGAGTTGGGACAGAGACAGGAGCTCACTCCATCATGCAGGACTCGGGTCTTGAACTCCAACCTTCCAATCTTTGAATACAGCGTCTTAACCAATTTAGCCACCGCAGTCCTAATGGATTTTAAGCAGGTACCGAAAAGATGGGGCTGAGCAGGGGGACACATGTTGATTTGTGCGGTTCTTGGCAATGGGCTCATTTTCCTGCCTTTTCCCACCCACAACACACAATATTGTCGGCTTCTACCAGCCTTAGTGCCTAGGCCCGTGTTGGCGAACCTTGGCACTCCAGATGTTCTTGGACTTCAATTCCCAGAAGCCCAAGAATCCACACGAAAGGGTTTACTGCGATTCGTCTGGCCCGCACTGCCCTCGTCACTCCCAGAAGTGGAAGTAAAACGTGCCCGTACGGAGGAAGGGTTAACCCAGAAGAGCCTTAACTGTACAGGCGTGTTTTACTTCTGCTTCCGGGAGCGACGAGGGCAGCGTGGGCAGGATGAATCGCAGTAAACCCCTTCGTGTGGATTCCCGGGGGCTTGGGCTTCTGGGAATTGAAGTCCAAGAACATCTGGAGTGCCGAAGTTCGCCATCACGGCCCTAGGAGAATAGCTTCTGCAGAACACCACGTTAGGGAAGCCTGCACTGTACTAGCAAAACACCAATCAAGCTTTTGAGCTGAATAAAGCCAACAGGCAGGACTTTCATTGGCGACGGTCTCATTGTCCTTGTAGGAACTGCTAGTGACCCTTCCCGTCGACAGAACGGAAAGCACAGGAAAGACGTTTCGATAAATAAATTAGGTCTGATAAATCCCCTCCCAGGGGTGGGGGGATCATCTCTTCACCCTGACACCAATTGGATCCGTCTTCATTTTTGAGGTTAATCTCAGGGCCCAGTAGGAGGGAAGGTTCGCATAGGCTGCTGCAACCCCATCATCCTTATCTTGACTTGGACCTCTTAGACTGTTTGGGAATGAGCCCCTATGTCCACCCGCCCGCCCCTATCCTCAAAGTGCCGTGACCTGCATGGATTTTCACCTCTTCCAGGCCACATTAGATGCGCAAAGTTTCCTTGAGCCATCTGAAATATTCAATACATCCGAGACCCCTGCCACTTTAGGAAACTTCTGGAAATTATTGAGCCTCCGGGGGATCGCTTTTTCCCTGCGTTCCCTGCCCCTCCTCCATGACTTTTATCTCAGTTTATGCAAATACACATAGTCACATAACAGCGGGAGATTGTTTGTAGCGTGTAGGACAAGGAAATATTTTATTGCCATGTACCGAATGTAGAGAGGAGGGGGATTTTTATCCCCCTCCTGTGCTACGATGTTTACAGGGAGGCAGAACAGATAACTCTCCGGGCCCCCTGCAGTGAATCTGTATTTTCCATATTATCTACTCCACTGCAGGCAGAAAGAGTGTGTGTGATGCTCTTTTACATGTAGATTGAATTTAACACCCATTTTTTCCCCCACGTTCAGGATTTAACCATTTCCGTATCCTTGTGTATGAGGACAATTTTATGTTCAGAGCTTCAAAGCTGCTGTTCCCAAACCCATAGCCATCAGTTTGGAAACTGTGGTTCGGTTTTAGCAGAACACTAGCAGAGATACCCGGCATTGCCCGGGTGAGGGACACACACACAACACACACACACCCAGACCACACACCCAGAAAACACCCACCCACACACGACACACCCTCACAATACATCATCCCTACACACAGGACACACACACACATGACACAACATATACACACCACAGCCACACAGATCACACATGACACAAAACACTCACACAACACACACACACCCCGATTCCCCGGCCTTGCTGCCCCCACATCGTCTACAGCGCCTCCCCTACTCCGACTCCTGGAACGGCTCGGGGCAGGGAGGCGAATGCGTGGCTTGGCGACCGGGCAGGCCAAGGAGAGGGGGCGACTGCACTCTGAGGCCCATGCCATCACAGGCAGGGCCACAGCCTGTTCAGGAGCCCCTGCCCGGCCAGCTTCCTGGCACCCCTCTATGTGTCTCTCCCCCCGCCACCCAAGGTGCCCCTCAGGAGGGTGGAGGAGGGAGGCCACAATGTCCAGCTGCCAGTATCCTACTCTAGGGTTTGGTGCTCATTTCCGTTTACAGTCAAAGAGCCAGCGCTGTCTGCATCTACAGATGTTTCCATGGTCATGTGGCAGGCCTGACTAGACACCAAAGCACATGGATTGCTGTTACCTCCAAACCAAAGTGATCCCTGTTTATCTACTTGCAATTTCTTGCTTTAGAACTGCTAGGTTGGCAGGAGCTGGGATAGACGACGGGTGCTCACTCCATCGTGCAGCACTCAGGTCTCGAACTGCTGAACTGCCAACCTTCCAGTTGTCAAGTCCCCCTGGGTGTTCCTAAGATTCATTAAAGTTGTCCTTGCACAACATTGGTACGCCAAGCAGCCAGGATCAAGGGGAAATGCTTGGGAAAAGGGCAGTTGGGTTCCTAACCCTGTTATGTACCATCAAGGAAAGATCCAATTTACAGTAAAGCAATATCGAAATTGGCCACGTGAGGGTAGGAGAGACCATTTCTGCTGGAAAGAACAACAAAATACCCTAACAATAGTCAAAAACATAACAAATGACAAAAAAGCAATCACACTTAGTGCTTAGTGCAATCTCTGGGCGGTTCACAAGCTAATTAGCATTTTGCCCCAAGCATGCTGGGTAATCCTTTTACCCACCTTGGAAAGAGGGAAGGCTGAGTCAACCTTGATCACTGGTCAGGATCGAACTCACAACCTTTTGGTTGCAGGGCAGCAGTTTAACCACTGTGCCACCAGGGCTTTAAGAACATAACATAAGAACAGCCTTGCTGGAAGAGGCCACAGACGCCCATCATCCAGTCCAGCCTTCTGTCTCACACAGTGGCTCACCCTTGGCTTCAGGGTATTCTTCCCAAGCAGATGCCTTCACCTGCTTAGGATTCCCTGGAAATGGCATTGAGAGATATATCCTGCCTATCTCTCCGACCCAGAGGTTGGCCTTAGGTATCCATAATTATAGCCATTGATACTCTTGTCCTCCATGAACTTGTCTAATCCTTTCTTGAAGCTGTCAAGACTGACAGCTGTCACCACTTCTTCTGGCAGGGAGTTCCATAGACCATTTGATCCTCTGGGTGAAAAAGTACTTTCTCTTATTTGTTTGAGAACTAGTACCCAAAAGTTTCATGGAGTGTCCCCTAGTTCTAGTGTTATGCGATAGGGAAAACAGTTTTCCCTTATCTACTTTGTCCACACCGTGCATGATTTTATAAACTTCAATCAGGTCACCTCTTAGACGCCGTCGTTCAAGAGTGAAGAGGCCCAACCGTTGCAGCCTCAGACGGTCAGGAAGGTGTTCCAGTCCCCTCATCATCCTTCTGGTTGCCCTCCTCTGCACATTTCCCAGCTCCATAATATCCTTCTGGAGGTATGGCGACCAGAACTGTACACACCATAGATTTATAAAGAGGCAAAATGACACTTGCTGACTTATGTTCTGCGTCACCACGTGCCCTGGGGCTAGGTATGTTGACAATTTTTAAAACAATTGTGCACTGAACAAGCACAAACATAGCTACTGACATCCTGCTAATTCCACTTGACCATTGGATGTGTTGTTTTGCTTTTGGGCCACTATGCACCTTGTATGATTATTTTGCAAGACCGGAGCAGGCCAAATGACAATTTCACCTTTGTGAGGTCCCTAAGTCATTGCAAGTTAAAAACTATCAGAGGGGACTTAAGTCCAACCGTATATTCCATCTTTGTGAGCAGGAGGCATTCAGATGTTAGTGGGTTGTTGTTGTTTTTTATTTTAAAAAAACATGTTTCATGTGCTGGAAATGTGTTAACTATGGAGCAAGAGGGACTCCTTTTGTCTGAGTCAACTGCTCCACCTAGCGTTGAACACCAGCTTGGGGGCCATAGACAGTGGAGAAAAGGGGGAAAGAAATAGAAAGGGAGATGGGGGGGGGGGAGAAGAAATGGGAAGAGAAATGGGACCACCAAGCTGAGAAGAATATTGCACAGACAGGCATTCACTTCTTAATAATAATTATGTGCCATCAATACAATTCTGGCTTGTGGTGACCCTTCCCAAAGGGTTTCCTAGGTAAAGAGTACTCAGAGATGGTTTCTCATCCGCTTCTTCTGGAGGGCGACCCAAGGACTGTGCAGCTTGCCCAAGGCTACCTAAGCTGGTACTTCTCCCAGTAAGCATGGTGGGGAATGGAATTTCCCTACTACTACTACTACTACTACTACTACTACTACTACTACTACTACTACTACTACTACTACTACTACTGCCAGGTCCAAATTCGAATATTGGCGATCTCCATGACAATCTGCCATGAAGTCTGTCCTGATAATATAACGCAGTGGCCTTTCATCTGCCTTCCACATTGCAGCATGATACCCAGACCACTGATCCAGTTCCACGAGTCACTTTCTGGCCCTGAGCCCTTTGGGCATGCAAAGTCCTCATCAGTTCCAGGCCAGGATGGATGAAGCTGCTGTCCTCCATCAAGATGGACTCAAGTGAGATTTAATCCACTTGAGGACCATCACCCTTCCCTGTGGATTTCAGCACCCAAACTGTTAGTCCTCAGGGTTGTCAGGTTAGTTAACCACCGCCTAACACTGGCAGTATGGTCTACTCTATTACCATAGCAGGATAACCTGGCTAGGAGTCCAACTCACTGAGCTATCCATCCACCCAGTCCCTAGAACTCTCTGTTGGTTTGACACTTAGCCAATCCTGGTAATAGTCGGACACTCTGTGAACTCTGGACACAGTGCCTGGCCATCACAGACTTAGACACAGGCCACGAAAGACAAGGGACAGCTTTGGAGAAAGCCGGTGCCTGGCTGACATCTGAGTATACGTATGAGGATGATGGTCTAGGGCAGGGGTTCTCAACCTATGGCCCGCAGACCAGATATGGCCTGCAATCTCGCTCCTGTCACCACTTCCACTGCCACCGCCAAAATCCTTGCCTCCTCCGCTCGGCTTGGTGTGTCCCTAATGGTGCTCCGTAACAGAGCAAATGTTGTAAGGACCACCCCGAGCCCCGACCACTCGCCACCCCCAAAGGCGGCGGCACCTTTCTGGCCCACCAACAGTCTGAGAGGCATGATCCGGCCCCCAACTTTAAAAGATTGAGGATTCCCTGGTCTAGGGCCTTAAATGCCTCCTTGTTCCTCCCCATTACCCACAGCATAAATTAGAAAATGCAGGGAGGTGCGGATAAAACTGTTTCTCATCTGCGTGCGCTTCCCAGAGGTGGATTTAACTTTCCTTGGTAACGTAAGAAAAACTGGGCTGAAAACCCAGTCCAGGTGTTGTACTGAGACATAGAAGGCTTGTAGGGAATTGCCAATCCCTACAACCATCTCTCTTCAGTTATAAGTTATAAATAATTTAATATTTGTAAATAAACAGATAATAAAATAATGTGCAGGGGAAGAAGACAGCTGCCTGGTAAAAGCTTAATATAACTGACCTCGTCGAAGCTAGGGTTGTCTGATCTCAGGTCTTTTGCGTTATCCACTACGAAGAACTGCAAGCAGTTTGTGATGGGATATGGAAGAAGAAGAAGGAAAAGCTGTTGTTGTTGTTGTTGTTGATGATGATGATGATGATGATGATGATGATGATGATGATGATGATGATGATGATGATGATGATGAAGCCAGTCTCCTTAAAATCTGGAGATTTTAGGGTGGGGGGAATCTGAATGGTTCAAAGCAACTGAATACTGTACCTCCATTTCACCTTCTGTTCTCGCCCAACTCCAGAAAACATGTTCTCAGGTGATGCTGTGAGGACTTGCCTAACCCACTGCACAGTGGATGCATAAGAACAATGAAGATTAACTGTGTCTTTAACCAAAGATCCCAAGGGCAAAAAGCCCAGTGAAATGATAGCAATTAGAGAAGATTTTAACAGACCTCTTTTCCACCTCTCTTCTTGGGTTCTTTCAAACCCTACACCAGGAGTTCTCAACCTTTTTAACACGGGGGCCGGGTCACTCTCCCTCAGACACCTTCGGGGGCAGACGGCGATTTTGCTCTTCTTCCACCACATGGCACTTCCTGGTGTGGTGGAGGTGGGGGTCACATGAAATGGCACCATGGGCCGCATTTGACCCATGGGTTGCAAGTTGAGAATCCCTGCCCTACACACAGAGAGAGGAACAAAAGACAGAATCTTCTCTGCAGCTTATAAAACATTTTTTTGGGGGGGTCTTCTGCCTGAGGAATCTGTTAGTCCAAAAAGTAACTTTTCCAGGCTCTGGCAGTGATGCTTATCTGGAGAGAGAGAAAAAATAGATCTGATCTGTAAAAACACTATACTGTATTTCCATTCTGTTTTAATTCAGAGCATCTCTCACCTAGAAAAAATTATTATTATTTGTTCTATGCTCTATCCTGATCAAAAGATGAGAATTGTTTCTAAATATTCCGAGAGGAACAGTGGGTGATGGATCAAAGCAACAGAGTTTTTAAATACTGAATTCATCAATGCAATCAATCTTTATTATGACTTGGGCTTCTGGCAATTGAGTTCCCAAAACATCTGGAGTGCCAACAAGGTTCGCCATTGATGCTATAAGCTATCACCTTCTTCCTGCATTTATTTTGTGTATAGCTCACGGCTGTCTTTGGTTTCCCCCAGAAAAAGGGCATGGGAAACCACTTCTGTGTATTCCCTCCCTAGAATAGCCTAGAACAGGGGTGCCCAAACTATGGCCTGTGGGCCAGATCTGGCCCCCAATGACAATTCATCCAGCATGCGCCGCCCTCGTCACTCTGTATGGGCACATTTTACTTCCGCTTCCAGGAGTGATGAGGGCAGTGTGGGCCAGATGAATTGGTGTTGGGGGCCAGATCTGGCCCACAGGCCATAGTTTGGGCACCCCTGTTCTAGGCTGTTCTAGGGAGGGAAAACACACCCCTGGTTTAGATGGAGAAAATGGCAGCTTAAAATCTATCTCATCCTGTTGCAAAACAGATTGCAAGGCACATTTTACTTCCACTTCCGGTGGGAGGAACCATGTGACCAGCCAGCTGAACAGTGTGACTGGCCCGCAGCCTGAAAAGTTTGGGCACCCCTGCCCTAGAAAAAGGGTTATCAAAAGCCAAAATTGGCTTGAGGGCACACAGTTATCATAATATTGTTATTATAGCCTAGGAGTGCTGACTCAGACGGACAACCGTTCACCTTGAGTTACCAAATTGCTGTGTTGCCATATCTGTGAAAGCTCATTCACACATACAGCTCATGACTTGATGCCACAGTCACAAACTGCAGAACTGCAGGTATGAACCTGTGCAGAAATCCAGGGCGATTGAAGCAGAGGCAGTAATTTTCCACTGTAGTTTAATGCTTTAAAAAAATATATTTTTCAAGCAGAAGCCAAACATCGAAGGTGGGGAAAAGGCTTTTATTTTTCTGCGCCGTTAATGGTTTGATGTTTGCCAGCAGCACAACACCAATCTGCACAAATTAGCCTTTCTCTCCTCTTTCTTCTTGTTCATCAGATTACATTCTTTCAGGCATTTTTAATTTGGGGAGTGCAGTTTGCCAAACCATCGCAATTTCTCCTGTGAATCATTTCTAAAAAGAGAGAAGCCGAGCTGCTCTGAAAACCACATTCCCCAACATGAAACCCCTGTCTCCAAAGCATGAATATGAGTGGATTACAGCAGTTTTTCTCTGATGTAATAGAGCAGGGGGGTGCCCAAACTTTTCGGGCTGTGGGCCAGTCACGTGATTCGGCAGGCCGGTCATATGGTTCCTCCCACTGGAAGTGGAAGTAAAATGCACTCACATATGCGCAAAATGCTGTTGTAAATGCACCCGCAGCTGTCGTAAATGTGTTTACGACAGCCGCAGAGGCATTTACGGCATGTGCATGTGCTTTTAACTTCTGCAACAGGAGATAAGATTTTAAAACAGGGGTGCCCCAAACTATGACCCACGGGCCAGATCTGGCCCCCGACACCAATTTATCTGACCCATGCCACCCTCGTCGCTCCTGGAAGCGGAAGTAAAATAGGTCGATCTTAAAAGAAATCAAACCCAACCAGGTCAAATGTTGAAGATGAAGTTAAAGTGCTTTGGACATCAAATGAGAAGAGAGGACTCACTTGAGAAAGCCTTGATGCTGGGAAAGGTTGAAGGCAGAAGAAGAAGGGGGTAGCAGAGAATGAGATGGCTAGATGGCATTGTTGATGCAATGGGCAGAAAGCTGGGCAGGCTGAAGAGGATGGTGGAGGATAGGGGTGCCTGGCGTGTGATGGTCCATGGCAGGGGTGCCCAAACTACAGCCTGTGTACCCGTGCATTTTACTTCTGCTTCTGGGAGCGACGAGGGTGGTGTGGGCCAGATGAATTGGCGTCAGGGGCAGGCTGTTGTTTGGGCGCCCCTGAACCATATGACTGGCCCACAGCCCGAAAAGTTTGGGCATCCCTGGTCCATGGGGTTGCAAATGGTTGGAATCGACCGTGCGACTGAACAACAACAAATCATCATCTTCCCTGTCAGCCTCCTTTTCTCAAGGCTAAAGATGCCCGATGCATTTGGGTGCCCTTCTCTGAATCCCAATTGGAGTGAGCATCTGGCGGGTGGGAGAAAGGCCACAATTTTGAGATTGGTGGCCAAGGAAGGCCATTGGAGCCCCAGAAAGCAGAGGGGAAGGGGAAGAATAGAACATCTTCCCTTTTGAGGCACACACTGAAAGACATGCTCTGGTTCATTCAACTCCATTAATGTGGTCAACCAAGGATTGTGCGTTCCGATCGCATCTTCCAGCCACGGCATTCACTGGGAGCCGTTAATGAGAGGAACTGAATGGGCATCTCTTGCAGTGTTATTTATTTATCTTGGCCCCTTGAATAGCCTCATCCCTTCCTTATTAATGGAAGATTTGAGTGAAAACGTTAAGATGGGCTCACTCCAGGGGTAAGTTACATGGGCATTACCACTCAGGAAAGTTCCTGCCAGACAAAAAAGTTGCCGAGGGGGAGAAAAATTCCTTTGTCCGGCGAGACCTAATCTGTTTTTTAGCCGAAGAGACCAAGATAATTGGAATTTAGAAACCCCACCTTAATGCTTTCCCCAGTGGTCACGGACTTAATTCTGGAGAGAATAACTCCCCGCAGTTATGGTTATAAAGCGACGCAATGGTTCAGATGAACCTTTTGAGTCTTCTGGGGCCGAGAGGGACCACCCAGGCTCCCTCCGAACAAAGCGGGTCTCCCACAAGCTGAGAGGGTTTGGGAATCACATGACGAGAACCGCCATGCGAGGCTGCCTGGCCACATGGGGGAGGGAACACTGGCAATTGGATCATGATGGGACATATTAATCGGCTGCCGTCTCTGTATACCCTACCAGCCAGCCCCCATTCATCACTGGAGGTCAAAGGCAATTAGATGGCAACAGAAGATGCTCAGGAATGCAACAGCATTGGGCCGGCTTGCACATCTGCATTGTCTGCTCCCCCTTTAATAACTTTAAGAAGGGGATTACATTTTTTTTGTTCGATTTCTCATTTCCAGCCCTCCCTTCACCTCTGCTGAGATTTTTCATGCATGGGAGCTGGTTTGAGAACAGTCAACTGGCACATACAACTAGCAATAGCCCCAAACTTACCCGTTATGCATAGAATGTGGTCACTTTTCGCATTGTTTCTAGTTTGGTTTTCATCGGTGTGGTGGAAATTTACTGTCTTAAGAGATGCAAAGCAATCACACTTATATACAGTAGAACCTCGCATAACGGCCAAGCTCCATTCCACGAAGTTGGTCGCTATGCGATTTTTAGCGTTATGCGATTCAAATGGGCGATACCTCAGATAAGGACCAAAAATGGTCGTTATCCGAGGTTCCTATACCAAATACATCGGATAGCGACCATTTTTAGTGGTTTTTTAGCATGCGAGGTATCGCCCTAGCATAAAAACTGCGTCGTCATGCGGATAAATCACTATGAGATGCAGTCGTTATGCGAGGTATTACTGTTCGTGTATATATAGCCCCATACCAGGACTGTGGTGGCTCAGTGGTTAAGAAGCTCGCCTTGTTAGCTGGAAGGCTGGCAAGTCGGCAGTTCAAGACCCGGGTACTGCATGACGGATTGAGCACCCATCTCTGTCCCAGCTCTTGGGGACATGAAAGGAGCCTCATTCGGGTGTCCCCTGAGCAAGTGCCGGAGAAGTTATGAAGTTTTTTGGGACCATGTCTCCCAAAAATCCCCAGTTAGCTTAACCACCGTTGTAGTCCAATAAGATAACATTTCCTATTTTCTCCTTGCATGGGATGGGGCGGTATTTGGAAACTGCCGTGGGCCCAGTGGGGCTGTCTCTCACCCTTAACCAACCTTGCAGGAGGGCTGTAAGAATGAAAACACGGAGGAGATCCTTGAGTTCGTTGCAAAAAAGGCTGGGGGAAAATGTAACCAATGAATAAAAGAAATACCTCTCATTGTTTTATTTACTGATGCCATGGCATCATTTAGGAGCAGCTTTTGGGGCTACGGTGCCTCAATAGTTAAGAAGCTCACACCTTGTTAGCTTGAAAGCTGGCAGGTCAGCAGTTCGAGACCCGGGTACTGTATGGCGGATTGAGCCCCCGTCTCTGTCCCAGCTCCTGCCAACCAAGCAGATTGAAAGCAAGAAATTGCAAGTAGATAAATAGGGACCACTTCGGTGGGAAAAGATCGTGGGGACATGAAAGGAGCCTCATTCGAGTTTCTCCAGCAAAAATCTTTTCAACCCAGAATAATTTCTGACATGAAATAATAATAATAGTAGTAGTAGTAGTAGTAGTAGTAGTAGTAGTAGTAGTAGTAGTAGTAGTAGTAGTAGTTGTTGTTGTTGTTGTTGTTGTTGTTGTTGTTGTTGTTGTTGTTGTTGTTGTTGTTGTTGTTGCTGCTGCTGCTGCTGCTGCTGCTGCTGCTGCTGCTGCTGCTGCTGCTGTTGCTGCTGTTATTATTATTATTACAGTAGACCCTCGCATAACGACATTACTTGGTTCCCCAAGTAGAGTCATTATGCAGAATACATCGCTGCAGACATGAAGAGGCTAAGCGACAAGCACAGAAGCTTCCACAAACCCAAGCACGCCCTCCACCATCTATTCAATGTAATGTGTATGGTCACATGTTTCATGCCAGGATCAGTTTATTGAGTCACCAGAGACACATCCATCAACAGAGAAAATGACTTCCAAGAAAACAAATGTATGGTCAGGTACGAGTAGCGGCCGCCGCAGCAGCCGCCACTGATGGCCAAAGTATTGGAGCTTTCTTTGCTCAATGGTCTTAAAGAGTTCTTGTTCCTTATCCACCAGGCACAACATAAGAACAGCCTTGCTGGAAGAGGCCACAGGAGCCCATCCAGTCCAGCATTCTGTCTCACACAGTGGCTCACCATGTGCTTCAGGGTAGTATTCCCATGCAGATGCCTTCACCTGCTTAGGATTCCCTGGAAATGGCATTTATTGAGAGATATTCTGCCTATCTCTCCAACCCAGAGGTTGTTCTTAGGTATCCATAATTATAGCCATTGATACACTTGTCCTCCATGCACTTGTCTAATCCTTTCTTGAAGCTGTCAAGACTGACAGCTGTCACCACTTCTTCTGGCAGGGAGTTCCATAGACCAGGGATCCTCTGGGTGAAAAAGTACTTTCCCTTATTTGTTTGAGAACTAGCACCCAAAAGTTTCATGGAATGTCCCCTAGTTCTAGTGTTGTGCAATAGGGATTAAAATTAAAATATGGGATTAAAATTGCTGGGAGAAACATCAACAATCTGAGATATGCAGACGATACCACCCTAATGGCAGAAAGTGAGGAAGACCTAAAGAACCTCTTGATTGGGCTGAAGGAGGAGAGTGCAAAAGCTGGTTTGAGACTCAATATCAAGAAAACCAAGGTAATGGCAACAGGCCCAATCAGTTCCTGGAAAATAGATGGGGAAGAAGTAGAAGCAGTGACAGATTTTACTTTCCTGGGATCAAAGATTACGGCAGATGGGGATTGCAGCCATGAAATAAAAAGGCGACTGATTCTTGGGAGACAAGCCATGAGAAACCTGGGGAACATAGTTAAAAGTAGAGATATCACCTTGCAAACAAAAATTCACATAGTCAAAGCAATGGTATTCCCGATGGTAATGTGTGGTTGTGAGAGCTGGACAATTAGGAAAGCTGAACGCAGAAGAATAGATGCCTTTGAAATGTGGTGTTGGAGGAGAGTTTTGAGAGTACCCTGGACAGCGAGGAGAACAAATAGGTCAATCTTAGAAGAAATCAACACTGACTGCTCATTGGAAGGGCTAATAGTAAAGACGAAGCTAAAGTATTTTGGACATCAAATGAGAAGGGAGGATTCACTTGAGAAGGCCCTGATGTTGGGAAAGGTGGAGGGCAAAAGAAGAAGGGGGAGGCCAAAGATGAGATGGCTAGATGGTATTGTAGACACAATGGGCACAGAACTGGGAGTGC
Organism: Bradypodion pumilum; assembly: GCA_035047305.1. Classification (NCBI taxonomy): domain Eukaryota; kingdom Metazoa; phylum Chordata; class Lepidosauria; order Squamata; family Chamaeleonidae; genus Bradypodion; species Bradypodion pumilum. The sequence goes on from JAWDJD010000006.1 coordinate 3,345,159, forward strand.
TGAGGGGGATGGTGGAGGACAGAGGTGCCTGGAGAACAATGGTCCATAGGGTCGCAAAGGGTCGGAACCGACTGTGCGACTGAACAACACAACAACAACAAACTTTGTCCACACCGTGCATGATTTTATAAACTTCAATCCGGTCACCTCTTAGACGCCATCATTCAAGAGTGAAAAGGCCCAACCGTTGCAGCCTCAGATGGTAAGGAAGGTGTTCCAGTCCCCTAATCATCCTTCTGGTTGCCCTCCTCTGCACTTTTTCCATGCTCCCTAACATCCTTCTGGAGGTATGGCGACCAGAACTGTACACAGTATTCCAGATGGGGCCTCACCATAGATTTATAAAGAGGCAAAATGACACTTGCTGACTTATTTTCTATTCCCTTCCTAATGATCCCTAGCATCAAGTTTGCTTTTTTCACTGCTGAGGCACACTGGGTTGACACCTTCATTGCGCTCTCGTCCAACAGGACACCAAGGTCCCTTTCCTGGTTTGTCGCCAAGAGTTCAGACCCCATCAGTTTATAAATCTTTATGGCAATCAAGTTGGCTTCTCACTTCTAGAGACGCTACATGTGCATGAATGTGTTTGCTGACTTTAACCGGCAGCCATAGCAGCACCCTCAACCAAAATAACGTAGAAATGCCAACAAGTATAGGTAAAAGTCGCTCTTGCTTGAAAGCCATTCGTATCCGACTCTAGGGTTCAGTGCTCATTTCTATTGACTTGCAATTTCTTGCTTACAAACTGCAAGGCTGGCAGGAGCTGGGACAGCTACGGGAGCTCACTCCATTGTGCAGCACTCAGGTTTCAAACTGCTGACCTGCTGGCCTTCCAGTCATCAAGTTCAGCATCTTAACCATTAAGCCACCGCAGTCCTTGTGACAATAAGTATAGTTACTAGAATTTTACAAGATTTCTCCTACCGTATCTCCTGCTCCAGCTCCATCTAGGTATCAATGACACCTCTCGGCTGCCCTCTGCTGTGCGAAACTCTAAAATATAAAGCTGTTGGAAGAGAAAATATGAAGCAGCAGCGAAATAATCATACAAAAATTTGGTATGCAGTGGTGGCACAACTGTTTCGGTTTAGAAATAAAACCGGGTTCTTCTGACATCCTGATTCTGTATTCAGCATCCCTGTGCACAAGGTTTTTAATATGTCACAAAGACGGTTCCCAGGCAGGGAGACCAACCTCCAAGCCAGTCATGTTGGATGAGAAGTTTGATGTTTGAGTGTGAATAGCTTTAAAGCAGGGGTGCCCAAACTTTTCGGGAAGTGGGCCGGTGACATGGTTGAGCGGGCCAGTCATATGGTTCCTCCCTCTGGAAGTGGAAGTAAAATGCGTCCACGCATGTGGAAAATGCTGTTATAAATGCACCTGCAGCTGTCGGAAATGTGTTTACGACAGCCACGGAGGCATTTACGGCATGCGCATGTACATTTAACTTCTGCTTCTGGGAGCGGTGTAGGCACCATGGGCTGGATTATAAGGCGCCACGGCCCATAGTTTGGGCACCCCTGCTTTAAAGCCACCTCTTCTCCTTCCTCACAGTTTTCTGCCTCATTGCACAGGTGCCTGCGTATGTACTGGTCTCACACACTACGAACACAACACAAAGGGATGGAGAAAGAGGTGCATGTCCCAATTCTGTCATTTGAAGTAAGACATGGTGTAAAGTGATTTTCAAGGGGATGAGAAGCCATACTCCATCCCCATTACAAGCTGTCCTTAGTTGGGTACTACAAAGTGAGTTTCCCCCCACAAACATGCACTCACACACATATTATTTGAAAGCAGTTAGTAAAGATAAAGGTCACCCTTGCTTGAAAGCCAGTCGTATTCGACTCAAGAGTTCGGTGCTCATTTCTGTTCATAGCCAAAGACTCAGCGCTCTCTGCATCTGCAGATGTTTCTGTGGTCATGTGGCAGACATGGCTAGACACCTGAGTGCACAAAACCCTTACCTTTCCACCGAAATGGTATCTATTTATGTGCTTTCAGTTTCTTGCTTTCAAACTGCTAGGTTGGCAGGAGCTAGGACAGAGACCGAGGCTCACTTTGTCATACAGCACTTGGGTCTCAAACTGCTAACCTGCCGACCTTCCAGTCATCAAGTTCAGCGTCTTAACCACTGAGTCACTGCAGTCCCTTGAAAGCAGTTACAGGAAGGATTATCCCTTGCAATGTCACAAAGGTGTTGCAAGTGTGCATCCCCGGGACATCACAGGGGCTGGCATTGTATTGTATTGTATTGTTTATACCCCGCTTTTCTAGTGTAAACACTACTTCGAGAAGTAAAGTGGGACTAGAGTAGGCCCACTACACCACTGTTGGAGGAGTTGACTCACTAAATCTCCAGATTCAGCAGATTCACTCTAACTGCAACTTCCTGGCGGATTTCACCCCCATAATCCTGGAGTTTTAAAACTGGGGTTTCCCAACCTAAGGCCTGTGGGCTGGATCTGGCCTGTGGTGCCATTTCATGTGCCCCCCCCTCCTTCAAGTGCATTTGAGAAACAAAGTGACCACCCCTTTGAAGCTGTTGGGACAAAATGGCCAACCAACCCCACCCCCCCACCCCGCATCGTGCTGGCAGGGCAAAATGGCCATCCAGCCACCAAAGCTGACTGACAGAGCATGACCCGGCCCCCGGATTGAAAAGGTTGGGAACCACTGTTCTAAAATCTATGGGTTAGTCAGTCTCATTCTCTTTTTCAGTCACTCTCTCACACACTTGGATTTTCCCATTACTAGGCAAGTAAGCAGCTAATAATGGGCAGCAGGTGTCTTCAGCTACAGGTGAGACGTGCAGGTTGTTCTCCTTTACCAGGAGCTGCTTCTGTGAGTCACCAGCACCACCTGAACTGAATCACCCAACATATGGCAGAACTAGCAAAGTCCATCTCAGCTTCCCCATTGATTCTGGAGCTGGCCCAAGGCTGACAAACCCTCCTCTGTCTTCCTCAGCCTCCCACTCACAAGCCACCCAGATGTACCAGCCACCAAATTTCTCAGCTCAAACAGCCACCCACAGGCATCTTCCGCGGGAGCAAAGAGACATCAGAAGCGAGGCAAATGGAACGCGTTGTTAGGAAGACTCGAGGGATTAATTAGGCTGCCCTTCCAATAGAAAAGATACATCCAGAACACATATAGGTTAATATGTCTGTAGGTTCCGGTTCCCTAGTTCCCCTAAACAACGAAAAGTTGGTGGTTCAAAGCAGCTGAACATGCCTCCCTCCAGAGCAGAGAACCCTGGACATTTCTGGCTTCTTGGTCATGTTTGCTTTTTAAAAGCTCATTATGCAAATTGATGATAAGTGAAGTGAAGAGATGCCACTAAGCTCTACATGGTATTCCTAGAAAAGGATTCTGCATAGGGTGGCCCCTTATATGTCTCAAAATGAGATCCAGATTAACATTCCTTCTTCTAATGCAGGGATGATGCCCAAACTTTCCAGGCCGCGGGCCGGCCACGTGGTTGAGCAGGCCAGTCATGTAGTTCCTCCCACTGGAAGCGGAAGTAAAACGTGCCCACGTATGCGCAAACTGCTGCTGTAAATGCACCTGCAGCTGTCGTAAGCACGTTTACGAAAGCCATGGGTGCTTTATAGCAGTGTTTTGCGCATTCACAGGTGAATTTAATTCCTGCTTCCGGGAGGGCCAGATTATTAGGCTCCACGGGCCATAGTTTGGGCACCCCTGTTCTAATGTATACTGACAAATGCATGGTTCAAAATGCTTTCTGCGGTTTGAACAGAAGTTGGAATACATCTCACCCAAGTCGGGTTGCTACTGACCTTGTGGGTAATGAGTAACATCCAGGACCCCAACGCTCTCCTACCGACACTTAGATCCAACATGTCAATTCCCCAAAGCATTAATCAGCCAATGTATTGACTTAAGTTTCTTGGTATTGAAGTCCCCCTGTGAGGTGTGGGCCCCACGTTGGGAACCACTGTTTCAGATGGACAACCAACTTTAGAGTGATCACTGTCTGTCTGATCAACTTTGATTTGGATTCCTAATCAGCTTTGGTTTGGATCCCTGCATTGAACAGGAGGCTGGACGCAATGGCCCCAAAAGGCCCCTTCCAACTCAGTGATTCTATGATTGTCCTTTGGAGGCCCTCCATGAAGCAAAACAAGGACTTTGGCCACCCTCGTTCAACCTGGGACTGTGCAGCTTGGCCAAGGACACACAGGTTGGCTAGTCTCCTAGGAGGCACCCAGAGGAATTGAACTCTCAACTGCTGACTCTACAGCCAGAGACCTAAACCACAGAGCTATCCAGCCAGCTCCATCCCTGCATTTGGGGGACGACTTGTATTCATCTTTCGTTATTAGTATATATTGAGTATTACAATTTGAATAGGTTTTTTTTCTTCCTTTCTTAAAACGTGTATACTTTTGTATATGCCAGGTTTCCAATAGCCCCTTCCTACTCTAGAAGTGGGGTTGCAGTGGCTCACTGGTTAAGATGCTGAACTTGACGACTGGAAGATGGGCAGGTCAGCAGTTAGAGACCCAAATGCTGCATGATGGAGTGAGCTCCCATCTCTGCTCCAGCTCCTGCCAACCTAGCAGTTCGAAAGCAAAAAATGACAGATAGATAAAGAGGTACCACTTTGGTGGGAAAGTAAACAGCATTCCGTGCACTCCGGTGTCTAGTTATGCCTGCCACATATCCATGGGAATGTCTGCAGATATAGACAGCACTGGCTGTTTGGTTACAAACAGAGATGAGTACTGAGCCTAGAGTCGGATACGACTGGCTTTCGAGCAAGAGTGACCCCTTACCTCTAGAAGCCTTGCTTTGGAGTACAGTATTGGCTTCCTCTATGGCCATGATGGCAAATCTTGTCACTCCAGATGTTCTTGGACTTCAGTTCCCAGAAGCCCAAGCACCCTGTGAATCCACACAAATGGGTTTACTGTGATTCATCTGGCCCGCACTGCCCTCGTCTGTCCTGGAAGTGGAAGTAAAACATGCCCGTACGGGCTTCTGGGAATTGAAGTCCAAGAACATCTGGAGTGCCAAGGTTCGCCATCATGGCTTTATGGGCATTTCCTCCAGGCCTTTCACTTCTGTTCCTACAGCTCCACCTGGTGGCCTAGTGGTTAAGGCAATAGGCTTGGAGACTGGAAAGACGGGTTCGATTCCCGAGGGAGACACGAAAGGAGCCTCATTCAGGCATCTCCTGTGAAAATCCTTTCACCCCAGAGTAATATCTGACACGAAATCAAACGAACCTCTGCTCCTTGCTTCTGGTGCCTGGGAGTTTGCCATGCCAGTTCCCCAGGGCATGATGTTAGCCAGGATAGTTTCACCAAAGTCTATTGGGGAAGTCACCATGCTCCAGGGCCAAGCACGATAATGTGCCAACAGGAGCATCCCTGTCTTGCAACAGGTTAAACAGCAAAATTGTTTTTCTATGGCTACTCCAGCACATTTCTATTATCCATTCCAAAGTCTTTGGAATTGCAACCAAAATTCTGTAGAGAGAAGAACAGTAATCATCTCTCTATTTCTCTTGCCACTGCGAACTGGCAAAAATGCATCTATATGCATACCCAGTATCTACAGATGCTGATTGACTGCCACAGTGGCTTTCAGAAAATGAGTTGGGCATATTAAACAGGGGGTGATTCATAAAATTGCCTCCGCAGCCACATCATGGGCCCAAGCTTAAGACGGTAATTGAAATGCATTCCACTAGGATAAATCAAACGACAACAGCCGATCTGCTTCCCTGGAGATAAGGACAGCACATATATCAGCTGTCAATGCAAATGAATAATTGAAATATAGGGGAGGTGAAGCCACACAGGGGCTGTCTTAAAACAGGAACGTAAGGCAGTGCTACTCTGAAGTAATTAGAGCTTGTGAGAAACTCATCTGTGTTCTGGTTAATTAAGAAGTAAGCTTTTTTTTTTTAAAGGCCCTTTGAGAATGCACTGCTTTCGATCAATTAGTCTCCTTAAATACTTCAAAAAGGATTTTAGGATGGCATGAAAAAATATATGCAGTGTCTCAAAGGCTTGCCCTGTCGAAATGTTCAGGCTTATTTAGAGAACGTTGACTAGATCGTTGCAAAAAAAAAAAGGGGGGGCACTTTCAATTAATTGCCATTTCTATTTGCACTTGGGAAACACAGGGAGGGAGTCAAAGTCTTCCTGGGCTTGGGAAAAGTTTCTTCTGTTGGACTTAAACACTCAGAATCCTGTCCTCCACTATCCTCCTTAGTCCGCACAGCCCCGTGCCCATTGTGTCTACAATACCATCTAGCCATCTCATCTTTGGCCGTCCCCTTCTTCTTTTGCCCTCCACCTTCCCCAGCATCAAAGCCTTCTCAAGTGAATCCTCTCTTCTCATTTGATGTCCAAAATACTTCAGCTTCATCTTTGTTATTTGTCCTTCAAAGGAGCACTCAGGGCTAATCTCTTCTAATATTGACCTATTTGTTCTTCTCGCTGTCCAGGGGACTCTCAAAACTCTCCTCCAGCGCCACATCTCAAAGGCATCTATTTTTCTTCGCTCAGCCTTTCTAATGGTCCAGCTCTCACAGCCATACATTACCACCGGAAATACCATTGCTTTAACTATGCGGACCTTTTTTTGCAGTGAGATGTCTCTACTTTTCACTATGTTCCCCAGGTTTCTCATGGCTTGTCTCCCAAGAATCAGTCGCCTTTTATTTCATGGCTGCAATCTCCATCTGCAGTGATCTTTGATCCTAAGAAAGTAAAGTCTGTCACTGCTTCTACTTCTTCCCCATCTATTTTCCAGTCTTAATTTTATAGTATACATGTAATGTAATCTACTATTAATCAACCCTGACTGCTCATTTTGGAAGGATAAATACTAACGCTGAACTGAAGCTCAGGTACTTTGGCTACTCAATGTGAAGAGAGGACTCACTGGAGAAGGCCCTGATGCTTAAGAAAGATCAAAGGCAAAAGGAGAAGGGGGTAACAGAGGATGAGATGGCCTCCTTAATATTCAAATGCACCATCCTTATGACCATAAACTATCTAGTACAGGGGTGCCCAAACTTTGGCTTGCGGGCCAAATCTGACCCATGGAACCAAATAATCCAGCCCACACCACCCCCGCTGCCCCCAGAAGCAGAAGTTAAACACGCCCGTACATGCGCAATACGTTATCATAATGCACCGTATTTACAACAGCCACGGGTGCATTTACGGCATTTTGCGCATACGCGGGTGCATTTAACTTCTGCTTCCAGTGAGAGGAACCACATGACTGCCCCACTCAACCACGTGACCGGTTCACGGCACAAAAAGTTTGGGCACCCCTGATCTAGCAGGAAGACACGGCTGAGGAAATATTCCTCCAATTTGTCTGAAGACCAAGTCAACCCCAATAGTAGAAATGTTGGCTATCTCTTGGCTAAAGTAAGCAGAACCTAATGCATTTAACCAAAGGGTGCATGCTGAACTATGCTCCAAGAATTGCATAGATTGGTTCTGTAAAAGGAGCTTTCCACCACTGAGCATCCCATTTGCTGGTGCTGACATTAAGAAATCTCCTCCCAGAGTCTTGTATAGACTCATCAAGGTTAAAGATGTCAGTGGCCTACTAAACCGTAAAATCTTCTCCCTTTAGGGGGAAGGAGGACAGACGGTAATCTCCATTGGTATAAAATGCATATTAAAATATTTCATGCTGGTTCTCCGCTTTGAAAAAGCCAAACTTAATGCATTCAACAGTACAAATGGCATGATACATATTCACAAACCTCTTCTTCCAATGTTGAAATGCCAAGCTTTTGAATTTTAAATAATTAAAAAAATAAGCCACATTAACCAAACATCAAAGAAAAAATATATCCTGTATCAGAAATGCAAGCCCCAGCATAAAATGAGACACCAGGCAAATGATCTTTTTACCTTAAATATTATAAGGGATTAAGGGTTTTAAGGCAAGAGTCCTTCTAGAATGTGTCACTTATCAACTGAAGAGTAAGATGATAAAATGGAAGTGCTCAGACACCAATCCCATACACATAATACCCACATAAATTATACTTTGCAATATAGAGGGATTTCTCTCTTAGACGCCAAAACAGATTCCTCCATGTGCTACTGCATGGGTTGGGTGTTCGTATGACTCTATAGTGGCTTTCTTTGTATAAGAAAATCTTATGTCTGATTTCCAGAGCTAAAGAGGAAAACCTTGGAAATGTGATTTTATAATATACAGTACTGTAATGTTAGATCAAGACCTATATTAGTAAGAAAAACAGCCTGCAAATCCAATCCTATGTGAACTGCATATGGATTTGACTTTATACTTTCACTCATGTTATATCTGCATACCTGTCAACCGCGGCTCCGGAAAATACGGGACCTGAGCAGAACGGTTCTGCGCAGGTCGCCTTCTACGCTTGCATAGAACTCTTCTACACATGTGTAGAAGGCTTCTACGATCCCCTTCTGCGCAGATCGCCTTCTACGCATGCGTAGAAGGGTTCTACGCAAGCGCAGAAGGGTTCTATGCAAGCGTAGAAGGCGATCTGCGCAGAAGGGATGTGCAGTACCTCTCCCCCCCCCCCCCCCCCCCCGCTGCCAATTCCGAGTTTTTTGCAGCTGCGGGCGGGAATTGGCGCAAATTGGCACCGAAAATCGGGAAATCCTGGCCAATCTGGGAAGGTTGACAGGTAAGTATATCTGTCCTTGTCCTTGATTATCTACTTGCCTCATTTGGGCATTCCATGAGCGGAATGCAAAAATCCTTTCAACCCAGAATAATTTCTGACACAAAATTATTATTATACCATTACTTGTGCTTTAAAGAAACCTGGAAACATTTTCCCAGTTATCTTTTATCATGCTAATTTTTTGTCTTTACCATCTCTCTTTCTCTCCTGCCTCCATTTCTTATTTAATTGGAGCAGTTTGCCTAACACAATAAGCCATGGTTTGTGTTAACCGCAGAACATTGCTTAAGGTGTGACTTGGATGGCAAATCCAAAGCATTCCGTTTTTCTTCCAAACATTTCTGTAAGCTCCTGTTTGTAGTGATATGGATTTGTGTAGTAATGATCTATTAGTTAGACTCCATGATCACATTAAATTTATAATCATTTATAATCATAGTTATTTAGCACTAACAAGTTCCCAAGGGTGCCATTTGGCATTGCTGGAAGCTCCTAGCAAACTGGGAGTAAAGTAAAAAAACGCAAGGACGCTGCCTGGCCGAACTTGATGTATTACAATGGATCTTTGACCATTGTAAGAAAGAATTCGGTCCCCGATATGGAGCCTTACTAATGCTTTCTCCCCAGAGCACATACCATGAACATCTGTATCTATTTTCTGTACCTTCTGTACTAACTCCCTGGCTACCCAACGCCAGGCATTTTTTATCTGAAATACGTCAGTGTAATATGACAGAGATTGGTCATGTAACTGCAGTTCCTTTGTTAGACACTAGAATTGCTGATTCAAGATATAGCTGGGCTTTATGATAAATATGAGCTGAAAAAATAAAGACACAGAACCGTCTCATCCTGGCTCAAGCCTCTGCGTCTCGTCACATTTACCGCTGCAGCAGGCAGGTTGCGACACCTGTTTCTAGGTTAGCAGTTTGTGAAACAAAAGAAAGCAATCACACTTATACACCACCCCATAATACTTAGTACACTCTCTAGGCAGTTCACAAGTTAATTAGCATTTTGCCCCCAACATGCTGGGTACTCATTTTACCGACCTTTGAAGGATGGAATGCTGAGTCACAATCAAGCCATGGTTGCATGTTCAAACATCATAACAAGCTTTGGCTTGAACAAACCAGCATTTGTAAGCCAGCAGCAAATCATCAGCCAAACTGTAGTTTATGGCTGGTTAAGAAACTATTGTCACTCCAGGAATTTATAGCAATTTTGATTTGTTGACATATTCTCTTTACAAAATAATGTATGCAATTAGAATCAGGCATAAGAAGAGCCATCTTGGAATGATGTAATCCACTCTAGTTAAGGGTTGTTTAACAGCTAGTTTACTGAAAAAAACATTCAAGCTTCTTGTCTAAAGTAAGCAGACATGTTAACTAATGAACATGTTAGAATGTACGTGGCAAGTAAAGAGGACAGGCCAGGGTAAATGTACATCATTGAATATGCTAGATGAGTACTGTATGTGAGGCCAAGAAAAGATGTGGAACGCCTATCGCCCATGGGGTCCATCTGGACTGAAGAACACATGTTCATAGCTTGTAAAAGTATATAAGGCTAGCCGAAATGTTAGTAAGGGTCCGATTCCCACAGAATCGGGCACCACATGTGCACGTGTCATGGTTTGTAATGCTATATAATGCAATGTTATGCTTTGACTGACTTTCTAAGATAACATTTTCTTTTTCCATTTCCAAACCTCTCTGGCTGTTTCATTTATGTTAAATAACTTAAAAACTATCTTTTTGAGGATTTTCAGGTGATACTATGAGTTGCTAGCAAATCTGCATGCCCCATGGCAAACACCAACAAGTTATACCACCACTTCCTATAATGTGTAAATGTCATTATTCCATCCTTTTGGTCATCTCAAAAAAAAAGGTCTTCAGAAAAATGCAACTCAGCTGCCAAGAGGCACTTTAACTGAGGACACAACCATGTTGTACTCTGGGGCATCTTTGCTCACACTAGGTCAGGCAAAAGGAACTACAGAATGATCTCACCAAAAGGTGGCTTCATTTTGGCTGTAGCCAGTCTGGCCTAGACACAGAAGACGTTTTTTGAAGTCCACTTTGAAACTGAAAGGCGGTAGATGTCTTGCCAATAGGCTGGCCAGGCCTGATGTGTTCTGGTTATTTTAGGATCTCCGGGACAAAAATCACTCAGTAGGTGAAGAAACAAAGCTTTATTAGACTGTTCTCTAAGCAAACCATAACAGAGACAGAGCAGGGAACAAGAACAAGAACACAAGCAAGCTATTCATAACTAGTATGGATGCCCTCAAAACATCTGGGAGCCCAGTTAGGTGGCAGGGATGTTTCTAGTACTTCTGATGTTTGGAGAGCTCCAAAGTCTGGAGGCTAAGTCCCACTTCTCTGATATCTGCAGCTAAAATTCTGTCTCATCTTCTTTGGTTCCAAGCCCCTCGCTTAGAGGAGGTCCAAACCCAACAATGGGTTGGGCTGGGCTAATTGGTGGGCTAATTGGTGCTTCGTCCTTGCAGGTGGCTTTATCAGCCAGAAACTACAGGAAAGCATTTTAGCTGTGGCCTGTCTTATCCTTTCCTTGCTCTGCCAAAATATTGGAGTGCATCTCACCTGAGATGGTTTAGGTCCTAAACTTTAGGATTTCACACTGGTCTTTGGATATTGTAGCGATGTCTGGCTGCTAGGGCGGCGTTAGGTCCCGGAGGAGACTGATCAATGACAACACGAGGCAACAGGAGCGAGATCAGATCAGTGGTTTATTGGGAAAATATGTACACCTTATATAGATCAGAAGGCAGGTAGAAAAAACCATCACCCGAAAGTCAATCACGTCACCTTGCTTACTCAGGTTAATTGGGGAACCTCTCAAAGGGGAAGTTAATTATTTCGGACAAACACGGGATGAGGAAGACCATTGTCTTAGGGCTTAGACAGGGGCAAACATCTGCACTGTTTGCGCCGGGGATTTTCCTTGGCCAGGAGATGAGTGTTTACCTAATCAGTCACTGGAGTTAGCTATCTGCCTACCTTGCAGAATCGTCGGTCAGGTCATGTAATTAGGTGAATCAAACCCTATATTTTATTCACCCCCCTTAATTTAGCTGCCCGCGGAAGCCACCGCCAGGAGCCTTCTCACCCAAGCAGCCTCCGCAGGGCTGTTCCATGCCAGATGGGCATGGGGAAACCATATTTCCCCTTTCTTTTTTATTTAAGAACCTGACCGGCGATCTTGCGCAGGAGCGGCATCAGCTGTTGGTCGGGAATGACGTCACGGGGTTTCCCTCTGCGGTGACACTTCGAGATCAGCGGGGGAATACATTGAGCAAAACAGCAAACCGCAATGCCTAGTATAACTACCCCCACCACCACCTTGATCACCGTCTGAAGCCACCCCCATGGAATCCATGACCATATCCATTTCCACAGAGAGCTCCACCAAGCCCCCCATGCAGAGCCTTCTGTGATGCCTGCTACTATGGTGTGGAGATCTGTGATCTGGCTTTGAATCTTACGAGAGTTGTCCGTAAGATTAAAGCAGCACATACCATGAAAAGACTCGCAGCCCAAATGGTGCAACAATAAGAGGTAGTCGATAGCCGCCCGATTATCGAGAATGGCATGGCGAAGTTCCGCCTGCTCCTGATTGAGGAGCGCTATCGCTGAGGAGGTATGGTTGATGGCCTTTGCTAAACCGCAAGCCAAGCGACTGATCCTCTTCGCGTTGCCGACGGCTAAGCCGGGCACGCCAAAGATGCTGACTGCCAAAGAGAGGTATTCGGCAGGTCTCATTACTCTAATGCTGCTCTCACAAGAGCTGTCTAACATGGTGGTGCGAGTGCGCCTTATGAGTGAGGGAACATGGGATGCATTAGAAACATTGGGAACGTCAGTGCTAGGGGCAATCATATCCTTGGTAGGAAGCAACAGAGTTAAGCGACTGATACAACATATAGAGTCTGTAATATTGGCAGGAATATAGTTAAACGTGTACTGGTTACAAGTGAAGAACCATCCTGATGGTAGGGTGATGTGTGCATACTTTGAACCAAGTGACACTGGGTCGTTGCAAGTCCAATTGCCGCTGCCTACATCGAGGCAACGGCGCCGGGCTCGGCCGGGTCCGGAGCAACCGTGTATCCGGCCGCAGGTAGAGTTCGGGCTGACCGCCACTCGAGGAGTGTGGAGAGTGGCTGCATCAGCCGGCAAGGTCATGGTTAGCCGCATCTCCCAACGAGCATATTCCGAGGAAGCTGATGGGATGTATGGGCTGAAGAGTCTCCTCACCAGCCAGTCCCCGTCCCGGGGGTGTGCGCCTGGAGAATGGCACACCGGGACAAGGCAGGTGCTGAGGATTGAGGCAGAGCCAACGTCCTGCCTGAGGCAAAAATCGGACTGGTTGACAAGGGTAGCCAACCTTTCCCAAATGTTGTACTGCATCCGGGCAGAGAGGTCTCCGCCTGGCATGAGATCGCTGGCCTCCAGTGAGGCGGCCTGGACGCCTCCCCCCAAAAGCAGGGTGAGGGCCAGGATGACGGTGACCGCCATGGAGTTGGCGTGAATCCGAGCGAAGATCGCAACCGCAAAGCTCTCCGGTGTCAGCTCCTCTCCCTCGCGCTGGATGGCGTCCTGGGCATCATGGCAGAGGGCCTTGACCATCCCCCAGGTGATCTTCGGTGCTGTCGTCTGCGACCGCTGTCTCTCCCGGCGGGTCCCCTCGGTCAGGGCGAGATCCTGCATCTCCGGGATCGGACTCGGGTCGGCCTGGGTCCACGCCATGTGGTTCCAAATGAGGCTTGACGCACCGAGCTGGAATCCAAACGACACCTGTAGGGGACATAACTGCGGCATACCCTCTCCCCCAGGTTATGAGCGGCACCGGGCCCCTCCAAGAAGGGTCTGGCGGCACTCGGTACCGGACCATAGGTCGCGGGAGAGCTTCCGAACGGCGGAAATGCTTCTCCTGCGGCGTACAATCCGAAAAAACATTGAGGTGATTGTATGTGAACAGTACCTTGTTCAGGCAGAACTGTGCTTCTCCCTGTGATTTGGGGAGGGCTGGTGGCTCCCCCCTTTCTGTTTGTTTTTCAATATAGGACTTTAGCGTCCGATTGACCCGCTCTACAATCGCTTGCCCTTGCGGATTGTAGGGAATTCCAAATGTGTGTTTGATGTCCCAAGTAGCCATGAAGGCGGCCAACTGCCTGGAACTGTAGGCCGGCGCGTTGTCCGTCTTCACGTGCCGCGGCTTGCCCATCGCCGCAATGCAGGAAAGGAGGTGCTGCTCCACGTGGGAAGCAGCCTCCCCTTTCTGCGCCGTCGCCCAAACGAATTGAGAAAAAGTGTCAATGCAGACATGCATGTATTGCCATCTGCCGAACTGCGGCACATGCGTGACGTCCATCTGCCATACCTGATTAGCCTCTGTCCCTCGAGGGCCCCCCCGGTGCTCCTGCACAATGTTGACAAGAGCGGACTATGCCCTGGGCTTGAGAAAGCGGCAGATTGAACTGTCTGGCGAGTGCCTTGGCATTTTGATGAAAAAAAGCATGACTTTGAATTGGAGTAGTAAAAACTCCCAAAACCGAACGTTGCTGAATTTCCCTTGCCGCCGCATCCGCTCTGCTATTGCCCGCGGAAATCGGACCCGGTAGGTCTTGGTGACTTCGGATGTGGGCAATATAGAGCGGCTCCGTGCGGTTCCGCAAATGAAATTGAGCAGTGAGAAACAGACTAAGCAAGTTTTTGTCTATCGCGGGAGTGATGTAGGCTCCCGGTAGACTGTGGAGTAAATTCCTAACGTATAGACTGTCAGTAATGATGTTTAAACGTTCCTTGGCGAAGGTGCGCAAGGCAAGGTTTACGGCCGCCAGCTCCGCCCGCTGCGCGGACTTCTGTGGAAGAGTTAGCAGCGTGTGCCAAGCTTCGCCCTCCTGCCAAGTCAGGACACCATATGTGCGTCCCCCATCGGTAAAAACTGTCTTGGCCCCCTGAAGCGGGACCAGCGAAAGCAATTCGAACAAACTGACTGTTCCTGTCTGGAGTGAGACGAGTCTGGGGTCTTTGGGCAAATGGTATGCCAAGCTTCCAGTGAATCCTTCCAAAGCTATCGGAAGAGAGTCACCTAGCTGCATCAACTGATGAATTTGTTCCTTGGTGAACGGGACTATGATCTTAGCTAAATCGTGCCCAGAAATGTCCCTTGCTCTCAGCCTGCCGCGGTAGATCACCGCGGAGACCAGTTCTTGGGGCGGAACAATGTTCCGAGAAGAGGTGTTGGGCAAGTATACCCACTCCACAATTTTCGCTCCCTTTTCTGAGTCTACTCCTAGCGCCCCAGTGAACATGGATCCTGACCGTACGATGTACAAATTCAGGATCGGGGCAATATGGCCCCTGGGCGATCCTATCCACCCACCTCTGGCTGAGAACTTGGTTCACCTTCTCGAGCGCCAAGCGCGCGTCTCGAGAGATTTTTATCCGGTCTGCCGGCTGCTTACCTAAGGTTAACAGCGAGAAGAGCGGTTTTAGAAGATCCGTATCTAAACGGAAATACGGTCTGGCCCAATTGATATTCCCCAAAACTTGCTGCAACTCTACAAGGGTGACTGAGTCTTGTAAATTTATCTGAGGCAGAACTGGTGCCGCAAAAGAGCGGAGAAGCCGATGGCCCAAGTATGAGAAGGGCTCGGTTCTCTGCACCTTTTCCGGGGCAATGAGTAAGCCTTTGTCCCCCAGGCTGGCCTGGAGGTCAGAAAACATTTCGCTGCCGAGCTGCGGCAACGCTACCAGAATGTCGTCCATGAAGTGACACACAATAGCTTTAGGGTAAAGGCTTCGGAACTTTGCCAGTGCGTCGTGAACATAAATTTGGCACAGGGTGGGCGAATTGAGCATGCCCTGTGGCAAAAATCTCCACGCGTAACGCTGCGTGGGCTCTCCGTGGTTCACGACCGGCACTGTAAAGGCGAACCTTTCCCGGTCCCTGGGGTCTAAGGGGATTGTATAAAAGCAATCCTTGAGATCTACGACTAGGATCTCCCACCCCTCGGGAATCATGTTCGGATTTGGGATGCCGCATTGGAGCGGACCCATCGGCTGAATGCATTTATTGATCTCTCTGAGATCGTGGAGGAGTCGCCACTTCCCCGACTTCTTCTTAATCACAAAAATTGGCGAATTCCAGGGGCTTGTGGACCGTTCTATGTGTCCTGCGTCTAGCTGTTCCTTAACTAGCTGCTTGAGGGCAACTAATTTCTCTCTCACTACCGGCCATTGTTCTACCCAGACCGGAGTGTCGGTGAGCCATTTAAGTGGCAACGCCATTACCCGAAGGTAAGCGTAGCACCGTACTGCTGCAGAATGTCTCGCCCCCAAAGATTGACGTGCATGTCAAGAATGTGCGGCCGAATTACCGCCGTGCCGTCAGCCTTTGGGATTGTGACTTCTACCCACTCTCGGCTTCTAAACGCCTCCTGAACGCCTCCTACCCCCCACACATCGGAGACCGGCTCAATGGCCCACTCTCTTGGCCACTGGCTCCTGCTGATCACTGTCACATCCGCTCCGGTATCGAGTAACCCTGAGAACACCCTTTTGTTCAAAAATACCTCGATAACGGGGCGCTGCTTCCACTTAATGTTGGTCTCCACTGTCGCTAAGACCTGGTATCCTTGCACTGCCTCACTCGCGCTCGAGCGGTCTGCTGAACCGGACTCTGAGCTGTCCCTGAGCCTTCCCTGGCTGCCTGCTGGCGAGTGACAAGGAACCATGATCAGTTGCGCTAACGTGTCTCCCTTGTGGATTGTTTGGGGCAGGTGTGTCCAAAGCTGGACCTGGAGAATGCCTGAAAAATTCGAGTCAATGACTCCCGGAATTATAAAAATTCCGCGTGCTCCAGCTACACTACGGGGCAAAACTAAACCTATAAAGCCTCTGGGCAGGGGTCCCATGTATTGGGTGTCGACTAGATAGACTGTGCCTGGCAGGTCGCATGTAGCGTCCGCCTGGCAAGTCAATTCTAGCCCTGTGCTGCCCTTGGGGCTGGCCTGTGCCCTCGCTGTGCCTGGAATGTGCCTGGAATCTAGTCTAAATCTGGGGAGTTCTGGATCTGGGTGAAGGAAGCCTCTGTTTGGACTGGGGCCAGAGACGTGCCCGGATTCCGGTTTCCCGAACTCGGGCAATACCTGGCCCAATGGTAGCCTTTCTTGCACTTCGGGCAGAGGGTGTTCGGAGCCTTGGGACGGCCGGACTTTTGTCTGCCCCCCTTGGATCGGCACTCCCTAGCGAAGTGTCCGACCTTGCCATAGGTGTGACATGCCCCTTTGCTCTTGCCATTAGGTCTTCTTCCCCCCTGCACCGCCGCCGCTAGCAGCCCCATCTTGTAGGAGTCTGTGCCAACGTCGGAGCATGCTCGGATCATGTCCGTTAAGGTTATGTCCGGGCGATTGCCCAGGGACTGCAAGATTTTACGGCAGTCCAAGTTGGCGTTGTCTTTGGCTAACTTAATCATGAGCTCTTGTTGGGCCTGCTCATTGTCAATCTGCCTGCTGATTGCTTCTTCCAGGCGATTGATGAAGTCCATGTAGGGCTCTTGGGCTCCCTGCTTGATAGCAGTGTAATTTTTGGCCGTTTTGCCAGACGCTGGGACCTTGAAGTATGCCCTATAGGCAGCTTCGGCTGACATCTCTAAGGTGGCGAGAGGCAAGTTGATTTGAGCGTTGATGGACTCAAAGGCACCTGAACCATACAACTGGTCAGGGATTACTGCGCCTCCTAGCCTGGCAGCCCGAGCTTGCGCCTCTAGGCGGAACTCACTGTCCCAAATCATGTACTGGCTGGGGGTAAGCATCATCCTCATGACGGCTTTCCAATCATGAGGAATCCACATGGTGGTCTCGCACACTTGCTGAAGCGTGCCCCTCGTAAAACGGCTTTGGAGCCCTGTCTCTGAAATTGCTTTCCGCAAAGCCATGAGAAGCTTGTACGGGACTGGGGAGTGTACTATCTGCTGTGCGCCCGTGAGTGCGTCCATCTCCAAGCGGATGGGACAAATCTGTCGAAGTTCGGCTAGCTGTTCAACTGACAATTCCCCCTTCTTAAGTTCTATCTCAGCTGTGCGTTGAAGGGCACTCTTCACGACTAGGGAACCTGGGGCTGTCAGAGAAGCGCCAGTGCCTCTCATTCCTTGCGTTCCCTCGGTGACGTCTGCAGCTGTCACCGCGGGAAGGCTCCCTGCGCTACTCTGCCGATAGCTAATTGACGGATAGAGTGCCGTGGGCGCAGTCGGCTCGACTGGCTTGCCTGATGGTTCAACTAACGGGGGTTCTTTGGCCTCTACCCGGACTGGCTCGATCTGCTCTAAGAGTCTCCTACACTTCCTCCATGTGCGGACTATCCCTCCTGGAGCTTTCGGGGTTTGCTGAATGCAGTCTCCTATCTGATCCCAGAGCTTCAGGGTTAACGTACCTACTTCTGGGTAAAGTAGGCAGTGTTCCCTGAGGTACGCCAAAAGTCTCGCTAGTTCCCTGCTGTGAAATCGTAACTTAAAAACCCTGGCCAGGATTTTGAACTCTTGCTCCCGAGTTCTTTGGCTAGCGGATGGACTTGGTCTATGAGAACAAGTCCCCATATTACCTGCGATTGGGTCTCCGGAAGATTCCTCCTCGGGACGAGTCGACGCGTCTTTGCAGGCAACAGGTTCGGGCGTCGGGTGTCTGGGGTAGACCTCGGAGCGTGGACCTTCTGCCACGGGCCCTTCTATCGGCCTCTGCGATGTCAGGGGCTCACAGCCTGCCCTGAGCGGAACGCGTTTCCCTCTATGGCAAACCTCTCGAAAGCGGGGAGGAAGCGGTAGGAATGTCTCTCTGGAATGCCTCGCGGCGGGCCGTTCTCTGTCCGGCTGGCTGCCGACCAGAGCGCCGCGCTATCCTCCGAGCTGGCGGGTTGCGGTTCAAGCGTGGAACCGGACCGCGGGGATCGCTACTCACGAGTAGACCTCTCCAGGGTCCTTTACTCACGAGTAAATCACGTCGGGGTCACCAGCTGTAGCGATGTCTGGCCGCTAGGGCGGCGTTAGGTCCCGGAGGAGACTGATCAATGACAACACGAGGCAACAGGAGCGAGATCAGATCAGTGGTTTATTGGGAAAATACGTACACCTTATATAGATCAGAAGGCAGGTAGAAAAAACCATCACCCGAAAGTCAATCACGTCACCTTGCTTACTCAGGTTAATTGGGGAACCTCT
Source organism: Bradypodion pumilum (assembly GCA_035047305.1). NCBI lineage: Eukaryota > Metazoa > Chordata > Lepidosauria > Squamata > Chamaeleonidae > Bradypodion > Bradypodion pumilum. The sequence continues at coordinate 3,364,096 of JAWDJD010000006.1, forward strand.
CAAAGGGGAAGTTAATTATTTCGGACAAACACGGGATGAGGAAGACCATTGTCTTAGGGCTTAGACAGGGGCAAACATCTGCACTGTTTGCGCCGGGGATTTTCCTTGGCCAGGAGATGAGTGTTTACCTAATCAGTCACTGGAGTTAGCTATCTGCCTACCTTGCAGAATCGTCGGTCAGGTCATGTAATTAGGTGAATCAAACCCTATATTTTATTCACCCCCCTTAATTTAGCTGCCCGCGGAAGCCACCGCCAGGAGCCTTCTCACCCAAGCAGCCTCCGCAGGGCTGTTCCATGCCAGATGGGCATGGGGAAACCATAGGATATGGCACTTTACGAGTCATGTCCTAAAATGGAAGTGGCCACAATGCAGAACTGTGACCTTTTATGTCTTCTAGCTTCTCCTGCCAGGTGGACTTTGTAAGTCAACCATAGATTTAGAATTCTTCTTTAAAAACACATCCACAGTAGGAAAAGCAAGCCCATCAACCGAGGTCTTGTGTACCCTCAAGAATGTTTGTTCTTGCCATAAAGCTCTTCCTGGATCTGTGCCGGTGGACTTGAGGCTCATGTGCATTCAGAAGCAAACCTGTCTGTTATGTCAACCAGCCATTGTGTACCTCTGTATCTGATACTGTATGTATAAATTAATACCATGAAAACTCACTCTTATATCTGACAAAAGTGGACTCAATCCACAAAAGCTAACATTAAAATGCAGGGAGTTAGTCTTTAAGGCACCACAATGTTTTATGTCTTTTGTTTTGTTTTGTTTTCTCTCTGACATCCATTCAGAGGATGTCGAAGGTCCTTCTCTTGCTTAGCATTCTCAGAGTCTGCTGCTACTCCTCTCCTTATTAAGTGGAGCAATACCAACAAGAGGGTATATTTTCTTAACTGGTGTAGGTTTGAGTCATCCTGTCACAATGTGTATTGTTTCATTAACAACGATGTCAACTTGTTTCACATGTGTGGATGCGCTCCATACTGGAGCAACATACTCTGCTGCGGAAGACACTCAAGGTCACAAAGGCGCAAACCTGAACTTCATAACTAATCTGAAGAACAGGTATTACCAGTTGTAAAAAAAAAACCACACTGGTTTGTATACTTATTTGTTATGGTAACCACTATGTACCTGATGTGTATAAATTGATGCCATGAAGCCTCACTCTTATGTCTGGCAAAGTGGACTTGATCCATGAAAGCTAACATTTAAGTACATTTAAGTTAGTTTTTAAAGTGCCACAACTTTTGTCTTTTTATTTTTTCTCTGATATGCTTGAAACACAGACTAACACACTTAAAATTTCAACAATTTCATTTATAGCTTGTGAGTTTCCTGATGATGTTGTTCCTTGTAAACTCTGACCTTGATATTTTTTACTGTGAGCTTTCGTGGATCAAGTCCACTTCTTCAGACAAAGGAGTGAAATTTCCAGTTATGGTTTATATACACCAGATTACAAGGTAAAGAGTAACCAAGCAGAATGACAGCTAAGCATGCATATCAATACATCGTTATTCAGATTAGTTTTAAATGTCCCCTTTTCAATCTTAAGTGTGAAGTTGCCAAGCAAGAGCATATGCTAATGAGTTTAACCTCTTACTGTGAGTTGTGCTCATTGTAAAAGAGGGGTGCCCAAACTTTTTGGGCCTGGGCCGATCACATGGTTCAGGGAGGCCCGTCTCTATGGCCTGTGGGCCAGATCCAGCTGACACCAATTCATCTGGCCCACGACGCCCTCTTCCTGCCCAGAAGTGGAAGTAAAACGCACCTGTACGGGGGCATTTTACTTCCACTTCCGGGAGTGACAAGAGCGTCAAGGGTTGAATGAATTGGTGTTGGGGCCTGGATCCGGCCCATGGGCCATAGTTTGGGCATCCCTGTTGTAAAAGAAAATTTATTTTAGGGGGATGGTAGTTTTTAAGCTGTTTTAATCATGTTTTTATTATGATTGTGAACCGCCCTGAGTTGGCCTTGGCCAAGTGGCCGGTATAGAAATTGAAATAATAAATAAATAAATAAATAATATTGCAGGAAAGTTGGTGAAGGTGGCATAATACAAGAGTTAGTCTTTATTTAAAGTGCCAGAGATGGGATATTATACTTATACTTTATATATAAAATATATATATTTTAAAAAAACACTTTATAAGCCACGCCCCTTTGGGAGGCCCCACCCCTTCCTCAGTTCAGTTTATGAAAAAGCGTGAGGAAGGGCGGGGCCAACCGTCGTCCTTCAAGGGGCGCGCGCTCCCGACTAACGGCCATTCGGAGGGGGGCGCGTGCGCACTCTCATCTCTCCCCCTCCCTTTTCTCGCCCCGCCCTCTTCCTCTGCCATAACGGACCTCAGCAGCGCGAGGCGCGCATCGCCCGAGCGCGCATGCGTCGAGGCGGTCTCTTCCTTAACAACACCACCCCACACCACCCCGTCCCGCAACAAAGCCGGCTTAGGTCAGAGCTCAGCCCCTGCCCAGCCCTTTTCTTTGTACGCACTGCGCAGGCGCCACTCGACTTTAAGCCCCGCCCACCCACTCGCTCCTCCTCCTCTTCCCCGCCTCCTTTTGGGATCCTCCCCGACAGCGTTTCCTTTTCGTGAGGTAAAAAAAAAGGGGGCGGGGGGAGGGAGAGAGAAAAGGGAGGGCTACTACCCATCGTGCTTTGCGAGGCCGCTGGCACTGACGTGGCCGCCGGGAGCCGCCATCTTGTGTGCCTGGCAGCCGTGAGGGAAGAAGGCGAAGGGACGGGAAGGAGAGGGGAGGGGGGAAAAGAGAAGGAAGGAGAACCAGGCGGGGCGACAGAAGAAGCAGCAGCAGGAACAGCAGCTCCCTCCGGTAAGGAGAACGCGGTGAACGGAGGCGCCGCCCGGTCGGTCAGGGCCTTTATGGGTGGGTGTGTAAAAAACCCTCCCTTTTCCCCACCTCTCCTTCGTCGCCTTTGAGGCGGTTCCCGCGAGGGAACGGAGGGCCTGGCGGCCATGGCACTTGGGCCTAACCCCCAAGTCGGGAAGCGCTTCCTCCTTCCTTTATCGCCACAGCCTTCCTCTTTGCTGCCTGAGCCGAGGTGGAGAAAGGAAAGGCCCAGGCCCGCATTGCGGCCTACTGGACTGGGACTCGGCTCAGGGAAGTGGGGGTGGGGCGAAAAGGCGTTGAGGCCTAGCAATGCTTGAAAGACGGGGGTGTTTTAACCATGGTTCCCCCCCCTTTTCCCCCCTTACAAAACAACCTCTCCCTGCCATGCCACAGAACTACAATATTCCTGACAACCCCTCAGGGCCTAGGAAGCAGCCAGGCTGCCTCGGGTCTATTTCCTCCTGATTCCCTCATATATTTTTCCCTTGGTCAAGGTTTATTAACTAGAGAGAGAAATTATATATGTATATATAATTTCGCATTACACATATATATTGGTGTCTAGTCATGCCTGCCACATGACCGCGGAAACGTCTGCAACAGCAGACAGCGCTGGCTCTTCGGCTTTGAAACAGAGATGAGCACTGCACCCTAGAGTCGGATACGACTTGCTTTCGAGCAAGGGAAACCTTTACCTTTATGTTTTTTAAAAAAATCTTTTTAAAATCTAGATTGAAATTTTAAAGGGCGGGGGTGGGTGGGAGGAGTTTAAGAAAAAACTTTTTAAAAAATCTAAATTGAAACATTAAAAGGGATTTTAAAAAAAATCCTCACTCTGATCCACCACAGCCCCGTCTTTTCAACAAAAGCTGCAATGGAGAGATGATGGGGGTGTTTAATTTTGTTCTTTCTGGGAGTTTGAAAGGGGCAGCTCCTTTGTTGGCCTGTCTATTTTTGTCTGGAATATATATTAAAAAAGAAATGTGTCAAACTTCAGGCTTTGGGTTGCTTGGGGGAATCTATGGACGCCCTTCAATTTCTCCCCATGTGGAGTTTGGGCTGGCCAGTTGAAGCCGACAGGGTGTGGAAGGCTGATTTTTGATCACTTAGTCATTCACTAGTGACTTCGTCAACAGGACAGAAAAGTTACGCAAGTGCAGAATCAAGTGTGAAATGGCAGAAAAAAGAAAGCGCTTCCTCTTCTCTTGTAAGCTGAAAAAAGAAAATAGGTGTTTATAATCTGGTTTTCAGAATTTTTTGAGTTGTAAATGTTTCCTTGTTGACAAGTTGGGCAGATGGTGGGTCCTATTGAGTGTTGTTTTTCTGATGCATTGCTATTGAGCCTACATTGTATTTATGATGATTATCGCTTTTTTGACTATGAATTGTGCTGTTTTTTTATATCTTGTATTTTTTGATTACTTTTGTATGAATTATGTTATTGATACGTATTACTTTGCTTATGTAAACCACTTTGAGTCACCCATTGTGGTCGAAAAAAGCGGTATATAAATTAAACTTAGATTTGATTTGAAGCACAGATGGGGCCGTGTAAAGCAAAACATTTATCTGCTACATCTGCTTATTTCATTTGGTGATCATCTCCTCTCCCTCCCCCCCCCCCCCCTTACCCCAAAGTACAGTGGGACATTGGCAGCTTTGGGCTTATTGGTTCTGGTACAGCTGGATGTACCCTGCTGGCAAGATTCCCATCCTTTTGCATTTTTGGCTAATATGATTACAGTTGAAAGATATTTTGTGAAATTGCTTCTAACTTTACTTAATACAGTATGTGGAAATGATAGATTCTCCAATATGTCATGAAGGCAGTAGGTTCTGGTAAAAGGACATGGAATTACACATGTATTTTCATAGTATATTCTGTACTTTATCTTAGTAACATTATGTTGGCCATAAGCAAGTACAGTGGACCCCCGCCTAACAATGTGTTCGACTAATGACATTTTTGATTAGCGACACATTTGCGGCAAAGTCACAATTTGCACAATGACATTACGATTCAAAGGAGCCGCTTTTTTAGCGCCGTTATGTGAAAACGTCGTTAATTGATGTTACCTATTGGATGTAAAACCGCTTTGAGTCGCCCGCTGGGCTGAAAAAAGTGGTATATAAATTAAACATTATTATTTCCCCATAGGAAGCTGCTTTTTTAGCGTTGTGCGAAAACGCTAATCGAGGTTTTCCCATAGGAAGCTGCTTTTTAGCGTTGTGCGGGAACTCACGATTAATGACGATTCGCGATTAACGACGCTACACATGGATCCAAGGTTTGACGTTAATCGAGGGTCTACTGTACCAACCAATCCTGTCAACAGTCATCTTTTTTAATGTCTTGTGTTTGATAGTAAAGCAGCTCATACATGTAATGGTATTTTTAGGGTTTTAAAAAACGTTTTAATAAAATGAAGTGGCATATCAGGTTTTGTTAAGGTTGATGTTTAAGAAGGCTTGGAAATATGTGTTCTACAAGATTCAGAGAGTGTTTGTGTGCAATGTTGGGGGAATTGTGGGGTAAAGTATTCATAATATGAAACAGTCAATGTTAGGGAAATTCAAATTAGCAGTTATATTTTTTTCTAACCATTCAACCTTTTTTATTCTCCTCTTGTGTATACCTATCCATATTGACTTGAACACTCTTACTTTATTCAAATAACCATGCCCATGAAACTGTCCTTTAGTAATTTCCCAGCTGTTGTATGAATGCTTTGATTTTAAAAGGTTGAACTGTGTCTTCTTTGGAATATTGTTTAGATAGATTTCTTTTATATCCTGCCATTTTTACAACACAAGCATCCAGGACAGCTTCCAGAATAACACATAAGGTCCAAAAATGCTTTAAAAAGGACATTATCTGAGGTATTTGGTATGGGAACCTGGGATGAAGTCCATTTTTTGGATGTCTTCCGATGCATCACCCATTTGATTTGGATAAAGTCCAAAATCGGATAAAGTCCAAACTTGTGGAACGGAGTTTGGACTTTATCCAAGATTCTACTTTACATCATTTTTAACATTAGTGTATTCATCTTCATTTGCAGTTTAGCAAAAGATTAGCACTGGTCTTATTGGCCTTATAGTTTACATTTACAATTCAAAGGATATATTTTCTATAATAGTAGATTGCAATCTTTTCAAGGAAATACCAGATTATGCTGGAACATAAAGTTGGGCATATCTTTGTCTTAAAGGTTCCATAGGTCAACAAATTAACCAGTTTCATTGTTCATTTTTGAGCTTGTCTGCTGTCTTTTCCCATGCTGATTAGCTATGTTGGTTCAACATACCTATAAGGTTTAGTTGGAAACAGTGCCCATAGGAGCAGAATAAAAGTTTGTTGAAATAATTGTGAAATTTTTGAATTGGCCCTTAGCTTGACACATCATTCCTCTATATCAGGGTACCCCAACCTTGGGCCCCAGGTGTTCTTGGATTTCAATTATCAGAACCTCAAGTCAGCACACATGCTAATCAGGGCTACTGGGAATTGAAGTCCAATAACATTTGGGGGCCCCAGGTTGAGAAACCGTTTTCTTTATATTGTGCTGCTATTTCTGTTTTAGGAGAAAGGAGTTATTGTTTAAGATTATGTAATAAAATGTTGCAATTTGCAATTTTACACCTGGCTTATACCTATGCATCCACCCGAGGTCTTACTTTAGACTTTATTTATTTATTTGGTTAAATTTGCATTGCTGCCCACTCAACGAGCAACTGTGCGGCTCACAACACCATACATAGATAGGATTAACATTTAAAAAGCTTTAAAAACAATTAAAACATGTTTAAAAGCTACCTACCCCTCCCATTAAAATGTAGCTAAAAGACAGGCTGAAAGCGAGATCAGCTTTTGCTATATCAACCAGCAAATATTGGAGAAGCCTAGGGCTGGTCCTCTCACCTTTCAACCACACTGACTTGTGTCCGGGCTCTCAGAAATAAGGAAAACCAGTCAAGAGCCAGGATGGATTACTTAGCACAGCAAGATGAATCCAGGTTCTTACAAGTGAAATCTGAAAAGGTATGAAACTACTACTGTGCAGCCTAATAAGATGAAATAATTTCTTTTTCCCCCTCTTTGGCTCAAAACTGGAGAGAGGAGACAGAGGATATGTGGTTGCTCTCTACTTTTGGGGTGCTCCCAAATAGACTTCTGCATCTTTTGTTCAGATACAAGCTGGAGTTCTTTATGATGCTTTCAAAATTGAAATACTAGGACATAGAGGCAGAACAGGTATCTGTCCTTTGCTGACTGTAAATTTAGTTAGTTAGTTAGTTAGTTCAACTTATATTGCCACCCAATCGACAGGCGACTCCGGGCGGCTTACACTATTGTCCCATAAAAGCATATAAAACCCCATTAAAATAATTAAAACTTTGTCATATAAAAAATGTTAATAACATTTTTTTAAAAAAAACTGTTGTTGTGTCCACTGTCATGGCACCAGATCAAAGAGGAGGCTCCACTCTGCCGCTAAGGAGAGTAGGACTCTGGTAATAATTTTTGGGTTGACCAGTAAGTCAATTCAAAATCTATTATCCCTGATTGGATGGCTCAGTTCACATGATTCATAAGCACATAAGAACATAAGAACAGCCTTGCTGGAACAGGCCACAGCCCATCCAGTCCAGCATTCTGTCTCACACAGTGGCTCACCATTTCCTTCAGGGTATTCCCAAGGAGATGCCTTCACCTGCTTAGGATTCCCTGGAAATGGCATTGAGAGATATCCTGCCTATCTCTCCAACCCGGAGGTTGTCCTTAGGTAGCCATAATTATAGCCATTGATAGCCTTGTCCTCCATGAACTTGTCTAATCCTTTCTTAAAGCTGTCAAGACTGACAGCTGTCACCACTTCTTCTGGCAGGGAGTTCCATAGACCAGTAATCCTCTGGGTGAAAAAGTACTTTCTCTTATTTGTTTGAGAACTAGTACCCAAAAGTTTCATGGAGTGTCCCCTAGTTCTAGAGTTGTGCGATAGGGAAAACAGTTTTTCCTTATCCACTTTGTCCACACCGTGCATGATTTTATAAACTTCAATCAGGTCACCTCTTAGACGCCGTCGTTCAAGAGTGAAAAGGCCCAACCGTTGCAGCCTCAGATGGTAAGGAAGGTGTTCCAGTCCCCTAATCATTCTGGTTGCCCTCCTCTGTACTTTCTCCAACTCCATAATATCCTTCTGGAGGTATGGCGACCAGAACTGTACACAGTATTCCAGATGGGGCCTCACCATAGATTTATAAAGAGGCAAAATGACACTTGCTGACTTATTTTCCATACCCTTCCTAATGATCCCTAACATTGAGTTTGCTTTTTTCACTGCTGAGGCACACTGGGTTGACACCTTCATTGAGCTGTCCACCAGGACACCAAGGTCCCTTTCCTGGTTTGTCGCAGAGAGTTCAGACCCCATCAGTTTATAAATGTAATTGGGGTTTTTTGCCCCAACATGCATCACTCTGCACTTACTGATGTTGAAGCTCATTTGCCACTGTTTTGCCCTCTCCCCCAGTGTCAAGAGATCCCTCTGGAGCTCTTCACAATCTCTCACAGTTTTCACTACCCTGTATAATTTAGTGTCGTCAGCAAATTTGGCTACCTTGCTTTTTACTCCTACCTCTAGATCATTTATGAAGAGGTTGAAAAGCAGGGGTCCCAGTACTGAACCTTGGGGGACCCCACTCTTTACTTCCCTCCACTTGGAGAAGTGTCCATTTAGTGCTACCCTCTGTTTCCTGTCCCTTAGCCAGTTGCTGATCCAGGACAAGACCTGTCCCTTTATTCCATGACTGGTAAGTTTATTCAAGAGCCTTTGGTGTGGGACCTTGTCAAAAGCCTTCTGAAAGTCCAGATAAACAATGTCAACTGGATCCCCCTTATCCACATGCTTGTTGACACTCTCAAAAAATTCCAACAGATTAGTGAGGCATGATTTGCCCTTGCAAAAGCCATGTTGGCTCTCCTTTAGCAGCGCCTCCTCTTCTGTGTACCTATTAATTCTATCTTTTAGGATGGTTTCCATCACTTTACCTGGGACACATGTCAAACTGACAGGCCGGTAATTTCCTGGATCACCCCTGGATCCTTTTTTGAAAATTGGTGTTACATTCGCTACCTTCCAGTCATCAGGCACAAAGCCTGATTTGAGGGAAAGATTATATATTTTGGCTAGGATATCAGCAATTTCATCTTTAAGTTCCCTGAGAACTCGTGGATGGATGCCATCTGGTCCTGGGGATTTGTTAGTGTTTAGCTTAACAAGACATGCAAGGACCTCCTCCCTGGTTATTTCTATCTTGCTTAATTCTTCGGTTTCCCTCCCTACGAAGATAGGTTCTGTTTTGGGCATGTGGTCTCTATCTTCTTCAGTGAATACTGAAGCAAAGAATTCATTGAGTCTCTCTGCAATCTCTGTTTCCTCTTTAATAACCCCTTGCCTTCCATTGTCATCTAATGGTCCAATGGCCTTCCTAGTTGGGTTCTTACTTCTAATGTACTTAAAGAAGTCTTTGTTATTCCTCTGAGTATTTTTAGCTATACGCTCCTCAAAGTCTTGCTTTGCTTTCCTGATTGTTGCCTTGCATTTGTTCTGCCAGAATTTATGTTTCTGCCTGCTGTCCTCATTTGGACAAGCCTTCCATCTTCTAAATGAGCTTTTCTTGCTCTTGATCACTTCCCGAACAGCTCCTGTAAGCCACATTGGAGTCCTCTTGGACCTGGCAGTGCCCTTTTTCCTTTTGGGTATGCATTCCAATTGGGCCTCTGTTATTGTTTTTGTAAACAGCCTCCATGCCACTTGGAGTGTTTGGACTCTCTCAATTTTCCCTTTCAGTTTCTTTTTTACTAGTTTCCTCATCTTTAGGAAATTTCCTTTTTGAAAATTTAAGGTCTCTGTGTTAGATTTTATCAGTGACTTGCGGTCTATGATCAAGTTAAACATAATTGAGTTGTGGTCACTGTTCCCTATTGGATCAGTCACATTAACATCTTGCACCAGATCCTGAGTATAGCACTGAGCACTATTAACTGGATTGAGTACTTTTTCTTTTCTAATCCATATATGGATAGCTGCCCAGAGTGGGAAAATATCCCAGATGGACAGGATATAAATGTAATAAACAAATAAAAATGTATTTCTTGGGTAATTGAGTCTGATTCTTATATTTTGACAAATATCTGTCTCTTCAGTGCTGTTTCCAACAGTGACCAAATATCACAGACTGTGCAGGTTAGCTGTTACCTGTTGATTCCTGATGCCAAAGATACTCTGCTTTTGAAAATATAGATTTTTTTCAGTTGTCACAATTAACAAGCTTTACTGAGTTTAACACCCACCAGTTTCTCTAATTTATTCTGAAATAGTCTACTGACCACTGCAAGCAGATAACAAAAATATAAGCCAAGTCTGAATTTTGCAAAGTCCTTTAGCCTGGTGACAGAGGACAGCACTTTAAGCAATTCTTATTTTGCTAATTGGCCAAGGCAGGTATGGTGTGTAATATGATATCCTAGTTTAGTGCTGCTTATGATCTACTTGAAATCAGGAGGTATGCTTAGGGAAGATGTCTTGACTTCATTTGCTTGGTAACATTGAATGGTAGTGTTGTCTGAGAAATCAACAGTTACTTGCTTACTCCCACCCACCCACCCACCCTGTTTTGAAATTGTATGTCTTATAAGGGAAATATATGAAATTAATGTATCATTTCTGGGGCACATGCAAGAGTTTACTCTAAAATTTGTTATTTTAATGAGTCTGAAGAGTCATCATTGACTGCTACTTGTATCCGAGCACACATTTTTCCTGGAAGTCATTTTGTCAGTTGGTGTTGGTGAATGTGTCTCTGGTGACTCCGCAAACCGGTCCTAGCATAGAACATGTGACCACACACAGTACACTGAATAGATGGGGGGGGCATGGTTGGGCTTGATGAAGCTTCTGTGCTTGTCACTTAGCCTCTTCATGTCTGTGGCATTCCCGAGAACCACATTTCTCGAGAACCACAATGTTGGCCACACAGTCATCCCACTTGATGTTCAAGATAGACCTTAGCTTCTGTTGGTGAAACCGCTCAAGTTTTTGATGTCTTGGTGATAGAGGATCCATGTTTCGCAGCCATACAATAACGTTGAGATAATAACATTGAGATAACAAGTATGTAACAGTGATCTAGCTTGTTTTTCAATCACTAGGACAGTAGGGCCTGTGGTGGCTCAGTAGTTAAGAAGCTTGCCTTGTTAGCTGGAAGGCCCGACAAGCCAGTTTGCGACCCAGGCACTGCATGATGGATTGAGCTCCCGTCTCTGTCCCAGCTCCTGCCAACCTAGCAGTTCAAAAGCAAGAAATTGCAAGTAGATAAAAGGACCACTTTGGTTGGAAAAAGATCTTGGGGACATGAAACGAGCCTCATTCGGGCGTCCCCTGAGCAGTTTCTCCAGCAAAAATCTTTTCAACCCAGAATAATTTCTGACACAAAATTATTATAATCTCTAGGGCTATACTGCAATCGTGTCCTCACTTACCTGGGAACAATTCCCGTTGAAGATAAACTTCACAATAGACATGGCTAGGCTTCTTCTGCAGGTTATTTACTCATGTTTGTGTGTGGTGTCTTCATGGCAAACAATCATGGTTCTCATGACATTATTAAAGACAAGTAGACAATATGACTGAATAAGTGTAATCATAATTGGATCTTCCTCTGATGTCTGCAGGGCCAAGCTTTGGTATTGTATTTACAATGTTTGTCAAACTAGAAAGATGCTGGCCATTTAATTTTTATTTGTTTCACCTTTTAAGTGAAATGAATAAACATTTGCACGATATTCTAATTTTCCGAGTTTCACTTGTATGTCAAATATGCCTGTTTTAAAATAGTCATATTTTCTGCTTCTTGTCTCACCATTTTGTAATGGTTAATTTATAGCTTCATAGAATTCCAAAAAGGATTTTAAAATGCCGCAGTGAATTATTGAATAAGTTTAAATTAGTTTTTCTACTTCAAAGTAGTCATATTAGACAGAAAAAAATTACTCATGGTTATGAGTTAAGACCTTCAGAAGTACACATCATTGTAATCTTTATATTAACAATAAAGCTAATCAGCCACTGGCGCTAGGGCTAAAAATACCTTTCATATTTAGCTTCCAGTTGACACAGAGTTTACAAAATACTGTATAATTATATGGGGAAATTGTTTATAGACTCTCATGGGTGCATGATTATCAGATGTGGACAGTGCTTTCTGCTAACAATCTTAAGAATTTGGACATGCAGTTTAAATGCAGAATTCCTGGTTACTGTTGGCATTCGGTGTGCTGCACTAACTTCAGTAATTCATGATGTTTCACACCTTGAAGTGTGTAAACTAGTGAATTAGTAATCTAAATTTGTCCTATTTGAAATAATCATGGTAGTTAAGTGTTTGTTCCTGGTGCCTTTAAAGTGAATAGCTATACATTTTTTCCAAGGCAATCTCAACAAGGTCCCAAACCGTGTAGGGCTTTATAAGTCAAAATTAAACCTTGAATCTGCCACAGAACACACTGGGCAACCAATGGAGGCAACTTAAGTCTGGTTGCAACATTTTGAACCCTTTTGAAGTTTCTGTATCAGCTTTAAGGGTAACCACGCATAGAAAGCATTGAAATCTTAGAGATTTACCAGAAACAAGTCTACTTTTGTTTTATCGACTACACCAAGGCTTTTGGCTGTGAGGACCACAACAAAATGTGGCAAGTAATTAAAGAGATGGGAATACCAGAACACCTCATATGCCGCCTGAGAAATCTGTACACGAACCAAGAAGCAACAGTTAGGACAGAACACGGAATGACAGACTGGTTTGGAATAGGAAAAGGAGTAAGACAAGGCTGCATTTTATCACCTGCTTATTCAATCTATACACACAGCACATAATGCGCAATGCAGGGATGGAGGAATCACAATATGGGATCAAAATTGCGGGGAGAAACATCAACAGTTTGAGATATGCAGACGATACCACCCTAATGGCAGAAAGTGAGGAAGACCTAAAGAACCTCTTGATTGGATTGAAGGAGGAGAGTGCAAAAGCTGGCTTGAGACTCAATATCAAGAAAACCAAGATAATGGCAACAGGTCCGATCAGTCCCTGGAAAATAGATAGGGAAGAAGTAGAAGCAGTGACAGATTTTACTTTCCTGTGATCTAAGATCACTGCAGATGGCGACTGTAGCCATGAAATAAAAAGACGATTGATTATGGGGAGACAAGCTATGAGAAACCTGGGGAATATAGTGAAAAGCAGAGACATCATCTTGAAAACAAAAATTCGCATAGTCAAGGCAATGGTATTCCCAGTGGCAATGTATGGATGCGAGAGCTGGACCATTAGGAAGGCTGAGCGCAGAAGAATAGATGCCTTTGAGATGTGGTGTTGGAGGAGAGTCCTGAGAGTCCCTTGGACAGCAGATAGAACAAATAGGTCAATACTGGAAGAAATCAATCCTGACTGTTCATTGGAGGGACAAATAGTGAAGATGAAGCTAAAGTACTTTGGACATCAAATGAGAAGGCAGGACTCACTTGAGAAGGCTTTGATGCTGGGAAAGGTGGAGGGAAAGAGAAGAAGGGGGCGTCCAAAGATGAGATGGATAGATGGTATTGTGGACACAATGGGCACAGAGCTTGGTGGGCTGAGGAGAATGGTGGAGGACAGAGGTGCCTGGAAGAAAATGGTTCATGGGGTCGCAAAGGGTCGGAATCGACTGTGTGACTGAACAACAACAACCAATGCATAGATCACGTTTATCAGAGATCTCTTGTCCAGAAATGAATGGTGCTGGACAAAATCAGCTTATTCTCCTTCATCCAAAACATAATTGCCCTACTGAAGCTTGCATTTTCAAAGAGAGACAGGTAAGGACTTTATTTTGCCCATACCCATACATTCCTATAGAAGTAAGATAACAAGCATAGTGAAACCCTGTTTTACATAAAAAGTCCATTCTGTAACTTTTTACGTAATATGTTTTTTATGTAAAACGATGCATCCCCATAGGGATGCATTGAAAAATAAAAAAATGGTCCTGACCAGACAAAAAATAATCCAAGAAGTAATCAGCACAAAGAGAATGATGAAGTGATCTGCCTACCTTTCCCATGCTGTAGCTTCCCCCTGAGTGGTTTGTCTGGCCTTCGGGGAAGGAGGAACCACCACAGCCACCAGCGCTGCCGCCGCTCTCCCCGCTACTTCTACCGGGACTGGGAGAGTGCCCCCACATATCCGCTCGGTTGCGCTCTGGAGCGCGCTTTAGCTGGGAACGCGTGTCAGATGAAGAGCGGAACGAAGCGGTCTTCGTCCAATGTGCATTCCCAGCTAAAGTGCCCACTGGAGAAAACTCAGACAAAGAGCGCAACCAAGCGGATATGCAGGGGGCACTCAACCAGTCCTGGTATAAGCAGCAGGGACTCCGGAAAATGTGGCAAAACTGCTGCAATCACCCCCGCTGCCTTCATCACCACCATGGTAACTGATGTCTTGCAACTTCCGGCGGTGGGAGCGGGTGGCACAGGTTCAAATTTTAAAGTCTAAAATGGCGCGGGGCTGCCTTTTTTAGAGTTTAAAACAGTGGGACTGCCATTTTAGACTTACAAGATGCAAGGAAATTCTGGGGAAACCTGTTACATAAAACGATCTATTTGCATAAAATGGGAACGCATTTTTCTGCAAAAAATCGTTACATAAAACAATTTTTACGCATAATGAAGCATATGTAAATTGGAGTTTTACTGTAATAGGGGATTTGCAAGCAATCCAGGAAGCTTTAATGGGGCTTCCAAAATTTCCAATATTGTATCATGTCGAGGAAAAGCTCCAAGAATAATTTAGGGCAAAGTTGGAAAATAGTGCAGACTCAGTTTTTTATTTCTTGTTTCCATATGTTGCTGTTAACAAGTATGTACCTTTGTATATATTAGACCAGTTTGCGTGCTGATTTTTTCTTCTAGTCTGAGTACAGAGGATAGAAAGATCAACTTAATCTACATTACCTGCAAAATAAAGAGCTCATGAACCCTATTTTTTTAAAAAAAATAATATTCTGATTTATAATATCAGGTTAGATTTTATAATCCCTTGGAAAGCTCAGTGGTTTAGAGCCAGAGGTTGGAAGTTCAATTCCCCGCTATACCTCTTTGGAGAAGAGCCAACTTATATAGCCATGGGCAAACTGCACAGTCTCAGGACACCCCCAGAAGAAGGGAATGGTAAACCACTTCTGTGTATTCTCTACTCAGAAAATCCTGGAAAGAGTCACTGTAAATCAGAATTGACTTGACAAACACACATTCCGTAATGGAATCTTTCAGCTTTTGAATTAAAACAATAATCACATTTTCCGAAGGAAAAGGAGGTTTAGCAATAAAACTGGATGAACAAAACATCTCAAAATCCTATTCCTGGCATAGCATGAATGGCATGATTTTTTACATTGAAGTGCTAACAAGTTTAAAATTAATTGTTTCTTTGACCAGTTATACTGAATCTTAACAACAAATAATAACAAACATGATACAAACCCTCTTAAACCAGAGGCTGCAGCATATTATTTAAAACTATGGATTCAGGTAATAATCACTGAGAGGTAAATATAACCTGGTAGACTTCTCTGCATAAGAGTTTTTAGAAAATACCAAGGACGGGTGTCAGATGCACCTCCATAGATTAACCATTCCATAATGGGGGGCCACCACCAAGAAGGCTCTTTTCCTAGTTGTTGTTTTTGCCATTCTCAGTATTAGTACTGTAGCTGTGTAGCTTAAGAAGACTAGGTTCAGTGTGTAATAAGGTCCCAAACCAGCAAAACCCATTTGTTGTGTTTTTCTTAATCCACTTTGGTTTGAATCCAAAGTATTCCTTCTCAAGTAGAGATAACTTAGCTTAATATTTTGTGTGTGAGGGAAGGTCCCATGGAAGAAATGTAATTTTTATTCTTCTCTTACATTCTTTTCCTGCAACCCGGCAAAAAGTGTGGATTCTTTGATTCCTCATGTTGGTCTAATCAGACAAGCTTTAGGAAAAATAAATGCTTTTAAAATAAGCTAGTTGCAACACTACCTCCAGTTTGCAGTTGTGGGAGGACAGTTCTGTTGACTCATGTTTGTATTTAAGATTTAGAAGAAATGATTGTGTGGCAGCACAGAATTGGCTGGAGTGAGCCTTTTTATTGTTCATAGCTGCTCATAATTCTGTGGGAGAATAATGCTAATGGGTTAATTCCCAACCTTTGGTTTTTGGACTTCAATTCCCAGAAGCCTAAGCCAATTCCTCAGAGCACTGATCAGCCAGTGTACTGACTTAGGCTTCTGGGAATTGAAGCCCCCTTGTGGGGTGTGGACCCCATGTTGGGAACCAATGGGTTAATTACTTTTAAGCCAGCAATGGATGTTTGTATTGTAATGGGGGTCTTAAAAATCCAAAGGGCAGCATGTTATAATTAATGTACTGACTTGTGTGATGGGGAACTTATGGCTGGTTCCATCTGTTGTCTTCCCAGTTTGCTAGAGTGAGAACAGATAGGCTTGTCACCATGAATACCCATAATTTCTGATTTTGGCCATCTAAATCTCAGACAATTGTGTTGTTCAGGAGCCCTTGAAGCATAGTTGCTTATACTGGACCTTTCCAAATCTGAGTTCTGACATCAGCCTTTATTTTTTCCAGGGGCAAATGGAGTAGTAAGACATTTAAATGTTTATTTCAGGTGAAGAAAAAAACACCTTTATTTTATGGTTCTGCTGTTATCAATACTAATTTCCTAGTTCTAATCTGTTTTATGTTCTTACAACTTTATTCTGCATTGAATCTCGATTTCTGTGAATTAGCTATACAGTATATATAATCATACCAGAAAGTAAATCTCACTGAGTTCCAGGGATCCCCCCCCCCCCCCCCCCCCAAGGATTTTGTCTAATGCTGTACAGAGCTCATCAAATTTGCTTTCTTGTGTCCTAGGTTTCCTTGGCCAGTGTGTGAATACGAGACACAAACATGGGAAATATTTTTGCAAACCTCTTCAAGGGCCTCTTTGGCAAAAAAGAAATGCGTATACTTATGGTTGGGCTGGATGCTGCCGGAAAGACTACTATATTGTATAAACTAAAACTTGGCGAAATAGTAACTACCATCCCCACTATAGGTAAGACCATTTTCCAGGATGGCTGTTATAGACCCAACATCAAAAGGCAATACATTACAGTATTTGTATACAGACTGATTTGGGAGTAGGGTCTGTTCAATGGAGTACTTCTGTGGAGGTAATGTGAGGTTAGTTGGCATATTTAAGTTGCTGAGCATTTGGAATCATGTTTTCCTGTTGCACTTGGTGTGGTTGCTATATGAGTGCATATTTATGCAAACACTTGCTTAAGGTAAGATGTTATCATCAATTCTGAGTTTTAGATTCACTTTATTGCCATTTTAAAGATGAGATACTGTACTGACTCTTCTAGTGAATTGTCAGAAATGGTCAACTAAATCTATTTCATTCTTGGTGTTTGTCAATTCCAAGCCCCAGTACTCCTCTACTTATCTCAGATTGCCTGAGGATATTTCAAGAAAAATGTTTTAGGAGTGGTTAAGTTTTGTCTTGTTCTTTATAAAGGGGCCAACTTGAAATTATTTTAGTCAGGGTTTTTTGCAGAATTGCACATGCAGTATTGCATGCTTTGGCTTGCATGTTTCGAAAGGTGACTGTTATGATTGGAGACTATTCCGCACTGAAATTTACAATGCCTGTTTGATTTTATTTATTGGTTGCACCTTTAAACCACCCGGTGATCAAAGTTCTTTGTATACTGTAAAGAGAAACCAGAAATATAAAATTAAATTCAAGTCAGGTGTGTGGAATGGTGGGTGTTCATTCTCTATTTTTGGAGCCGCGAGGTAAGGATCTTGAGGAGGCAGTCCAGTGACATTTGCCAGACTCTTTATTGGCCACCTCTACCAAAGAGCTGGCTGGCGAGTGTCCAATAATTAGTAAGGAACATGTAACTGAAATTATTAATTTCTTTGTTCACCTGAGTTTAGGTAAATTTCAGCTGTTAACTGATTGTATTCTTGCCTACCATTTCTGTTTCAGGTTTCAATGTAGAAACGGTAGAATACAAGAACATTAGCTTCACAGTGTGGGATGTAGGTGGCCAGGATAAGATCAGACCACTGTGGCGCCATTATTTCCAAAATACACAAGGTAAGCTCTCGGGTGCATTTCTTGTCTTTCTCATTGGGCTGCTTGGCAAAGGGGAGCAGGGTGAACTCTGTGCTGGGGGGGAGGGAGGAAGTGCTCCCATTGGGCAGAGGGGCGGGGCGTACTCTGCTGGGGTTATGGCCAACAAGGAGGACTGGGAGTGCTCTGTCTGGCATGTGTGCCATAGGTTTGTCACCACTGTGCTAAAGCGTGTTCTATTTTAATGCCATGGCCCAAACAGATGTCTTCAGTTATTCCATTCAGATACACTAGTTACTTCAAGGTAGACCATGTGAGAGCAGTTGCCAGGCAAGAACTCTAGGAGCATGTGGTTTCTTAACATCCATGGTTTCTCAGTAATTGTGCAGAGTTGTACCCTTACCTTTGTTTCCAGCTTAACCTTTGTCAGCTGTTAACCAAGTTAATGACAGTGCTGCTGGAAGATGAAGCAATTCCTGCTACATGTTAGTTTAAAACAGAACTGGGTCAGAAAGCGTAGCCTCTTCCACTTGAATTTGTAGATCAAATTGTGGTGATGAGTGCCAGATTCCAGTTATGCTTGTATCAATGTCATTAGTTGTCTGTTGTTTCAAGTCCCGGAAAATTAATCAAACTGTAGGCCACCTAAATATCTGTTGGCTTTCAGTTTCTTCTGATCCTTTCATAGACATGTTGCTTAGTTTATGGAAGCTGTTGCATCTTTGATACAGTCAAGCAGTTTGGCATTAGCAACATATCTCTCTCTTCAACTTTACCTTGTAGTGTCACAGTTGTTGTGAACAAAAAACTAGAGTTACAGAATCCTACTTTTTTTTCCTGAGGAGTGTACAACCGCACTTATATAATATATTTTCTTTTGCCTCACTACAAGACAGCTTTCTATGCTCCTGAATTGTCCCACATGTATTCTCAGATAGCTGCTACAGCCTAATAGCAATAAGGCTAGAGTTATAAACAAGGAAGAAATTCACTTAGCTCTTACTTCTGCAATTAACGGATATCATGGTCTTTTTCTAGTCTGCTGGCAGCTATTTTGTTCATGCTTTTCTGTGAGCAAACCTAAAAGGCATTGACTTTTGCTGGCAAGTGTGTAAATCACTAGTCACACACTCAAAAAGTACACATCTAGTACAAATAAAGTAGCCTCATCACCCAGGGGTCAGTACCTCCTGTCTAAAACAATTACTTCTTCTGTGTCTAGGCCATAGGTGAAACTGCCAAAATATAGGCACCTTTCGGTGAGTTCACTCTGCAGTTCCTTTCACCTGACCTAGTGTGAGAAAGATTAGCCACCAACACAAGGTTGCTGTTTCCCATGGTACGTCCGATTGTGGTTCAAAAATAACACAATCTTTGAGGAGGCTCTTTCTGTGTATCCCATACTGATACACAAGCATTCTGACACACAAGGAGGTTAGGTATTACTGTATGCAGAGAAAGGATAGTATTATTACAAGTCTTTCTGTATAGTATTATACTGCTTGTTCTGAAGTACCCAATTACCGGTGACTTCTCCTATAGAACCCTTTCAGGGTGAACTAATTTAAATAGCATTTCTAGCATGTTGCTTGATAGAAGCTTCAACAGTAATGTCTTGTTTCCTATGCAAGATACATGATAGTCTTCCATAGGCAGGTCAGTTAGCATTGCTTTAGGATGTGCTGGTGCAATGACGAAGGTAGAACAACATGAAGAAACACCTTTGTACAAAAAAACTTAAGGGAAAATGCTTCCACTCTTGATTGTTGTCATTGGCAGTTAGAGCCACAGCCTTGGCATACAGAACTAACCTGAGCAGATTTGATTTAGCTTGGCACATGGTAACACCTTTTTGTTGTTCCTTGAAAGATACCAGGTTTTAAGAGTTCATATTTCAGTTTTTCATACCTTATCTAGAAATGCCTTCCATTATCTCAAGTCAGTTTGATCTTAACATGTACTTTCAATTTGAGCTGAGGCCACAAAACAACTGCTTGTGTATTTCTTTTGACTTGATTAAAAGCAGCACCTAATTTTTGTATTGTATAAGTGGCTCATTCACCAAGTTCAATGCTATTAAGCCACCGTATGACAGGTTTAAACCCAGTAATTACAATGAATAGGATGCAGAGCTCTTTCGAATATAGTAGACCATGTTACTTTCTAGTACTTAAAAGCTTTATGGCAATAAAACTAGCTCCCCACTTAAACCTTTTCTCAGCGAGAGCTTTCCCCCACCACCAAGTGTATCCTAAACCCTGATATTAAAGTACAGTACCTCGTTTTGCAAATGATACATTTACCGTAATTTTCGCTTAACGAATGAAAATCCATAGAAAATAATGCCTCATAATATGAATTTTCCCCCGGAATACAAATCAAGTTCCCCTATAATTACATGGTATACAGTGGCCTCTAATGGCCACTTCTGGTAGTACTGTGTTTCTGCATTGTGTTTCGTACAGCATTACAAATTTTTCATAGTAGGAACCGTCCCGGGGACCACTTTAAATTTGTAATACGAGGTACCACTGTAAACCATTGATAAAAATTTGTCCCTTTAGCTGATGCTGGAAGTTGTTCAGTCTGAAAAATCTCTACTGCTTTGATTTGCAACGGGGAACTGGACTACTGAAATCCTGGGTCTTGATTAGTACATGTTGCTTCTTTTGAAGGTTTGATCTTTGTGGTTGATAGCAATGACAGAGAGAGAGTCAATGAGGCACGAGAAGAACTGATGAGAATGTTGGCAGAAGATGAGCTCCGAGACGCTGTCCTCTTAGTATTTGCTAACAAACAGGTAAGTGGGAATGGCCGATAGTAGTGCAGGTCCCACACAGGCACATGTGGACAAAGAGAGGGTGTGACCTTTCTCAATCTGACCAGCTGAAAGAACAAACTTTAAATACTCTTCCATCTACTCTGCATAGCCAGTGATTTGGAAATGGCATTTTTGCTGCATTCAGAGTCAAAATTGCGTAACCCCTGCGCTTCCTATGTTACATTTGTCACTTAGGAAGTCTCTGAGGACTTGCACTTCATGCCAAAAGCACTTTTATACTCTTTAGATTTTTTTTGCTAGCTATTGCAAATATATATACCACCAAAAATGAGTGTGTGCTGTTAACAATATTAGCAGTAAAGAGCATTTCTCATGGCTTCCAAATTAGTAATCTTGTTGGTTTCTCTTGAGTTGTTTCAGTTATCTCCCATAGCTCAGATGTCTTTTATAGAGCAAGAAGGCTGCATGGATTGGATGTATGTTCCCCAAGATGTCCTTTTGGGAAGACTCTGGATAGGTTTTGCACAGATATGCTTTAGTGTACTTGAGGATATTTTGTTGTATGGAATTGGGTTAAGATAGCTGGCATTATTTGTGATTTTTTAATCTAGGGCTATTCTGAAGCATACCTGTCTTCTGTTTTTTTGTTGACTAGTCTAAAATGTGCAGGTGAGGGGAATATTGAAAGTGTTACTGCTAGGCCAATGTTAGATTATGTAATGTAGGTTTCCTGTGTTTCTCTAAATCAAGGGAAATTATTATTTTTCCTAAAAGTTGTTTCCATTTTCAGGACCTACCGAATGCAATGAATGCAGCAGAAATCACAGACAAACTAGGACTGCATTCTCTTCGCCACAGGAACTGGTACATCCAGGCCACCTGTGCTACTAGTGGGGACGGTCTCTATGAAGGACTGGACTGGTTGTCCAATCAGCTCCGAAACCAGAAATGAAGCCCTGAAATTCTCCTCTTTTCCCTCTTTTCTCCACCCCTCCTTATTTCCTCCTCCTTCTCCACCCTTCGCTTTACTCTAACGTGGCAAACCATGCTACTTTGTGGTATTGAGTGCCGGAAGCTGTTTTCATATTTTTTCTTGTCACAGGATGTCCTTCACCATGCTGTACATGTGGCAGATCCAAGCCTGAAAACAGTCTAGGTTTCTTATTTAATGTAAATAGTTCTTGTTTCCAATGAGACAGTTTCTGGTACTCCTATGCAATATTACTCAGCTTTTTTTATTATAAAGAAAATCAACTCGCTGTTTAGTACTGGGAAAGGGATTTAAAGTGAGTTCGGAGAAGAGTAGCCAGTAACCTGGTTAATATGCTAGAGCTGAATATGATCTCTCTTGGCTTGAAAAGTCCGTGTGGAGGCCAGATTTGGTGGCTATTTTTTAACCTGGAGATGTCAGTTTCTTTAATAAAAGGAAAGCTGAAACACTTGAACAAAAACGTCCATTGTAAGTTCTAAAACATACCAGCAGTTTAACCTGTTCTAGGTGCTAGAATGGGTAACATTCTGGATCTTACTGTGCTTGAGAACCTCTTTTGTGTTTTTACGTCAATGAGAAACCCTTGTGAAGTCCAAATTAGTTCATTCTAAGCTTCAGACTTAAAGTACAGCTGGCACACATAACAAACACTGTTAACCCCTAGCTCTCCGTTTTGGGCAACAAGGGTTGTGTTCCCTTTTTTTATCTTAAGTTAGGCACCATCTTCATTTGGCCGGTCGGTCTGTCCTCCTCCCCCCCCCCCCCCCCGGCAAGTGTTTTGGACTTTTCTCGTGTTGAACTACTCCAGAAGGCATTTTTTTTCCACAGAGAGCACAGCATCCCGTTAACATGTTTTCAGCTCTTAGCATTGGCATTGTATTTAAGTAGGAAATGCCGTCGAAGCCATCCAAGGTAGTGTCTAGGGGGGAAATAAAAAATATAAAAGCATGAGAATTTGGAGTTCCGTTCCAGTCTAGAAGTGTTCAATACCATTTTTGGAACAATCCCACATCTATATGTGTGAAAACCCACCACAATCCCTCATACTGCAAGGTTCAGATTTGCCATCAAGAAAGACCTCTTAACTTTTTTTTTCTTTTGTATTTTGATAAAACACTGAAGAAGCTGGAGATGTTTAAACTTTAACTTGAGGAACTATCAGAACTGGTTTGTTTAGTGTTGTGGGAAAAAAAATTCTTTATTTGCTTTCAATACACAGTAATCAACTGTTTTGTATACTTGTTTTCAGTTTTCATTTCGACAAACAAGCACTGTAATTAAAGCTATTAGAATAAAAATCTCTTAACTATTCCTTGGGTTTTCCGATTCTTTTCCTGATCTATCATGCCAGGCTCCATAACCAAGCGCTTACTCAGTAAAACCTGTCACAGTGTTTGAGTATCTCACATTTTGCTTTTGAGTCCCTATATAGACTAGATGAAATCTCTTTTTCGTGGTTACAACTAGTCACCAGAATACTCCATGAAGTTATTTCTTTTACCCACCCTATAAATAGAAAATCAGGTTCAACCAGAATTGTGACTGCTGAGATAAATGTCCAGCAATACAATTTCCTGTTCTGATTCAACTTGCTTGATAAAGGGAAAGATACTGGTAAGAATTGTTCAGCACACCAAGACTGCTTCAGGTGCATTGTAGGAAGAGTTTTAAGAAAATGCAAGTTGGCCTCTCTGTTCAAACATGAGAAATGGGTTAAGAAAGTTAGGCAGGTTAAGTCTATGAATAGCTGCCGAACAAAGTTTCAGCAGCAACATTAAGCTGCTTGATATAGATTGCAGCGGAAACACACCTGGAGTGCCAGTGTTGGCCTAGTGGAACCTCAACACCATGAGCTATAGCAATTGAGTAAAACAGCATAAGGAGAAAGGCTTTGATACCCTGTATGGCCGTGATGGCGAACCTTGGCACTCTAGATGTTCTTGGACTTAAATTCCCAGAAGCCCAAGCACCCTGTGAATCCACACGAATGAGTTTACTGCTATCCATCCAGCCCGCGCTGCCCTCGTCGCTCCCAGAGGTGAAAGTAAAATGCGCCTGTATGGAGGAAGAGTCTTAACCGTACGAGCGTGTTTTACTTCCGCTTCCGTGAGCGACGAGGGCAGCGTGGACTGGATGAATCGCAGCAAACCCAATCGTGTGGATTCACAGGGTGCTTGGGCTTCTGGGAATTGAAGTCCAAGAACATCTGGAGTGCCAAAGTTCGCCATCACGGCTGTATGATTTCATGGTTCTTAAGTAATAGCTGTGAGAAATATTTCTGGATGTCTTATTTTAACTGTTTATATTGGGAAGAATGAGTAGGTGTCTGTTCACTGACAAGAAGCTGTTGGTTTAACTTCTCAATCATGTACAGTAATTGAAAACAGCCTCTTTCATCATCTCCCCTCCCATTTGGGTGTTGCTTTAGCTGCTGTGATGTCACGGAATGTTCTAGGCTTTTAACTGGAATGAGGTGTTTCAGCCTTAACAGCTAGTGTATGCCTATGAGAAATCTTTGTCGTTAAAGGAATAGTTTATACCAGGGGTTCCCAACCTCTTCAAGCTGGGGGTTGGGTCACGTTCTCAGTCAGCTTCGAGGGCCGGATGGCCATTTTCCCTGCCTGTAGGATGAGGGGTGTGTGTGTGTGTGTGGCCATTTTGTCCCAACAGCTTCAAAGGGGTGGCCATTTTGTTTCTTGAATTCCCTTGGATGGGGTGAGGGGTCACATGAAATGGCGCCATGGGCCAGATCGGGCCTGTGGGCCTTACGTTGGGAACCTCTGGTTTATACAGTCCAACCAGGAGTAGATATACATGCGGGCCATGACTAGCCTATACCTGGGCAACCAACAAGACACATGCTCTATTACGCGGTAAGGCCTTTCATATGAGTCTTAAATTATATTGTGTCTGTGCTCTCCTGAATAAAAAGAAGGATACCAGAAGGAGGACCAACGGGATGAAGAGACCTAGGTTTCCTTGATTTAACCAGGATCACCCATGCTAGGGCCTAAACTGGCTTACCAGCAGCAACCTGACATTCTGTGCCATCACCTCTTGCTTACAGCAACCCCTGAATTAATGGTTTCCTGTATTGCATCAGTCTATCGTTTGGTCTTCCTGCTTATTTACTGACTTCCAGTTTTCCCAGCATTACTTTTGTTTCCACTGTCCTCTTCTTCTTTACTTCCTCTTTTACCCCTTCCGGTGTCGAGGGAGATACTGTACAAGGTTCTTGTTCTGCCTTGCACCTTCCACCAGTGTTATTTGGTGTTCTTGTATTATTATTTTTATGTTGTCTCGCCACCTCCTCCTGGGTCTGCCTTGTCATTCTCCTTCTCTTGTCACGTTTTCCTTGTATGGCATTCCAAGACATTCTCTCCAGATGGACAAACCTGATATGTCCAAATATGTACAATGGACTCAGTCATTTTAGCTTCTGGCAAGAGTTTGGGCTTGACCTTACGTCTATGACTTATTTGTTTTTCTGGTGGACTCTTGTATCCATAAAGCTCTCCTCCAACACTGCATTCCATGTTAGTTAATATTTTGAAATCGAGCAGTTTTATTGTTTCCTAAAAGTGGGCATGCCTCAGCTACTTCCTTTACCCCTACTGCAACCCTATTTGCCCAATCACTCAGGGTTAGGGGATAAACTATGCCGTGAAAGTACAGTCGAACCTCGGATAAAGTCCAAACTCCGTTCCACAAGTTTGGACTTTATCCGATTTTGGACTTTATCCGAATCAAATTGACGATGCATCGGATAACGTCAAAATTGACTTTATCCGAGGTTCCTATACCAAACACCTCGGATAACATCTATTTTTTTAGCGGTTTGGGACTTTATGCGATGCATCACGTGTGCATGAAAACCGTGACTTTATCCGAATCGGACTTTATCCGGTTTTTTTACTTTATACGAATCAAATGGACAATGCATCGGCTAACATAAAAAGTGGACTTTATCCGAGGTTCCTGTACCAAATACCTCTGATAGCGTCCATTTTTAGCAGTTTTGGACTTTATGTGATGGATCACGTGTGCATGAAAACCGCGACTATCCGAGGTACCACTGTAAAAGTAATACTGCTGAAGCATCTCCTCTGTCTTCAGTCGATCGTGTTGGCTGTCATTCTGTCTTTTCTCCCTTGAAATATCTCATTTCTGTTTAGGAGCCGGGGGAATAAACACAATGGGGAACCTGTATGTTTTCAGCATTGTCTCAATGTTTTAAACGTCTCAGACATCTACATTTGTTGCACAACACAAAGTGAGAAATGGGATTCAAAAGCCGCCTCATCTGAGATTGGAGAACTTTTGACGAGTCTTGAGTGGGTCAGTTGCACACAGGTCAGTTGCTGCCTGTAAACTACAGACTATAGAAATGGCCAGTGGAGTGTGCATTGAGGAACATGGTTTTATTCCCTCTGTGTTGCAATGTTCCCAAAGAACTACATCAAATCAGTGACTTTTGCTAACCAGGAGTTCCTTTCTCGACACTTCATTGGAGGTTGAATTTTGCCCTTTGCATCCTAACCCACAAAAAAAAGAGGTAAAAAAGAAAAAAAAGTGGTCCCTATTTATCTACTTGCAATTTCTTGCTTTCGAACTGCTAGGTTGGCAGCAGTTGGGACAGAGATGGGCGCTCATTCTGTCATGCAGTACTTGAGTTTTGAACTGGTGACTTTCTGCCTCCCAGTCAGCGTCTTAACCACTTGAGCCATTTAGTGGGTACAGGAGCACAAAGCGAACACATTTAAAGGGTAACCATCAAGTTTTAATAAAAGAAAATGCTTGAGACCAAATGTCATTCAAACTTTATGTTCCTATCTGTGTTAACCTGAGGTTGGCTTCTTACCTGCCTCTGGTTTTTTATATAACCCAGTGGTTCTCAATCTTGGGTCCCTAGATGTTCTTGGACTACCTACTGTACATTAAAACAATTACATGCCCATTTAAAAAGTTCACAGAACCAAAAGATTAATAAGATGTTCTGTTAGTCTTTACAGGTTTTTTTTGTCTCTCCATTTCTTTAGTCTCTTCTATTCTGGAACTAGTATCCCTTGAGCTGGAGAGGAGATGATCACTTTATAAGGTTAATAAAAGCATGTTGAAGATTATCCAATGTTCGCTTATGCCCTCTGTGATATTGCTTTAACCTAGTCCCTAAACTCCTTAACTAACATTTTGCTTAATTAAGGTTATGCTAAATTAACAGAGGTGCCTGGAGGTCAATGGTCCATAGGGTCGCAAAGGGTCGGAATCGACTGTGCAACTGAACAACAACAAAATTTAACTTTATGGTGTAATTCAAATGTGATACTTGAACAGCAACCCTTTTCATTGTTCAGTGTGGGATTTATACATGAGATCAACGCAGACCAGTGTTTCCCAATCTGTGGTTTTTGGTCTTCAATTCCCAGAAGCCTAAGTCAATTCCCCAAAGCACTGATCAGCCCTGGGAATTGTAAGTCCCAAAACCAAAGATTGGGAATCACTGGTGCATTTTCTTTTGTTATATGTTGACTCAGTGTACAAGTGCCATACGCTAAATAAATAAAATAAATAATGGTGTAGAGCCGTGATGGCGAACCTTGGCATGCCAGATGTTCTTGGACTTCAATGCCCAGAAGCCCAAGCCCCCGTGAATTCACACGAAGGGGTTTACTGTGATTCATCCGGCCTGTGCCGCCCTCGTCGCTCCCGGAAGCGGAAGTAAAACGCGCCCGTACAGTTAAGGCTCTTCTGGGTTGGAAGCTTCTCTCCTGTATTGAAGAATTAATTGGAACCCCTGACAGAGTTTTGGCTCTACTTGCTACAGATCATTAAGTTGCTTTCCACACAACCTGATCAATGAAAGACATTCTTGCAGATTCTAGGCTGTGGCTTCCTTTCTTCTTTCAATCCATTGCATGATAGATCTGCCTCATTTCCTGCTGCCTTCAGCTTGACCATGCCTTACCCTCTTTTCAAGTCACTATTTCTCCCGATGTGTCTGGAGTACAGTAGCCTCCATGGAGCTATGGTGGCTCAGGAGTTAAGAAGCTCGCCTTGTTAGCTGGAAGGCTGGCAAGTTGGCAGTTTGAGACCTGGGTACTGCATGACGGATGGAACGCCTGTCTCTGTCCCAGCTCCTGTCAACCTAGCAGATTGAAAGCAAGAAATTGCAAGTAGATAAATAGGAACCATTTTGGTGGGGAAAGATCTTGGAGACATGAAAGGAGCCTCATTTGGGCGTCCCCTGAGTGGAGTTTCTCCAGCAAACATCCTTTCAACCCAGAATAATTTCTGGCAGGAAAGCTCTTCCTCTTATTAGTAGCCTCCACTTAGTTGTGTTTTGCTTCCAAAGAGAGTTCAGGCTTGCTCTGATCTGACATCCACAGCCTGACAGCACCCAAGATCTTCTGCTGCATTCATGTCACAACTTCCATTAATTTAGCAAAGAAGAAGGCGGCATAGCTGTTGATTCTTCCAAGTCAAGAACTGGTTTTCAATGACTCATTTCTTTCTGAAAGGAAATAAATAAATAGCATTATTGACAGCAATGGTTTATCACTGTGTCAGGATACCCGGTATGATTGTAGGAGGTAGAGCATCTTCTTTCATGTCCTGATCAAACCCTGGACTGCTAAAACGAAGCCACTTTCTTGGCTTTGTCATTGCCCAAACCTAGGTCCTCATCTGTGCATGTCTCTGGTAGCAATCGGCAGACCAGTAAATGAGCCGGATTCTGTGTCTCCACATTCACACTATGTTGTCTGCCAACAGCCCCCACTTGAGCATGTTGGTCTTGCATAGAGGGACTCCAACCCTTAGCCTATTCAGGGTCTTCCAAGTGACATAGGGGAGGTTGAGATCCTCAGCTATATCCTCCTTTAATGTTCCTTGTCCAGCGAGCTCCTTCCTCCAACAGACTAGGATTCAGGAGGCTTGGATTCAAATCCCCGCTCAGCCACAGAAACTCACTGGGGGAAGTGGTACTGGCAAAAAATGCACCAAAATTATCTCACCTTGAGAACTCTGTTAAGGTCACTGTAAGCCAGTTCTGACTTGGCAAATAACAATACAAACTTGGGTTAGTTGGGAATCTGTTATTGAGACATAGCAGAGTGGCTGGCTTTGCTGGAAACTTCTGCAGTTCTGCATTGCGTGGAGAAAAGATGTATGGCGAAGTCCATGTCGCCATAATATTGCATTGCTTTGTGTGATGTAGTGAAGAGAATAGCAATTACACTTATCTACTGCCCCGTAGTGCTTCGTGCACTCTCTGGGCGGTTCACGATAGCCAAGATCTCATAGAATCACAAAGTTGGAAGGGGCCTTTTAGACCAGGGGTGCCCAAACTACAGCCTGTGGGCCAGATCCATCCCATGGCACGTAATCGGCCCCCACTGCTCCTGGAAGTGGAAGTAAAACATGCACAAGACTGCCGTGGATGCATGGCTGCATTTATGGCAGTGTTTTGCGAAGGCGCGTTTTGCTTTTTGCTACCTCTTGAGGCAGTTGGTTCTGTTGTTATACTGCTCTAACTCTTAAGAGGTTTTTTCATGCTATTCTGCCTATAATACCCGAGTTCAAATCTCTATTCAGCCAAGGATACTTGTGGGTGAGAGGCAGGTGGAACTGAAATTCCCCGTGCCAAAGATGTGATGAAAACTGCCTACCATAAACAGAACCAGGAGGGGAAATCCATAGTAAGTGAGGCTATTAAGTGGCCACTTAATCATGGTGGCTTTATTGGGCTTGCATGATGCGTGGCTGCCTCTCTTTGAATAACAATTTTAAGGGAACAACACTACTGCCTTCATATTTGGGCTCTTATCATGAACAAAGTAAACCTATAGTAGTGTTAACCCAGAGAGATTCCATCTTCTCCCAACGGAGAGGAACAGATGGTGGCTCGCCCCAAGGAGGATCAACTCAATCTAGTGTGCTACCCATGGTGTCCAACAGTGGCTGAGACGGATACTGCCCACCAAGTACAGGGTGCCCAATTGGTTCAGAGAAGAGGGCCAACTATTGTGCTAAATGCATGGGAGCAGAAGTTGGGGAAATGCATTGGCAGCCCTGGGCAAGGAGGAGACCTAAGATCGCCATCAGCTGTGTGGGTAGTTCATCTCTTTAAATAAGGTGAAACTCGGAAAATTACAATATTGTGCAAATTTCCATTCATTTCACTTAAAAGGTGAAACAAATATAGGAGATAGACTCACTACATGCAAAGCGAGAGATGTCATGCCTTAATTTGTTATTAATTGTGATGATCATGGCATACAGCGTACATGAGATTATGTGATGATTATGGGGTACATGAGATTGGGGGGTTGGGGTTTTCATAAGCTGTAAGTCATAAGCATCAATATTATAACAAAGTAAGGCTTGAACCATCTCGCTTTGCATGCAATGAGTCTACCTCATATATTCGTTTCACCTTTTAAGTTGCAATTCTTGACTGAATGAACATTTGCACGATATTCTAATTTTCCGAGTTTCACCTGTATCTGTTGGCTTTCTGCAGCAGAAGGAAGACTTCTCTTTGTGGGTCATGGGTGGGGAGCCCCTACTTTTCATGACCAATCGTTGTGTACAGAAGAAATAGAAAAGGGGGTGTTTTTATATTGACCCACTGAACTGCCGATACCTGGAAAAGGAAGAAGAGAAGGGGGTGGGGGTGGGGGTCACATGGCTTTTGCCCCGTTGTGATATATGATCACAGGTTAATAATCCCCAGTGTCTGAGAAATGACCTCCTGCAAACCTGCAAGAGGAAAGGAAGTGGAAATAATTAGGGGTTGTCAGTTTCAGAGATGCACCGAATTAAGCCATCTGGCTGACGTTCAGAGAAGGATGAGGCTAGGGTGAGCTTTTGCCCTTAGCAAGTGGGGCCCTTCCCTAAAACAGTTCCCCACCCCCAGCCTTAGAACAGGAATTTGAAGGAACAGGTAAGATGGCACCTAAAGGTGTGGATTATCCAACCCTCCAAGCTAGGATGGCCAGTCTTGCCTCACTTTCTGAAGTGGCTTGGTCAGATGTCCAGTTTATTCCTGGAACTGGCAAAATAACTGGGGTTTGGGCCACAGTGCCATTCATCTTGCCTACAAAAGTCCAACTAGTTAAAGTGATGGTCTTCCCAGTCGTCATGTATGGCTGTGAAAGGAGGACCATAAGGAAGTCTGAGCGCAGAAGAGTAGATGCCTTTGAATTGTGGTCCTGGAGGAGACTCTTGAGAGTCCCCTGGACTGCGAGGAGATCGAACCAGTCCATCCTGAAAGAAATCAACCCCGACTGCTTCTTGGAAGGAATGATACAGAAACTGAAGCTCAAGTACTTTGGCCACCAGATGAGAAGAGAGGACTCACTGGAGAAGGCTCTGATGCTGGGAAAGATTGAAGGCAAAAGGAGAAAGGGCTGGTAGATGCCCACATTGCTTCCTTTCTGAGTTTGGGTCTTCTTCCAGTTTCTTGGCCAGAAGTCTCCATTTAGACCAGGGGTTCCCAACCTGGTTTGGACCAGGCCGGAGATGTCATTCCATCCAGCCTGTCACCACCTGCAAGTGGAATCAGGTGTGTTTACATCAGCTGTAAAACATGCCCGCCCATGTGCAAACGCACCTGCGACTGTCGTAAATGTGTAAGCGGTCACATTTATGACAGCCATAAGTGCGCCTGCTGAGGGATGTGGTCCGGACCACTCAGCTGTCCAGAGGTGTGGTCAGGCCCGCAGCATAAAAAGTTTGGCCACCCCGATTTAGACCGATGGCTGAACCAAAGCATCCAAAATCTTTAACGATTTTAATCTCTTCTCTGTCATTGTAAAAGGCATGTAGTTCTTTCGTAGTCACGATATAGGCTAGGAGTTATTAAACTTACCTGTACCATTTTGGCTCAGATCGGTCTCCGGATAAACTCCTCTGAAATCCATCAGACACTGACAGCACATCCTGACGACTTTATTTTTAAAAAACCACAAACACACACTTTGTTCACCGCATAAATCACGCACAGATATTTTGCATGGCTCAAAGGTCAGGAAGCGGCTGTGACAGGACCCTGTTGCAACAAAGATCTCCACTCAGAAGGGTGGGATGCCCTGCTTGCTCTTTATAACATGCACATGAGTGATGGCCGGACAGGCCCACCTTCCGAGGCCTTTGCAGGTTTTCAGGTGGGGAGAAGGAAGTTTGAAAGAAGACCTTGTCGTGCCCAGGGGATGGGGCCCCTTGCACCCTTGGCAGAGGAGTCGAGGCTAAAAGTTCATTCAAGTACTTTCCAGGCAACAGGTAAGACCCAAGGTGCATTCCCCCATCCTCTCCCTGCTGCGAAGAGAAACTGCGCAGGCTGCCTGCTCAATTGTGCTGATGCTCTGTTGCTTCTGAACATAACAGTCCAGTTTAGGGTCATATCCCCCAGTTTATGGGCATAACCAGAAAAGCATGGCAAAGGACCAGTGGCCTTACCTGGTTCAATGGTAGGACCGGTCTCGGGAGAAAGCTGCCAGCTTGTTCCTACACCATAAAGTGTGCCATAATAGTCAATTCAATTTGTTAGTGGATTAGTCAGTGGGCCATATCAAGTTGAAATCTAATAAATTGGATTGAATAATATACAATCATATCAAATAGAGCAATAATAGATTAAATGTGGGGGGTGGGGTATAATATCAATAAAATGATATGCACAAGAAAAATAATGCAATAAAATCATTTGAAATTCAGAAGTATTCAATTAAATGCATTGCCTTTGCAGGCTACCCCTATCTGATCAATAAAATGTATTCTCAAATGAGTAGCCCTGGCAATACATTTCACCTTCTTTTGCGTCCCGATCAAACTTTGAACAGCCAAAATGAAGCCGCCGCCTTGGCTTCGTTCTGATAATTGCATATTTGTTTGTGCCTTGGCCAGTCTGGGACTGCAGTGGATTAGTGGTTAAGACACTGAATTTGAAGAATGGAAGGTCAGCAGTTCGAGACCTGAGTACTGCATGATGGAGTGAGTTTCCATTCTATGTCCCAGCTCCTGCCAACCTGTGCATTTGTTGTTCAGTTGCATAGTTGATTCCAACCCTTTGTGAGCCCATGGACTATTGTCCTCCAGGCGCCTCTGTCCTCCACCGTCCACCTCAACCCAGCCAACTCTGTGCCCATTGCGTCTACAATACCATCTGGCCATCTCATTTTTGGCCGCCCCCTTCTTCTTTTGCCCTCCACCTTTCCCAGCATCAAGGCTTTCTCAAGTGACTCCTCTCTTCTCATTTGATGTCTAAAGTACTTTAGCTTCATCTTTACTATTTGACCTTCTAAGGAGCAGTCAGGGTTGATTTCTTCTAAGATTGACCTGTTTGTTCTCCTCGCTGTCCAGGGGACCCTCAAAACTCTCCTCCAACACCACATTTCAAAGGCATCTATTCTTCTGCGCTCAGCTTTCCTAATGGCCCAGTTCTCACAACCATACATTACAACCAGAAATACCATTGCTTTGGCTATGTGAATTTTGGTTTGCAAGGTGATGTCTCTGCTTTTAACTATGTTCCCCAGGATTCTCATAGCTTGTCTCCCAAGCTACAATCACCATCTGCAGTGATCTTAGATCCTAAGAAATTAAAGTCTGCCACTGCTTCTACTTCTCTACCACCCCTATAATTTTACAGCAAATCCTGTTTCCATCCCCTTGGTCTTCTTTGCCTGGCTTTCCTTTGCCCAGAGCGGATGGTGCATAAAAACCTCATTTCTCTCCCGTCACTTAGCACATAAGTGTGAGCCCTCCCTTTATGATGCATGGAGGTTTATTGAGCTATTTTTCTCCTACCCTTCCTCGCTTACAACAGGAAACCCCAGGCCCCAGAATGATGCAAATAATGCCTCTTATTATTTTAAAAGCCACATCTCTTACAATGCCTTTACAACCTGGAGAAAATTTCACCAAGAGAAAGACGAGGGAAAGGAATCCATCTTCTAGCAGCCTCTTCTGGGGGGGGGGGGGGGGGGAGTCTATTTTCCCCATATAAAGATATCTGGTCCTTTCCCAAAAGAGCTGACACTTTAAAGTCAGGAAATCCAAATTTATTTTGCCCTCTAAAGTCAAAGCAAAAAATACTTTTGCCCCATGTTTCTCTGCAAGAAAATCGAGAAGGAGCACAATCATTTGTAACAGCCATTCATTTATCAAAAAGAAAAGTCAAGACATTCTTCAAATCCTGGACTGCCAAAATGAAGCCACTTTCTTGGCTTTGTCATTGCCCAAACCCAAGTCCTCATCGGTGAATGTTTCTGGTAGTAATCGTTAGACCAGAAATGTGGAGAGATTCTGTCTCTCTCCACATTCACACCGTGTGGTGTTGTCCGCCAGCATCCCCCACTTGAACATGGTGGTTTTGCATTAAGAGACTCCAACCCACAGCCTATTCAGGGTCCTCCAAGTGACGTAGGGGAGCCTGCGCCACCCTTGTAGCTTCTGGAAGCGGAAGTAAAATGCACCCGTACGGTTAAGGCTCTTCCGGGTTAACCCTTCCTCTGTATGGGCGCATTTTACTTCTGCTTTTGGGGGCAACAAGGGAGGCATGCATAATCCGGATGAATCGCAGCAAACCCATTCATGGGGGCTTGGGCTTCTGGGAATTGAAGTCCAAGAACATCTGGAGTGCCAAGGGGTTCAACTATTCCCTTCCTCTGGGAGGAGCTCTAGGGACTGTTATGCAGTTTGCCCAAAGATGCACAGGTTGGCTCTTTCTTCCAGGCAGGAGGCAAGGTGGAAACTCCCAACCTGATACCGAAACCACAGAGCCATCCACCCAGCCAGGCAACTTGGGTGATATCTGGAGCCAATATAATCTATGAGTTAACATTTATAGAAGGCTTTTCATGTCAGGAATTCAAGAAAGCCTGTTTGACTCCATAGTTTACTCTCAAAACAACCCTGCGAAGTGGAGTGGCTGAAATGAGCATGACTTTTTCCCAAAACCACCTAAGCCAGGGCTTGGCAGACAGATCAAGTCATGCTCTTTCCCCTGAAAAAAAAAATCACTGGCATTTAATTATGCCAAAGTGGGTTTCTCCCAATGATGCTCCTGGGAGCTTTTCGTGCCCACGGGAAGCATGACAATTTCCTCCATCCCTCTTCAGTTCCTCCAGTTAAAGTCACACCTAATGCAAAATGCAGAGTCCACACTTTGGGGTGATTTGTGCATTTCCAGACTTTATCAGTCTTGAACCCACTGTAGGGCTGGCTTTTAAATAATTTCTGAGCCCAGTTCAGAGTACTGCCGCTTGATCGTCCTAAAATGGCTTGGGGGGCCAGCCTATTCAGGGAAAACCAACTTCTCTTGTTCAAACCTGCCCGGAATCTGGCATCTTTTGACAGAGGGTCTCTTGTGGGTTCTTACTGACCCCAAGAGGTTAGGGCTAAGGAGTACACCGAGCAAGGTCTTGTCTAAAGCAACACATGGACACATGCATGACACCCTCCCACCACAATAAAGGAAAGGCTGTTTTTCCTTCCAGAAGGATAGCGGGGAATCATACCCCCAGCAGTTGACTCCAAACAGCCAAATACTCCTACTCATTGAACCATCCAGCCGGCCAAGGCCACGTGTTCCTCATATATGTATTAAAAACCAGGACAGGAGAAATTTAACAAGCAAGGCAGGGAGTTCATTTTTTAATAGCAATGTTCTCAGCTTTGGACTTTTGAGACTGACTTTAAAAATTGGCTTTTTGAGCAGGTTTTAAACTTGATTTTAAATGACTTCAGGTTTAATAACAACATTCTTAGCTTTGGACTTTTGAGATTGACAGATTTTAAACTTGATTTTAAATGAGGTTTTTAATGGTTTTTAAGCCAATGTTTTAAATCTGTTTTTAATCTTACCCTGCACTGGAGTCCTTAAGACAAAGGAAGCACGCTGTAGCCCTTTCCACCAGAGAACTAATGTCTGTAGTATGTATGTGAGGTATGTAGAGTTCAACTTCCGCATCACGCCAATAGATTCCCACTCTGCCGGGCAGCAGAAACAAACCAGTAAGTCAAGCAAACTCTCCAAAAGATTGAAGCAAACCTTCAAGTTTTCACAAAAATTTTATTTTATTTTTTCTGGGGGAAGATTTGTTTCGTTTCAATTTTATCATCCTTGGCAATGTCGCAATCCAAATCTAGAAATATTTTTTAAAGAGAAATAATGCTCACCGCAATATACAACAGCAAAAGGCAATCAACAGCGTAGACTTGACAAGCCAGTTAGAAGGAGATGGGGAAGCCACCTCCACTCTGGAAGGAAACTCTAGAGCCGTGATGGCGAACCTTGGCACTCGATGTTCTTGGACTTCAATTCCCAGAAGCCCAAGCACCCTGTGATTCCACACAAATGGGTTTGCTGCGATTCATCTGGCCTGCGCCGCCCTCGTTGCTCCCGGAAGCGGAAGTAAAATGCACCCGTACGGTTAAGGCTCTTCCGAGTTAACCCTTCCTCCGTACGGGCACGTTTTACTTCCGCTTCCGGGAGAGACTAGGGCAGCGTGGGCCAGATGAATCTCAGTAAACCCCTTCATGTGGATTCACAGGGGGCTTGGGCTTCTGGGAATTGAAGTCCAAGAACATCTGGCGTGCCAAGGTTCACCATCACAGCTCTAGAGGCTGGTGATAGCAGGGCGTCCTGCATACAATAGAGCAGGGATTCTCAACCTTTTTAAGCCGTTGAGAGACCACTGCCCCTCAGACAGCTGTGCTGGGCAGGTGGTCCGCCCCCGCCCCCCGCCGTAAACGCTGCCACAAAACACGTCCATGGCTGTCGTAAACATGCCCACTTCTGCTTTTGGTGGCGGTGGCAAGGTGGGCCACATGAAATGGTGCTGTGGGCCGTAGGTTGAGAACTGCTGCATTAGAGGGTGACGCAGAAAGGATCCAAATAGGGCTCCTTATGAGTAGCCTTTCTTTGTAAGTTAAGGAGACTGCACCTTCTGTATTGGCATGGATAGCTGAATTAGTACACAACAGCAATACCAAAAGCTATCTGTCCACTCACTCACACCTTGAACATGAACCCAGTGCTTGGGATATCGCTGGAAGAGTCAGAGCTCATGCTGCTATTAGAACATTGTTATATTTAACAAGGACTGTTAGAGTTAAAAACTGATATATTTAGCAAGGATATAGCAATAGCAGTTACGCTTCTAGACTGCCCCATAGCACTGGGTGGTTCAGAAGCTAATTAGAATTTATGCCCCCACCATGCTCATCACTGGCCGGCCTTGGAAGGCTGGAAGGCTGAGTCAGCTTTGAGCCCTGTCAGGATCGAACTCACATCATTTTGGCTGTAGTACAGCAGTTTAACCACTGCACCACCAGGGCATCCTATGTACGTTGTCCACAATACCTACTGAAGTTGCGACTTCTTGTCTTTGGCCCAAATTTTCTGCCACAAATGAGTCAGCCTCCCAAGTCCTCACCTGTTTAAGTGAGTTTCCCACCTTTCTATTAGATGCTGCATATTTGAATTAGGTATTTGAATCCGTATCTATATGAAATTGAAAAAGAAAGGAAGAATTTTACAGTGGGTTAACGAATATACTATTGATGTCTCTCAAGGAAGGTTGGCAGGTAGAGAACTTTGTTTGCACAAAATTTGTTTGGCTATCACCAATCTAAGAAGGAAATCACTGCACAGTTAACAAACCACAGAGATAAGGTTTCTAGCTTACTCGACACACCCCATCTTTATGGCATTAAAAAAAATAAAGCATTCTAGCACATCTCTTGGGTCTTTAAAAAACAGAGCAATGCGATTTTGTTTTTAAACATTAATTCGTTCTGAAAGCGTTGGACACCACGGCGGCTCCAAATGCCACTTCTCTTTGCATCAACCGTCATCCCGGAAAGAAGAGGCCCATCATAATTCAACGCAAGCGGCGAAACCCTTGGTCCAACCTCTTCTAAAGGCAATAATACAACACCCAAGATTGATGGAAGCACCTTTGCAAAGAGGGACGCAGACCTCAGACTTCACCAAGAGCCGAGATCCTGTGAGCATCAGTAAAGGAGCTTCAAGATACCTGAAGGCCACAACCTCTCGGGTTTCAGTCGTCATCGGAGTCTGTGTCGTGCCTTCTCTTGGTTCTGGGTGCCGAGGGAAGCGGGCTTTGCCGTGCTTTCCTGTCCCCTCGGCTTCTGCCCCGGGGAGACGAAGGCCGTCCGCTGCCGTTCCTGCTTTGATGGTGGTCCCCCGGCTGGCTGCGGTTGCCCCTTTCCTCCATGCCGCCAGGGGAGGTTGGGCTGCCCCATTGCCTCCTGCTGGGATTTTTTTCTTCTCCCCTATTAAGTGATGAATGTCTGTCAAGGAGTCTGGC
The DNA here is from genome assembly GCA_035047305.1 of Bradypodion pumilum. Taxonomy (NCBI): domain Eukaryota; kingdom Metazoa; phylum Chordata; class Lepidosauria; order Squamata; family Chamaeleonidae; genus Bradypodion; species Bradypodion pumilum. The sequence goes on from JAWDJD010000006.1 coordinate 3,402,297, forward strand.
TCCAGCATGCCGGGAGGATGATGGATGATGCTCAGGAGGCGAAGGAGGGGGATGTCGTTTTCTGGGGGGGGGGGGGGGTGGATATGCACAAAAACAGGGTCAGCAACAGAGCAAGAGAAAGTCTGCAAGCTTGGTCGCCCTTTGAAAGACTTGCTTCTTGTTTTGCAAGACCCTGGCCGTCCAACAGCCTGAAATTAAGCTGAGCTTGTGAAACATTCCTGGCCTTAAAGACTAACAGCTGCATTTTAATGTCAGCCTTTGTGGGTCCATTCCATTGCATCTGACAAAGTGGACTTAATCCATAAAAGCTAACCTTAAAATACAGCAGGTAGTCTTTAAAGTGCCACAACTTTTTTTTTTGGTCTTTTTGTTTTGTCTACTAAAGTGTTTCCCAAACTTTGGTTTTTGGACTTCAATTCCCAGAAGCCCAAGTCAATCCCTCAAAGCACTGATCAGCCATTGGACTGACTGAGGCTTCTGGGAACTGAAGTCCACCAGTGTCCCACGGAACATAGTTTGGGAAACGCTGCTAGGTTGTTTCAAAAGTTGCCATACATAACTAAAGCTATCTTGGAACGTGTTCACCCTGAGTTTTGTGTGTAGAAAGAGGTGGGCATCACGTTAAGACTATTTTCTCAATATTTTGGAAGATTTTGCGACAAATATTTTGTCAATCAAGGTACATTAGCTCCAATTTCCCATTTTCGCAACATACAGGTGAAACTCGGAAAATTAGAATATCGTGCAAATGTCCATTCAGTCCAGTAATGCAACTTAAAAGGTGAAACAAATATATGAGAGAGACTCATTACATGCAAAGCGAGATAGTTCAAGCCTTACTTTGTTATAATATTGATGCTTATGGCTTACAGCTTATGAAAACCCCAACCTCATGTACCCCATAATCATAACATAATCTCATGTACGCTGTACACCATGATCATCACAATTATAACCAATGAAGGCATGGCATGTCTCGCTTTGCATGTAGTGAGTCTATCTCATATATCTGTTCCACCTTTTAAGTGAAATGAACATTTGCACGATATTCTAATTTCCCAAGTTTCACCTGTATGGTGGCCTTGGGTACACCTTCTATTATCACAAACAACATGGGGAGTAAAGAGAGTCACCCAAACAATGACAACCCTCATCATACCTTGATTTTTCATCTGAAGAAGACGATGAAGAGGAAGATGCTCTCTTCCTGTGGTGTCTCTCCTTTTTCTTTTCTTTCTTGTGCTTCTTCTTCTTTTTCTTCTTCTTCTCTTTCTTTTTGGATTTCTTGCTGACGTGCTCTGGCCTGGACAGTTAGGAAGTAATAAGTCGGGTCTCTGTCTCTCCTTCCTTCCTTCCCTCTCTGACCACCTTCACGAAACGAGGCAGCCTCAATGCAAACCTGATAGGTCTGGGATGGCAAACCTTGGCACTCCAGTTGTTCTTAAGACTTCAATTCCCAGAAGCCCAAGTCTCTGTGAATCCTCCACACGAGTGGGTTTACTGCATGTACGCGCATTTCATGTGGATTCACAAAGACTTGGGTTTCTGGGAATTGAAGTCCAAGAACATCTGGAGTGCCCATGTTCGCCATCACGGATCTAGGCCTCCTCTCCAAACCAGTGAACCTCTGAGCCAAGAGTCAAAAAAGGTGAGTGGTTTCTTACCGCGAGTCTTCGGTTTCTGCTTCTTCTAGTTTTCTTTTAGGGGCTTCAACATCTGCACCGCTTGATGTCTGATGATGCTAAGGTTGCACAAGTGGGGAATAAAATGAAGGAATATGGCTAGATCTTGAGGAAGGCTCGTCAAGAAAACAGATGAAAGTCAGCAGCAGTTCATCCAATGTTACAGTCCTTGCCCGCGTTTAATACAATCCTCAGGATCAGCCAATAGTTTTTGATGGATTGTAACATTACAGGATGCGAATGAAGGATGGAATTCTCTAATGCAGTGGTTCACAAACTACAGGTGAAACTCAGAAAATTAGAATATCATGCAAATGTTCATTCATTTCACTTAAAAGGTGAAACCTTTGGTTCTCGGACTTCAATTCCCAGAAGCCCAAGTCAATTCCCCAAAGCACTGATCGGCCAATGGACTGACTGAGGCTTCTGGGAATTGAAGTCCACTAGTGATCCGTGGAACATACAGGTGAAACTCGGAAAATTAGAATATCGTACAAATGTTCATTCAGTCCAGTAATGCAACTTTAAAAGGTGAAACAAATATATGAGATAGACTCATTGCAAGGCAAAGCGAGATATGTCATGCCTTAATTCGTTATAATTGTGATTATTATTATTATTATTATTATTATTATTATTATTATTATTATTATTATTATTATTATTATTATTATTATTATTATTATTATTATTATTATTATTATATTATTTATTTATTTATATCCCGCCCTCCTGGTGGGAACACCACTCAGGGCGGCTAACATCATAAGAGGAAAAGGGAAAGGGGAAAAACAGAAATAAAAATACAATATAAAACAATTAAAACATCAACAGTTAAAAACGTTACCCCCCCAAAAAAAAACCCAGCTAAAATCCACATTAAAACACATAAACCCCGAATAGTCATTAAAAAAACAGCCCTCTCCACCCACCACCATGATGATCATGGCGTACAGCGTACATGAGATTATGTGATAATTATGGGGTACATGACATTGGGGGGATGGGGTTTTCATAAACTAAGCCACAAACATCAATATTATAACAAAGTGAGGCTTGAACTATCTCGCTTTGCATGTATATTTGTTTCATATATTTGTTTCACCTTTTAAGTTGCATTACTGGACTGAATGAACATCTGCATGATATTCTAATTTTCCGAGTTTCACCTGTATGTTGCACGGATCACTGGTGGACTTCGATTCTCAGAAGCCTAAGTCAGTCCATTGGTCGATCACTGCTTTTGGGAGTTGACTGAGACTTCTGGGAATTGAAGTCGAAGAACCAAAGGTCGGAAAACACTGTTCTAATGGTTAGGATAGCAACATCCATTACCATTCTATACTGCCGCATAACACATATAGTGCAGTCTCTGGTTGGTTGACAATTAACATTTTTTGGCCCCAACATGTTGGGTACTCATTTTAGTGACCTTGGAAGGATGTAAGAGGCTGAGTCAACCTTGATCTCTCTCTATCAGGATCAAACTCACAACATTTGGGCTGTGGTCCAGCATCTCAACCACTGCACCCCCAGGGCTCAGTTTCTTTTTTAGTGGGCCAGGAATATTCTTCTTTTCTACATAGGGGTAAATCTACACACCCAGCTTTAAAGCAAAACAACAAAAATGAAACAGGGAAACATATCATTTCAGAAATCAGCATTGACACCAAGCTCAAGTTGAGTTGCTGCTTTGACCCTTAAGAGTACCTAAGAGGTTGGAAAAGTTTCCTTTGGGGGTGGGGGTGATGTTCAGTTAAAATTGCCTTGCCAGCCTGGTTATACCTTTACCAGGGCAGTATGTCCGCTATGCCTTAGTAAAGTGGTGCAATGTGGCTACTTAAAAGATGCTTATTTACGTGCACCCCAGGTGTATCACTACAGGAAATTGGTGGCTGGGATTTGCAGGTCTTTGGTCTGATTCAGTACATCTTTTCACGTGGAGGTTCAACTCCAAATGTCAAACAACAGTTTGAGCAGAAGATGAACTGAATCGAACCCTCTTAACTCTGAACACAAACCCCCCACTGTTTCTGGTGGCACAGCGGTTAAAACTGCTGTACTACAGTCAAAACATTGTAAGTTCGATCCTGACCAGGGCTCAAGGGTGACTCAGCCTCTTCCATCCTTCTCAGGTCAGTAAAATGAGGACCCACCATGTTGGGTGCAAAATGCTAATTATCTTGTGAACTGCCCAGAGAGTGCACTAAGCACTATGGGCTGGTATATACTGTATTTGCTGGCATGTGAGACGTACTCCCCCACACCCTTAAAATACACTGAAAAAATTGAGTGTGTTTTGTATTGTATAAAGTGGCCTATAATGAGCTATTTTGGTAATTACGGGGTGCATCTTATACTCCAGTGTGTCTTATACGCCAGCAAATACAGTAAGTGTAACTGCTAATTGCTATTGTTTCTGGTTGATAAATCAAGCTATTAGATTTAAACTAGAACATGGGTTCCCAAACTTTTCACGCCGCAGACCGGTCACGTAGTTTAGGGGGCAAGTCACTATGGACCACAGGCCGGATCCAGCCCCCAACACCAATTCATCCAGCCTACAAAGCCCTCGTCGCTCCCGAAAGCGGAAGCAAAACATGCCCGTATGGCCAAGGCTGGATGAATTCGCATCGGAGGCCGGATCCAGCCCACGGGCAGTAGTTTGGGCACCCATGAACTAGAATATTCACCCAGCAGCATCTATACAGCTTTATCCTAGAATATTCACCCAATAGCATCTAAGTTAGGCGGGCAAAAACAGTTTCTGTTGCGCAAATTCAGTGAGCTGCAGTCCAAGAAGATAACCTTTTCTAAATGTTGTGGCTCATCCATGCATTTCCTGTTTTACCTTTCTGGATTCACAAACTTGGAGGCTTCCCCTTCTCCAGAAAGGAAAGGCAAATTAGTTTTATGAACAAAAACAGAACAGACAAGCACCAAAAGGGGAAAAAGATGGAGAGGGGAGAGAAGGCCACGTCAACCTCTTACCGTGAAGACCGAAAGGCCCAGTTTGGCTGCTTCTTTCTCCTCTTTGGAAAAGAGCATCCTGGCTCCCACACTTCTGCAAAGAGAGTGGGTGGGAATTAAAAGGACATCAGCAAACAGGCCCTGATGCGTTTATGGAGGACGACACGTGGGAATGAATCGGACTAAGCTTGGAAGCAGAATTGCATTTGCATTCCTATTTCTGTTAAGGTAACGGTCCGTCTCTCTTGTTCGAAAGCCAGCCGTATCCATCTCTAGGGTTCAGTGCTCATCTGTTTCAAAGCCGAAGAGCCAGCGCTGTCTGCTTCTACAGACATTTCCGTGGTCATGTGGCAGGCATGACTAGACACCGGAGTGCACAGAACACTGTTTACCTTCTCACCGAAGTGGTCCCTATTTATCTATTTGCCATTTCTTGCTTTCGAACTGCTAGGTTGGGACAGAGATAGAAGCACTCTGTCATGCAGCACTCGGGTCTCGAACTGCCAACCTTCCGGTTATGAAGTTCAGCATTTTAACCACTAAGCCACCTCAGTCCCTTAAAGTCTGTTAAACGATTGTGCTAATTGGTGGGTTTGGGACCAGACCAAACACAGGGAACTTTCCCTTGTTGAAGCCTAATGAAGAAGAAATCCTTGAGTGCCTTAGAAAATTTATGGTATTAAATGGACAAGAGGGATACAGCATATGATACGACCAAAGGATACCTGCCCATGCTGCTGAGCCCTCAGCGGGGGTCAAATCCAGCTAAAAATGATGCTTTGAGGCTGCTCATCATATGGGGAATATGATATGATTCAATGATCTGATACAAACTCTGTCTCTGATTGGATTTAACCTGTGCTCACCTCAATAAAATGAGCTACTCTTGGAATGACAGGTTTAGAAGTAGAGGATGGCATGTGATTCTCTGTGTGACGTGCCACTCACGAAAGAGCAAATGCATCCATTTTAGAGTAAAGGTCTCCCTAGCTCCAAAATGCATGTGGCGTTACACCCATGGGGAGGGAGGCTCATATGAGTAAGAACCAGACATAGCAAGTTTCTTACTGGCCTCCTCCAACCGTTATGACAAACGCAAGCAGAGGTGGGCCCAACTTTATCTTGAAGGCCTCCAGCGTCCAAGAGAGAAGCACCTCACGGTCGTTCAGGCCAGAGGTCCACGTACCTCGAACTCCCGAGGCCCAGCACACGATCCACACCCTTCTCGTCACCATCCGTTGCATCACGCCTGCAGACTTCGGCGAGGTCCTTCAATGACAAGGCAGGTAAACAACTCAAGATGAAAGGGTCTCGGTCTCCCTTGCTTGAAAGCTAGTCATGTCCAACTCTAGGGTGCAAGTGCGCTTCTCTGTTTACAGCCGCCCCAAAGCTAGTGTTGTCTGCGTTTGCAAACATTTCCATGTTCAAGTAGCAAGTGTGACAGGACACCATAGCACATGGAACGCTGTTACCTTTCCTGCCAAAGTGGTACCTATTTATCTATTAAGTATTTTTAGACCCCGTGGATAGCTGAAACCGTGGATATGGGGAGCAACAAGTATAAGTAAAGCTTGCAACACAACAGTGTCCATTTGGACCCCCCTTCTTGCCTCTTCTACCTAAAAATTGTACCTCATGACTTTGGATAAATAACAGCTTTTATTTCAAATTTATCTATCTATCTATCTATCTATCTATCTATCTATCTATCTATCTATCTATCATTTGCTTCTGTTTACTGTCCTTTTCTAGCCATTCATGGAGGTAATTTTGCCCTCCTTAAAACCACCCACTCACCCACCTATCTAATCTATCTATCTATCTGATTTATATTGCCAACCAACTCCGAAGACTTGGGCGGCTCATAGAAAATAAAACCAATCACATTTTAAAAACCAATAAAAAACCCATTAAAGCTGCCACAAAAAATTACCCCAACCCCCTACAGGTTAAAAGAGATTAAAAGAGGGAGATAGTTGATTTTTTATTTTTATTTTATGGTGCAGCAGGGATGGGAAAAGTAGGAATTGGGTCTGGATTTAGAACCATCCAATGACCCAAAGGAGGGCAGGATTTTAGGCCTGCCCTGATGCTGGTTTAACTGAATCCAATCCAAGACGAATGGACAAATAACTCGGCCAGTTCTTGAAGTCTGCAAATACAATTCCTGTTCCTTAAGATTCAGTCCAAAAATATTACAATAGCTGTCCTCCGCCCCCCACCAACAACTGGGGGATGAGGATCAGCTGTGGCCGCCGTCGCTGTCCTCCAGGCCCAAGCTACGCCCGGGGGATAAAAGGACGCTGTGGCCACGGCACGCTGTGTTGTTGTGGACTTGCTAAATGAATACTATGGACTTTTTAAATGGATGCTTTTCTCCCCCTTTACAATGTTTTGTGATGCTGTATTTATGATCTGTGTAATGTACACTGGTGTTTTTATCTTACTGTATTATATTCTATTATTGTATTATTAGATGTATTGTGATTGTTGTTAGCCGCCCTGAGTCGTGTAGACGCATTGGGCTGCATACAATTCCAATAAATCAAATCAAATCAATCTTTAAAATATGTGTTACTCAAGTATAAATAAACTTACTTCTTTGCTGAGACCTGTCGGTTGCTTCTTCACATTCTTATAACCCCTGGAAAGAACCAACACAAAGAGTCTTGACATTTATAATTTTATTCAATCTGTTTACACTTTATAATTGTAAAGATTTTTTATTATTATGTTGTACGCCACCCAGAGTGGGGAAAATATCCCAGATAGTTGGGATATAAATGTAATAGATAGATAGATAGATAGATAAAAGTAACTACTGTTTTTTTTTAAGTCTGTTGTACACTGCCCAGAGTGGGAGATTATTCCAGATTTATTTATTTATTCTTCAAATTTCTATTGCCACCTAACTCGGCAATGAATCTGGGCAGCTAACAACAATTAAAAGCAACATCAAACTAAAGCCGGCTTTAGAAATTTGAACAAATAAATAAATAAAAACACCATAAAATTCTAAATAATTTACCCTCTCAGATGGGCAGGACAGGAATGAAACAAACAAAGGCATTAATTCATTCATGCTGGTATGAAAACTGCCCCCCACCCTGTTCCCAGCATTTCAAGGAGCACATAGGTCTCATTTGTACAGACATGGCCCTGGGCGTGGCAGACTTACAAGGCGTTCATCATGGCCTCTTCTTCCGCCCGCCGGATGGAAGCCATCTCTTCCTCCCGCGAGACAGGTGTGTCGCCCTTCTTGCCCTTAGCATACCAGGTGAGGTCTTTGCCCTTCTGCCACCGGCCCACGGGGGCCATCAAGGAGTTCCCTACAGATTAAGCCGAGGAAGGAAAAGACCAAACATCAGAGAAGGGGGAGAGAGAGAAAATAGCTTTGCGGAAGCCTTCCGCGCCGTGAAATACCAGCTTCCTTCACAGCTCAGCTGAAGGTGCTGACGTTGAGGCCAGCCCCACATGAGACCCAGAGAGCCAAAAGGCCACCTCCACCCAAATAAATCTGTCTGGATTTTATTTTAAATACTAGTTACTGTCCCAGCTCCTGTCAACTTAGCAGTTGTTAAACGTGATCTGTATTGGCTTCCATTAAATAGCTATGGCTTGGTGGTTAAGATGCTGAGCTTGGAGATTGGAAGATCAGGGTTTGATACCTGAGTGCTGCACGACAGATCTTGGGGGCATGAAAGGAGCCTCATTCAGGCGTTCCCTGGGCAGAGTGTCTCTCCAACAAAAATCCTTTCAACTCAGAGTAATTTCTGACACGAAATTTATTTAACATATCAAAGCTGCCTAAGTTTTTACTCTTCAATGATTCTTCCCAAAATGCCATCACAGTATATAAAGTGACAAATTTGAATCCTATTTCTCCCACGTTGCAAAAGTCCCACATCCAGAGGACGGATGGAATTGGAGGCAAAATAGGTAAAAGTCACCCTTGCTCGAAAGCCAGTCATATCCAACTCTAGGGTTCAGTGCTCACCTCTGTTTATAGCCAAAGAGCCAGATCTGTCTCTGCAGACGTTTCCGTGTACATGTGGCATGGAATGACTAGACACTGGAGTGCACGGAACAGTGTTACCTTTCTCGCCAAAGTGGTCCCTATTTATTATTTTTCTTGCTTTCGAACTGCTAGGTTGGCAAGAGCTAGGACAGATGACGGGAACTCATCCCGTCATGCAGCGCTCGGGTCTCGAACTGCTGACCTGCCAGTCGTCAAGTTTAGCGTCTTAAGCACTGCAGTTCCGAGAAGTCATTAAAGCGACCTTAAAACTTAAAAGGGCCTAAGAAACCTCATCTCACCCAAATAGTTTTCCCTCTGTTTATCCGTCTTCACGTCTTCCCAGTTGAACTGATCCTGCCCTCCTCTTACACCGGCACGTGAAGAGCCAAACATGACGATGTGGGTCCAGAAAACACCTTTTGCCAAAACTTTGCTTTTTGAGGTTATCTGGTGAGCAAAGGAAACTCAGATGTCTGTCATTTGGTATTTGGACCTAGAAAAGAGGGGAGGAATGAATTAATGAATCAATCAATCAGTTTGGCAATGTTTAAAGACAGCTTGAAACTTTATAGTCTTGTAGCCCAAGAAAAAACCTTAAGCAAACCAAGGGTAGAAATGTGCTGACTTAAGGTTTCTGCCAACTGAAGTCCAAAACCCAACGGTTGGGAAACACTGGTTTAAACTTTGCAAAAGTGCTTTCCGTTTCTGCTCTGGCCCCGATCCTGAAAGGGACTGGACAAAGCCAAGGCTGCCAAAGACACAGGATCTAAGCATAGGTGTGGGAAGCATAAAAGTCCAAATTTCTGCCAAAACCTAATATAAATACAAATTATAACATATTTTTTGTATTCAAGTAATGCTTAAATCCCAAGGTTTCATTTCTGCCTGCCTGCCGTTAGTGATCGGTATGTATGTACGTATTGTTGTTGTTCAGTCGCATAGTAGATTCCGAACCTTTGAGACCCTATGGACCATGGATGGTCCTCTAGGCACCTCTGTCTTCCACAGTCTTCCTCAGCCAACCCAGCTCTGTGCCCATTGCGTCTACAATACCATCTAGCCATCTCATTTTTGGCCGCCCCCTTCTTCTTTTGCCCTCCACCTTTCCCAGCATCAAGGCCTTCTCAAGTGAGTCCTCCCTTCTCATTTGATGTCCAAAGTACTTCATCTTCACTATTTGTCCCTCCAATGAACAGTCAGGGTTGATTTCTTCCAGTATTGACCTATTTGTTCTCTTTGCTGTCCAACGGACTCTCAGGACTCTCCTCCAACACCACATTTCAAAGGCGTCTATTCTTCTGCGCTCAGCTTTCCTAATGGTCCAGCTCTCACACTCATACATTACCACTGGGAATACCATTGCTTTAACTATGCGAACTTTTGTTTGCAGTGAGATGTGTCTACTTTTCACTATGTTGCCCAGGTTTCTCATAGCTTGTCTCTCCAGCATCAGCTTCCTTTTTATTTCATGGCTGCAATCTCCATCTGCAGTGATCTTGGATCCTAAGAAAGTAAAATCTGTCACTGCTTCTGCTTCTTCCCCATCTATTTCCCAGGTACTGATGGGGCCTGTTGCCATTATCTTGGTTTTCTTGATGTTGAGTCTCAAGCCAGCTTTTGCACTCTCTTCTTTCAACTTAAGCAGGAGTTTAGATTGCATCAAGTGACAGGAGTGGTGGTGAGAGGATTGCCAACGTTTTCGCTTCCAGAGTGCCTCTGCATTTTAATTCTTTCTGCCATTAGGGTGGTATCATCTGCATATCTCAAATTGTTGATGTTTCTCCCAGCAATTTTAATTCCCACTTGTAACTCATCCAGCCCTGCATTGTGCATTATGTGCTCTGTGTGTTAAATAAGCAGGGTGATAAAATACAGCCTTCTTACTCCTTTTCCTATTCCAAACCACTCTGTCATTCCGTATGTATGTATGCATGTATGCATGCATGTATATGTGTATGTAATATTCATATCCCAGCCATCTGATATATTCTCCCACTCTAGGCAGCATATAACAAATTAAAATATTTTTACAATAGCCATGTAAAATCAAACATAAACAATAAACCAAACGGAATAAATTATGGGCAAAAACTATGCAAAGGTAAAGGTTTCCCTTGCTCGGAAGCCAGTCGTATCCGACTCTAGGGTGCAGTGCTCATCTCTGTTTCAAAGCCGAAGAGCCAGCGCTGTCTGCTTCTGCAGATGTTTCTGTGGTCATGTGGCAGGCATGACTAGACACCAGAGCGCATGGAACGCTGTTATCTTCCCACCAAAGTGGTCCCTATTTACCTACTTGCAATTTCTTGCTTTCGAACTGCTAGGTTGGTGGAAATGCAATGTGGTAAATGATTTTTATATATAAGACAGTATTACTTTCTATAATGTTGACAGCAGGATGACCCTTTCTGATGGTCTTCTTTCCCAGGCCTTTGGTTTTGCATAACTCATTAACTCTGTCATAATTGCATCCTCAGCTAATTGGGGGGGGGGAAGGTTTATCCCTTCCCCCCCTCTTTTTGCATTGCCCCATTTTCTTTTGGTAGGAAGAATAAATAAATTGTAAATTAAATTGCAAAAAAAAAGAAACCCCACACACCATAATCCTGGAGCCCCACCGAAGGCAAGGGGGTTTACATACTCCCTCTAGAGTAAGCCTGGGGAGAGCCACTGACTTACCCAGAGAGTAAAGCTTGCCAGCAGCAGGATCGATCCCAAGGAAACCCAAGTCTAGGCTCACGTGTTGCAAGAGATAGAAACCAAAAAAGAGAGACCAACTTCCTGCAGAAGAAACCATTGCTTTGCAACCGACGGGGAGGGCTTAGATTGCACCAAGTGACAGGAGGGGTGTTGTTGTTGAGAGGATTGCCAACGTTTTCGCGTCCAAGAGTGCCTCTGCAATTTAAATTTTTATTAAATTTCTAAAATAACAAAAAATAATAAACAATACAAAATATAAAAAAGAGAAGGAAAAATACATAAACAAAAACAAACAAATTAATACATTGAAATTGCTTACACTCTATTATAATGGCATTGTGAACAATACCAATTCTTGAACCTTATATATATATCATACCTTCTTACAACCAATACCCCATAACTTATATCTTTACATAAATATCTATACTATATATCACTTGTCAACCATTTCCCCCCCTCATTATTTCATTATTTTTGATTATATATTTAACATTCCAAAAATTTATAAGGTTCATTCTTATATATTACAAAATAATAACACCCAGTGATATATACAAGCCATGAGGATCAAATTTCTGATTTAATCTTTCCAAAAATTCATATGCTGAGGTACTGGTTTGTCTGCTTTATCCCATATTAAAACATGCTCCACAAACGGCCTCCATATTTCCCAAAACTTGTTCTCTTTCAAAATACCTTTCTTCACATTCAATTCACATGTCAAAGCAATTTCCCACACATTTCCTTATACCATTCATCCATTTTCAACACTCGGTCACTTTTCCATTTTCTTGCTATACATAATCTTGCAGCAGTTAACATTATGGATATCAATTCTTTTTTTATTTATATTCATATTTATATTATCCAATTCTGTCAGTAAGGCGATACTTGACTCCAGCATAAAATTAACTTTAAGAATCTCTGATATTTCTTTCTCAATTAATTTCCAAAAAGCATTTTAATTCTTATACAGTGGGCCCTCGATTAACGACGCGTTTGAATAGCGTCATTTTCGATTAACAACGCTCCAACGCTCCCAATGTGATTGTTCAAATAACGTTATTCGAATAACAACGGTACTTTTTCCCGCCGTTATTCGAATAACGTTGTTATTCGATTAACGACAGTATTTTCCCCACCGTTATTCGAATAACGACTTTTTTGTCATTATTCGAATAATGACGTTATTCGAATAGCGATACTACTTGGGGAAACAAGTAACGTCGTTATTCGAGGATCCACTGTACTACTGGTTGTCATTTCAATTCAGATTGTAAGCTTCAATTAAGCCTATTTAACAGATAATTCATATATTTAACAGCGTTGTTTGTGTATTTTAATATATAATTCTTCAATTAAGCTCGTCTTTGCCCCAGGCTCCTGCTCCCAACTTAGCAGTTCAAAAGCAAGAAATTGTAAGTAGATAAATAGGGACCACTTCGGTGGGAAGGTATACAGCGTTCCGTGCGCTCTGGTGTCTAGTCATGCCTGCCACATGACCTACGGAAACGTCTGCAGAAGCAGACGGCGCTGGCTCTTTGGCTTTGAAACAGAGATGAGCACTGAATCCTAGAGTCGGATGCGACTGGCTTTCAAACAAGGGAAACCTTTACTTTAACAGTTGTGTATTTACTATATAATTTTTCAGTTAAGCTTATTTAAGATACAGTTCGTACATTTAACAGCATCGTGTATTTAGTACATAATTCTTCAATTGAGCTAATTTAGTATGATTCTTATATTTAAGTATTGTGTTGCTACCCTCCTGTGTAAAGCTTGAAAAGGATTTCCAAGACTTTAATTGTTCAGTCGCAGTCGAGTCCGACCCTTTGCAACCCCGTGGACCACCTCATGCCAGGCTGCTGTCTTCCGCCATCCTCCCCAGCTCACACAGATCTACGCCCCATGATGGCGAACCTTGGCACACCAGATGTTCTTGGACTTCAATTCCCACACAAATGGGTTTACTGTGATTCATCTGGCCCACGCAGCCCTCGTCGCTCCTGGAAGCGGAAGCAAAACGCGCCCATACGGTTAAGGCTCTTCCGGGTTTACCCTTCCTCCGTACGGGCACATTTTACTTCCACTTCCAGAAGCAACGAGGGCGGCGTGGGCCGGATGAATCGCAGTAAACCCATTTGTGTGGGAATTGAAGTCCAAGAACATCTGGAGTGTCAAGGTTCGCTATCACGGTACTACACCCATTGCATCGACAATGCCATCTAGCCACCTCATTTTCTGCTGCCCCCTTCTCCTTTTGCCCTTGATCTTCCCCAGCATCAGGGCCTTCTCAAGTGAGTCATCTCTTTTCATTTGGTGGCCAAAGTACTTGAGCTTCAGCTTCAGCATTTGTCCTTCCAACGAATACAATCAGAAAGGGTCATCCTATTAACTTATATTTTGGTTCACAATTAAAACGTTGGACACTTCATAACATAAGTAGGCTTTGGAATCTGCCCGTATAATTAGATTAAATTTTTAGTCTATTTCCAACTGTTTTATCCATGAGTGTTTTAGCCCTAAAACAATCAATACGACTCAGATTTAGAAATTAGAACACAGATTTTTGTATTTAGAATGCGAAAACAATTGAAATTTCCAAGACTATCATAAGAAAAAACAATCACTTCTGCCTTCAGCTAAATCACTCTTTGAAAGCACAAAAAGTCATTCCTTTACACCACAAAGAGCTCAAGACCAGGGGAACTGATCTTGCTACAGGCAAGATATTTCCACTAACCTGCCCTTTGAAAGCTTATGCCTGTGGCTAATAATGCAACACATTTCCTTCTGTCCCACTCCCAAAAACCAGAACCTTGTGTCATAAAAATAATGTGGCATTTATCCTCTGTTCCATGCATCCAAAGTGAGCCACGGCTGTGTGAAACGTCATCCAAAATAAAACATTTTAGTCTTAAATGGTATAAAAAGACTGTTTTGTAGTGATCGGAGTCTGAGAAACCACAGCTTAATTGAAATTAACAACCTCTTTATTAACGGACCAAATACATCTTCATACAGCGTTTTTACAACATTTAAAAGGAACAACTATTATAGAATTTTTTTTATTTTTATATTTTTGGGGGGACTCATTTCTTCCAAAACTTTCTGTAGTCATCCAACTTGAAATCGTCTTCATAAACCGTCTCCTCTTTGGTCTTGAGCTTCAACAGGTTCCGTCGTCGCAAGCGGGCTCTTCTTTCAACATCAGGAAGGGTATTGATGTCGATGGGTATCTATAGAAGGAAATAAAAAAATGATTGACAAATACTGTCATTTAGTAAATAAGCCTGTCCCTCCTTCCCTAGCTGCCATAGGATCTTACTCTTTCATTTTCTGCAGAGATTCAACACCCACAATCCTGTTCATATAAGCAATTCAGGGCGCTGCTCTTAGTTTTAACATCTGGCAGTCCCATTTCTAGCATTTGGTATTCAATCTGCAGGCTGCAAAAGACACCCCCCCCCCATCCCCTTAGCCTCTTTTAAATGGCCATTCTGGGCTGAATTCAACTACTGTTCTTAACCAGAGTGGACCCAGTCACTCTTGGTATATCAAAATTTGACAGTTACCATTGATTCAGTGGGTCTAGTTTAATTGGAACAACAGCATCTGTCTACCATTCATTCCCCAAGTCGCTAGTCCTGCATTATTCTTGCCCTTTCACGGACAGGGTGGGGTACACAGAAATAGCCTCCTCAAAGATTTTGGGGACATTTTTGAACCACAATCGGACGTACCTCAGCTAACCTTGTTTTGTCAACTGGTTTTTACTGTATGGGATGTTTTAACCATTGTGAGCTGCCTTGGGTCGCTGAGGCGAGAAAGGCGGCCTTACAAGTCCAAATAAAATAAAATGAATGAATGACTGAATGAACAAACAGTCCTTTTCACACTAGATCAAACCAAGGAACTAAGGAATGAATTCACCAAAATGGTCTTTGTCAACGATGATTTCAATAAATATTCAAGGACTTTCAAGTACAGTATTAACATGTTCAAATAGTGTCATTTCCACTTACCGATGCGTCGTCACTCACGTGACTATCCGCACAGTGACAAAAAACCATTGTTGTGCGGATTAACGGCGGTTTTTTAATGTCGTTGTGCGGATGATTTTGCTGCTAGATGGTGTAGCTGCCATTGAAAACCGCACAATGATGTTTCCCCTATAGTGACGCTACTTGGGGAACCAAGCAATGTCATTATGTGAGGGTCTACTGTAATAAGATTGTTCTACTAGCAGACATGTACAGAAGATACAAATGTGACATATGTCTGGTCCAAGAAATACATCAGGGGACAGAGAGTTACAGACCCAAAGATGCTGGAATGGAACTAGTGACTGAGAGACCCCAGGACCAGTATGAGAGGGCAATTTTTATTAGACTGGTCTCAGTATAATATCATCTGCATTGACAGAAACAAATAGCATTGAAATTCTCACCATCTGAACCCCATGATTCTCTGTTATCTCTGATTATAAGATTCCAAAAGTAAAATTTAATGAACCAGACAATTTTACATATGACCAAATACATTTCGTTATAGGAGATACCGATGGTCACAATGAGGCTTGGCAATATAGCCAGACCAACTATTACATATGCCTATGGTCTTTGCATGTGTATGGGTTCTTGGAAAGTCGGGAGAGATTCCTCAGTCACAAAACATTCTGTTTTCACAGAAAGCTGGGAGATCTTTCTTCCCACAAATGGCAGGAAATGCATTTTAGGTAAAGGTTTCCCTTGCTCGAAAGTCAGTTGTATCCAACTCTAGGGTTCAGTGCTCATCTCTGTTTCAAAGCCAAAGAGCCAGGGCTGTCTGCTTCTGCAGGAGCTGGGACAAAGACGGGAGCTCGTTCCATCCTGCAGTACTCAGGAATCGAACTGCTGACCTTCCACCTCCCAGTTAGCCACTTGAGCCACTGCAGGCGAAATGCATTTTACTCTCACCATAAGGATCCGCCGTGGTTCCTTGTAGCGGATGTGGATTGTAGAGCCATCCGGCCTGACAAGCAGCACCGGATAGAGGCGAGCATACTTCTCCCTCGACACAGAAACAATGGATGTTCGGTTAGAGTTGGGTTGGCTGGCGGATGTGTGGAGCCCACAAGGCCTAGCAACAAACTTGGAGAGAGCCTCTTGTTGCAGGACCCTGAAACAAAGGCAGGGACTTGTTAGCCCAGGACAGAAATTCAATCTCAACAAAACACAGTTCTGAAATGGAAGACCTAACCAGGGTTGAGCAAACATACTGCCTGCTTTAGCCTTAAGATGCAATGAAAGACATCAGGCATTGCATAAACCATATACTGCAGAATCCAGGACATCTCAAGTTCTGCTGTACAGACAGGTTTCTAGCATTTAAGGCTGCAAAAGCTGGCGAGGTAGGCAAGAACAAAACCAAATTAAAGATTGAGGAAGGAGCTCACTGGACAAGGAACAACCTATTTAAAAAGCTGCTGAAATCGTTTCTTTTTAAAGAGGCCCTTGAGAATGTTTTAATAATGGCTCAGCGCTAGGTATTCTATTCTGTCTCTCCGCAGTCAATAGGGCTTTTGTATTTTTAAAATGTGTTTTTAATATGTGAGTTTCGTCTTGTTAGCCGCCCAGAATAGGAAAACCTCCTAGATGGGCAGGGTATAAATGGAATAAATAATTCAAGTGGGATATAATTGAGGATCTCAACCTCCACTATGTCACTTGGAGGACCCTGAATGGGCTGAGGATTGGAGTCCCTAAATGGAAGAACATGGAAAGATACAGAATCTGACTCATCTGCTGGTCTGCCAGTGACTACCAAAAACAATATGTTTCACAGTCAATCACAGAGCAGGCACCAGTCCAAATAATTGCAAACTGCTTATAAGATTACCACTGCAGAAGCAAGCCTGCCAAAAGAAAACTAAACTAAACCTCATCTCTTTACCTGGGCCTTTGAAAATGATCAATGAATTATGGATATAATGAAACCCCACCAAAACGGTACCTTAGAGTCCTGATTATGGTCATCATTCTGAAGCTCAGCAAACAAGACCTGGTGCCCAGCAATTCTGGGAGACTGGATACGGCCTTTACGGTGGGCAAAGGGGCACGACACAAGGGCCACTATGACGCTTTACTGCATCTGCTGGAAGAAAGAGGAAAGGAGGTGTTTTTATGGCTTTGTACCTAAACCAGAATTATGAACTGTTCCATTAGACAGGTTGCCTCCACCTCCCAGACCATCTCTTCAGTACCCCTGTTCCCAAATGCAGCTCAGCCACAACTCAAGCTGGTAAAGTTCAGTCCCACCTAAAGCCAGGATTTAGTAGGGTCTTGCTTCCAAGTATAATGCAAAGCAGCATTATCTCGGGTGGCTATGGGTTATCCAAAGGAATAAGTGCACCAAAAGCAGGAGAGAGAGGTAAAGGCTTCCCTTGCTCGAAAGCCAGTCGTATCCGACTCTAGGGTTCAGTGCTCATCTCTGTTTCAAAGCCGAAGAGTCAGCACTGTCTGCTTCTGCAGACGTTTCCGTGGTCATGTGGCAGGCATGACTAGACACTGGAGTGCATTGAACGGAGGGGGAAAGAGAGAAAGGCTTTATTATTGTATGTATGTACAAGGGTTCCTCTTGCAGAAAGAAGGGGTAAAGATATAAATGGACAAATGCTTTTGTAATATAGTGAAAGGTACAGTAAAATACACAAAATTCACAATAGGGCAGACTGGTCTTATCTTATCTATTATTTATTTATTGTATTTTTATACCACCCATTTGGGAAAGTGTCTTGCTTTTTGCATACCAACTCTGCCCTTTTACCTGCTTCCTGGCATGTGCATGTAATTGTCTAATATTGCAGTGGGTCAAGTGGCGAAGACGCTGACTGGAAGGCGGGAGAATAGATTACACTGTTCATTTGTATTTTCACCATTGTCGGGTCAAATACAGAATATCATTAATAGACATTGGCACATCGTTAATCATATACCGGGTTGCTCCTCTCCACCTAGGATAGGATTGAGGAAATCTAGATCAATTCAACAAATAGTGAGTAGAACAGACCACGAGTCCCGTCTCTTACCCAAGCAACCACCAATAGTGGGTCATTTTAGATGTGGACAATGTATACATTGTGCTTTAGCCTGGCAGACCAAAATGGTCTCGATCCGCAGCAGCAATTACGTTTTATATTTAAGACAATTTTCGAATTGTAACAGCTCGGGTTGCATTTACCTATTGATCTGTTCCTGTGGATTAGGTTATGTGGGGGTGACTTCCCGCAAAATAAAAACTAGGGTGGGGAAACATAGGTCTAAAATTCGTAACAAGAACCTGTCCGCACGGTTAGTCAGCCATTTTATGGAAGTAAATCATAATGACCAGGACTTTAAATTTGTAGTGCTTGAATGTATCAAACAGCAACCATATCACCATATTAATGTGGATATTGCTTTAAGACAGAGGGAGAGTTTCTTCATTCACCGGTTCAACACGTTGCACCCATTTGGGCTTAATCAAGAAATTGATTATACTTGTTTCCTGTAATTAATCAGCTGTGTAAAAGGATAGCTTTAAAAATGTTCTTTGAGTAACTGTTGTTAACGTCATAGGTAATGTATAATTCCTTATACCAAGATCATGTATATATGTATATATGTATATTTTGTATACAATTGATTAGTAATTATGTTTAAATTGTTGTTTAGATCCCTGAGGAAATTACTGAAAAATCCTATATCGAAAGGATTTCGGATCTTTTGTGTTTATATTTTGAGAAGACTGCAGTATTAAATCTGTACCTGACAAACGGTTCCAGTGATTTCTCAATTCCCGAGTACTGCAGGACGGAATGAGCTGCCGTCTTTGTCCCAGCTCCTGCCAACCTAGCAGTTCAAAAGCAAGAAATTGCAATTAGATAAATAGGGACCACCTTGGTGGGAAAGGTAAACAGTGTTCTGTGCGCTCCGGTGTCTAGGCATGCCTGCCACATGACCACAGAAACCTCTGCAGATGCAGACAGCGCTGGCTCTTCGGCTTTGAAACAGAGACGAGCACTGAACCCTAGAGTCGAATACGACTGGCTTTCGAGCAAGGGAAACCTTTACCTAATCAATTACTTAATTAATTACCCCATTTCTAATTAATTACAAGCTAATTAATGAGTCCAAACCCCCTCAATAGCTTCGCCTACATAGCCATTCCTCGCCCCCCTATTTAATCTAAAAGATGGTTCGGTCTGCATAAAACCGACTTCTCCGTTCTTCCCCCCCCCCAAAAAAAATAATAATATCCGGAATGGTTTGATCCGCTCGCTGACCTCCCTCTCTAGGATATCCCGATGGTTGCACCAACACTTGCGCTCCTTACAGCCTTCTACCAACAGGGGTGTGCGTGCGCATGCGCTGGACGGTCCCGCCCACTCCCTGCCCGTCTGGGCGATGCCATCACACGCCTGCGTCGCGCGAGGTCGTCATCACCCGGCGACGCCACGACCGTTAGCTCGCCTTGCCCAAGGGGGGAGAGGCGGCTCGGCCATGACGTAACGCGCTACGCCGCCTCCGGGAGTGAGGGGTGGGGCTTGCCTCCGGCTGTACTGCCCGGCGGCCCGGCCCCACCCCTCCTTTCGGACACCCCGCCGGCCGACCTCACCTTCCCTCCAGCTCCTAGTCCGCTCCTCTCATGCTCTGGCGGCGCTTCCTGAGCGGCGTCCTCTCAGGTAAGTGCGCGCTTTTTCATGTTCCCCCACCCAAGGTTTCTTTCCATTGGTGTTTCACCGAAAACCGCCCCCCTGCTCCCGAGACTCTTCACTTTGGTTCCGCCCATGTTTCTTTCTTTTAGCCAGCCTCGCTCTTCCTTCCAGGTCATTTCGCTCCTCTCTGATAGGGAGGCCTTTGTGCCTGCTTCTTCCAGGTGCTCACCCTGTGTGCATGTGGGCAGTGCAATGTGGGCAATGTATAGGTGTCAGAGCTGGACCATTAAGAAGGCTGAGCGCATAAGAATAGACGCCTTTGAAATGTGGTGTTGGAGGAGAGTCCCCTGGACAGCAAAGAGAACAAATAGGTCAATTTTAGAAGAAATCAACCCTGACTGTTCATTGGAAGGTCAAATAGTAAAGATGAAGCTTAAGTACTTTGGACATCAAATGGGAAGGGAGGACTCACTTGAGAAGGCCTTGATGTTGGGAAAGGTGGAGGGCAAAAGAAGAAGGGGGAAGCCAAGGATGAGATGGATGGTATTGTAGACACAATGGGCACAGAGTTGGGCAAGTTGAGGAGGACGATGGAGGACAGGGGTGCTTGGAGGAAAATGGGCCATTGGGGTCGCAAAGGGTCGGAATCGACTGTGCAACTGAACAACAACAACAAAACCCTGTCTCCTCTTTCCTCTCCCCCCTCCCCCCAAAAAAGGGGATCCAGCCTCACACCTGTTTTTCTGCCCACTCGGCCTCCCTTCTTGCTCTCTTTGGTTCCTCTGCAAAAGTCTGGCTGTTCCAATTCCCAAGATCCTGCCTTGCCCCCTCTCTAGATCATGTTCTCCCCTAGTACATTTATGTCCCCTCTGTTGGTTTTCAATTAAACTGCCTTAAGTTTGCACAGACGCACAGTTACAAGATGGGGGATAGTTGGCTCGGCAATACTACAAGCAAGAAGGATCATGGAATTGCTGTAGATTACAGGATAAGTATGAGTCAATAGTGCAACGTGGTGGCTGCAAAAAGGGCCAGCACTGCTGAATTCACAGAAGTCTAGTCCCCCAAAACCCACAAGGTACTGTACCTCTAGCCCTCTATTCAGCACTAGTTATTTGCTGCCCAGAGTCTTCGTGAGTTGGGCGGCTATATAAATATGAATATAAATAAATAAATACATAAATTTATTTTTTTGCCAGGAGACAATTTACCCTTTATTTATTTGCTATACAAGTAACCACCCATGTCTTTAAAGTATAGTATTTGATTGTTAACGAGTCTCTCTCAGCAGTCTGCATGTTTATAAACACTAGTTATGCCACATCTAGAGTACTGTGTCCACTTTTGGGCACTGCACTTTAAGAAAGATGTGAAGAAATTAGAACAGGTACAAAGAAGGTACAAAGAAGGGCAACAAGGAGGATCAGAGGACTGGAAACCAAGACCTATGAGGAAAGACGGAAGGAACTGGGCATGTTTAGCGTTGAGGAAAGGAGACAGAGGGGATATGAGATCACTCTTCAAATACCTTAAAGCAGGGGTGCCCAAACTACGGCTGTGGGCCAGATCTGGCCCCGATACTAATTCATCCGGCCCATGCCGCTCTCATCGCTCCCAGAAGTGGAAGTAGCCAAGCGTTTTGCTTCCGCTTCCGGTGGGAGCAGCCCGCTGAACTACATGATCGGCCCGCGGCCCAAAAAGTTTGGGCACCCACCCCTGCCTTAAAGATTATCTCAGTCATCCCAGAGTGCAGGACAATTAATAGGCTCAAACTAATATCAGGAAAGTTAGCTACAAGCTATAACTTGCAGGAGTTGAGCAGGACTGTTGAGGACAGAACATTTTTGAGCTCTTATGCAGGCAAAGCTGCGTTACATTGTGCCTTTTAAAAATTGTTTGAAATGTGAAAGCAATGCTAGCAAAAATAAGGATACCATTCTCAAATGCTCTTTGTATGATCACATGCTCTGTTCATTTAGGAGTCACATTTCTGCAATGGGCTTTTTGGCATTCTGTCATAATTGAAATCCTAAGAGTAACTGGCTTTTTGCCAATTTTGCAGTTCAGTCAATAATGTCCAAGTTAGTGGCTCATTAGCTTAGCAAAGGAAGAAAAGGAGGTGGAGGGGAAGTAGAGCTATTTACCACTGCTTCTCCCTTCATCAGATTGGGTGGAGGGACCAACTTCAACAAACTAGTTGGAGGATGGAAGACTTTCATGCTTGCCTGCGCTGTAATTTTCCCTGCCGTACTCAAGTCCCTTGTCTCAAGCACATCTCCTGTAATTTGCAGCTTTATGTGCTGTTGGAACGCATTCAGTTTTGATAAGATGCATATGGACAGTTGATGCGAGCCGGGAAAATATTTTAGAATAGCTTTCAGGATCTGGAAGCATTTGGGAAATTCTGCATCCTACATGATACCCTCACCCCAGTGATGTTTCAAACGCAGTTGTTAGCTATGGAATAAAGGCTATTTTATGGCAGCCACATTTTTAAAAAGGCTTTGTAGAATATTTTTCAAACAGGCAGAGCCTCGTTAGCCTCTTTCAGCATGCATAACAAAAAGAAGAGAAAAACTGTTTATAGAGGCTTTATTTTACATACTTAATAAGATAGTTATCAAAAGAATTTAGCTACTGCATAGGGCTCTAAAGTCAATTTTGAAATATCAGTACCCTCACTTTTCTCTTCAAGCATTTTCTGTTCCCAGGGATGTAATCAGTCCTTGTTTTTTCCACTCAAGCAGAACTGCTCTGTAGAACGGGGAGAGTCAACATAAATGTGCTAGAGCGTGTGTCATTAACAGCAATTAGACCACAAAAATTAGTATGTTAATAGGTATCCATCATCATAAACTGGATGATGAACAGAAATGTTTCGAAGAACAGCTAGCGGAATTGAAAACCACTTTCTCTTTAGAATGTAAAAGGAAAGGTGTTGTTGTTCAGTCGCACAGTTGATTCCGACCCTTTGCGACCCTATGGACCATTGGCAACCCTGTCCTCCACCATCCTCCTCAGCCCGCCCAGCTCTGTGCCCATTGCATCCACAATACCATCTAGCCATCTCATCTTTGGCCGTCCCCTTCTTCTTTTGCCCTCCACCTTTACTAGCATCAAGGCTTTCTCAAGTGAATCCTCTCTTCTCATTTGATGTCCAAAGTACTTCAGTTTCATCTTTACTATTTGACCTTCCAATGAGCAGTCAGGGTTGATTTCTTCTAATATTGACCCGTTTGTTCTCCTGCTGTCCAGGGGACTCTCAAAACTCTCCTCCAAAACTCTCCTCCAACATCTCAGAGGCATCTATTCTTCTTTCCTAATGGTGCAGCTCTCACACCCATACATTAGCACCGGGAATACAATTGCTTTGACTATATGAACGTTTGTTTGCAATGTGATGTCTCTACTTTTCACTATGTTCCCCAGGTTTCTCATAGCTTGTCTCCCCAGTATCAGTCGCCTTTTTATTTCATGGCTGCAACCACCATCTGCAGTGATCTTAGATTCTAAGTAAGTAAAATCTGTCACTGCTTCTACTTTTTCCCCATCTATTTTCCAGGTATTGATGGGGCCTGTCACCATTATCTTGGTTTTCTTGATATTGAGTCTCAAGCCAGCTTTTGCACTCTCCTCCTTCAACCCAATCAAGAGATTATTTAGGTCTTCCTCACTTTCTGCCCATTAGGGTAAAGGTAAATAATCATAATATTGGTACTTTGACCCTGTGCATCTATAAAATCTCATTTTTAGAAAGACATACATTGTTTAAGCTGGTGAGTGTCAGTGCCAAGCTTAACTGCTGAAGGATCTCATTGTGTGTGTGTTGGCAATTTCTGCTCCTGTGTCTGTCTTGTGATTTAGGGAGAGCAAGAGGCAAAAGCCAACACCCAAAATGTAAAGAACAATAAATTTATTGTTCTTTTCATTTTGGGTGTTGGCTTTTGCCTCTTGCTCTCCCTGTGTTGTACACCTTTGCCGTCTTCCTCTCGTGTCTTGTGATTTAAGCAGGGTGACTTCTATTACCATACAATCCTTCATTTAATTCTTCTAGTAATTCTTGTGTATGCAAACAGTTGATGCAGGAAATATCTTGTAATTGCTGTCCTCCTCTCCGCTGCGGAATGTGTATGCTGTACTCTTGTAGGAACCAGATCCATGGTTTGTAAAGCCTGAGCAATTTTTGTGAGCACACCACTGGGTCTCAGTGGTCTTCCAAAGAGTTTTTTCTAGTTTGTTTCCGGGCCTGATGATGGTCCTGTCTTAAGCTCCCCAAAGTGCAAAGTGTTGGACTGGCGGCATTTATGTTAACAAGCAAACAACAAGGGCCACTGATTTCTTGTCATTTCTAACCTTTCAGTACGGAAAACTGTTGCTTTTTTGCCCTCTGGTCCTGCATCATCCTCGTCTAGGCAGGTGAACTTGCAGAAGGATATGCTATAAATAGGAAAATGCGATTAAAATGCCTCATTAGGAAACCTTCCTTGAGGCTAGGGTGAGGACCTCTGCCTAATCTTCTTTTCTCTTGATGCAGAACTGCTCTGCCTTTTCTCTTTCTTAAGCCTGAATGCCACCCAGAACCTGCTGTTTATCGCTCTTCCTTCATTTATCCATCGCTTTCCTTGTTGCCCTTCGAGTCTATATATTTTAGATTTTCTTCCTTTCCTAAATACAAAACTTAGAAAAATAGCAGCACTTCTATCTCTGTGTAAAACTCATCTTCCTTCCTTCCTTGCATCCTGCCATCTGCCAAGTGGAAGAAAATGTATGCAGAATTGGCTCCTGGAAGAAAGATAAATTATCTTACTGGACAACGTTCTGTGCACTAGTTCTGTGTCTAGTCCTGCCTGCCACATGGCCACGGAAATGTCTGCAGACACAGACAGCGCAGCGCAATCTCTTTGGCGATAAACGGAACCCTAGAGTTGGATATGACTGACTTTCGAGTAAGGGAGACCTTTACCTTACTGGAATTTTAACAAGGAATAAATAACTGTGGAGTGGGGAGTTGCTTACAGTATTCTATGAAGTTTTTAGCTATGTGCTTAAATAGAGGAGTTTAATAACCTGAGGTGATACAAGGACTGTTCTCACCATGACTAGTCAGGGACCCACCAGAAGGCTGCACTCTTTTTAAAAAAAAAAAAACCAGTTATTTTTATTATTATACAGAAAAGTTAAAACAAAGAAATATAAAAATCATTTATGATAGTAAACAGCAGTTGTTCATGTTTACACTATGGTAATTACACATATCAATTCTAATACAGTACAATCTGTTATGTATTATCCTAAGTTTCTACAGCTGCTGCTTAAGTAACTTAATAGTCTCTTGTAAGTCCAGTTAATCATTATTAATAGGTAATTTACAAATTGAAATTTTCCATAAAGGACTTGCTTGCATGTTTAGAACTCAATGGAGAAGTGCCCCTAACACCATATATAGGGACACTATGTTGAAGGCTGCATCCAACATTTCTAGAACTCCTGTATTACTGTTCCAGTCACAATTGGGTGTAGTCCAGCCAACCGCTTTATGCTGTCCTCAGTAAGTAAAAGTACAAGAAAGGTGTACTATCTTTGGTAAATAGGTTTGGATCAACCCTATGTAAGTGATAAAGCAATTTTTTTCTTGTCCAGGACAATATCTTCCTTGTGTATTTTGCACAAATGCTTCAAGCTCTTAATGCACTGTTTTTCCTCTAAAGGTGAAACGTTTGGAAACTATAGAATTAAGAAATAGATGTCCTTTTTGGTGCACACATTTAAATGCCTCTCCTGCGGAGGTAGCATTCAATTTGAAGTTGAAAGGTGCAACGTGGGAAGGTAAACTCCTGGTAAGCCTTAAAAGGGAGGAGGAGACAGGATTAAGGATCTGGTGGATGGCTTTTCATTGGCCGCCTCAAGGTGAAGGGTCGGTGATTTAAGGCTTTAGATACACAGAAATAGCCAGGGTATTCTACATAGCTTCTGTTTCCTCTGTGAGTGCATTGCTCACCAAAACACACAATCAGGATTGTATCGTTGCATTTTGAAAGGACCACAGAGAAGCAAAAGGTAAGGTGTGAGTAGTTTGAGGGGGCTGAAGAGGCGCAACATCAGTTACTATTATCTGAGAAGCAACAACACTTATTCAAGACCAGTATTTTTTCATGTCCCTTAAATTTTTGTTAATGAGCTAGAACCCATTGCCAAAGCTTTCTGATTGCCTGTCTGTCCTTCCTTCCTTGTATGTTGTGATATGTTTGGACATGTTGTCCTTCTGGATAAAGGGCCACTCATGGCTTCTTTGCTTCTTTACCCCATCGGGTATGGAGGGAGATGCAAAGTTCTTGTTCTGGCACTTCTTACAGCCTCCACCAATGTTATTTGGTGTTCTTGTAATATTTCTTTAGTGTTATCTCTCCATTTTCCTGTGGGTCTGCCTTGTGGTCTTTGTCCTTCTCCTCTTTCCACTCATGGCAGTGAACGCATATAAACATACAACTGAGAAGGCTCCGTTTCTTGTGACGTCTTTCCAGCTCTCCCTTGGAGTGGGCATCCAAAGTCCTAAAGCTTGGCAGGACCATAGTGGACTGGGCTGAATTTAATCAGAGATGCTTCATGAGGAATTGAGTTCTCAAGCCATGTAAGGACTCTGTAGATTAGTATAAAAACCTTGACTTGGGCCTGGAAACCAACAGACAACTAGTGCAGATGGACCAGCATTGGGGAGATGTGTTTGAACCAATCTTGATGCTGCATTTCTGTACCTGCTGCTGCTTCTGAACTATCTTCCAGGGAAACCCCATGTAGAATGCCTTGAAGCAATCAAATCTCAAGAATACCAAGGCATGGACCCGTGTCATCAGAGACCTCGTGTTAAGGAATCGATGCAGCCAGGCGATCTGGCGAAGGTGAGAAGAGTCAGACTTCGCCACAGCAGATATTTGCTTCTCGGATGAGAAAGACAGGTCCAAGACCACTCCCAGATCCCTCATCTGAGCCTTTGCGGGGAAAGTGACCCCATCAAAACCAGGATGATTTGCACCCAGCCTGTCAACAGGGCCACCTAACAACAAGATCTCTGTCTCATCAGAGTTCATCTTCAGCCTGTTGCCCTCATCCAGTCCATTATCACAGCCAGACCGCGGTCAAAAATCTGGACCGCCTCCTCAGCTGACAATGGGAAAGAGAGCAAGAGAGAGAGTTGCGTATCATCAGCGCACTGATAACAGTGAACTGCAACACTCCGGATGATCTCCATCAACAGCTTTATGTAGATGTTGAAAAGCTTTAGAGGTATGATTGACCCCTGATGAACCCCCATAGTGGTGGACCCATAACTAATCAAACCTCCCCAAGCTGCACCATCTATCCATCCATCCAGGAAGGAAGGAATGGAGCCAGGACAAATTCCGAGTCCTGCCAGTTTGTCCAGAAGGATTCTGTGGTCAATGGTCTCAAAAGCTATTGAGACATCCAGGATGACCAACAAGGGCACACTTCCCCTGTCCGCTTCCTTCAATAGGTCAATGAGGAGAGCAACCACGGCTGTCTCAGTCCCATGCCATGACCTTAAACTTTGAGTGAAATGGATCCAGACCATTGGGATCCTCCAAGACAGTCTTCAACTGGCCCACCACCATCATTTGCCCATGACGCTGGTATTTGGTCTGAAATTATTCAGATTGTCTGTTACCAGGGATGTTTATTCCAGGATCAGCTGCACTGTTGTCTCCTTCAGGCAGGCATATACCTTATGATCCGAGTGGCTCAATCTGTTTTGAGCTCCCGAGCTGATTTCAGGAGTCATGCCGGGCAAGGACCTAGAGGAGAAGTCAAGGCATTACAACACCTAAGAAGCACCTTATCCACATCATCAGGTGTCACAGGCTGGAACTGATCCAGCAAAACCAGACAAGATGGTGTCTTGGAGTCATCTTGACCAGATGAACCTTTGGAGTCCAGAACCCCTTGGGTGGCTTCAGCTTTGACCACATCTAGACCATCAGGTTGTTGGGAGAAACAGACAATAGGATCTCTGCTGAGGATATCAAATTTATTATCATTATTCCCATGTTTGGGGGAGGGTTATTGTGGTCTGAGGGGCTGTGGTGACTTAGTGGTTAAGGCGCTGAACCTGACGACTGGAAGGTCGGCAGGTCAGCAGTTTGAGACCCGAGTGCTGCACGACAGAGTGAGCTCCTGTCTGTCTGCCACAGCTCCTGACAACCTAGCAGTTCGAAAGCAAGAAATTGCAAATAGGTACCACTTCGATGGGAAGGTAAACAGCGTTCCATGCACACTCTGGGGTTGAGGCATGCCTGCCACGTGTCCACAGAAACGTACGTCTACAGATGCTTGGTTGTCACTATAAACAGAGATGAGCACTGAACCCTAGAGTCAGATATGACTGGCTTTCAAGCAAGGGCAACCTTGACCTATTGTGATTTGATTGTATTTGCTTTGGGGGAATATAGTTTCAATTGCAACAATTTGATTTAAACCAAAGGCTTACCACTACCGCCACCACCCCTTTGTGGAATATATTATTACATATTGATTTATACGCTATTCTAGTTCTCTGCAACATGTCCAGATTTGCTGCAAAAAACTTTGGAAGGCAACAGGGAGCCTAATAAAGCAATTGTTTGTCTTTCTCCAGCTATGACAGGACCAAGGCCAGTCGTCCTGAGCGGCCCTTCGGGTGCAGGGAAGAGCACTTTGCTGAAGAAACTCTTGAAGGATTACGAGAACGTGTTTGGCTTCAGCGTCTCCCGTGAGTGAGTTCTCGTTTGCGTTGGGGTATTGCAAGGAGGGAGTAGCCAGCCAGGGTGGTTTAGTGGTTAAGACATTGAGCCTGATGACTAGAAAGTTAGCAGGTCAGCAGTTTGATAACCGGGTGCTGCACGGCGCAGTGAGCACCCATCGTCTGCCCCGGCTCTTGCCAACCTAGCAGTTCGAAAGCAAGAAATTGCAAGTAGATAAATCGGTTCCACTTTGGCAAGAAAGGTAACACTAGTCATGCCTGCCACATGGCCATGGAAAGGTCTGCCGATGTAGACAGAGCTGGTTCTTTGGCTGTAAACGGAGATGCGCACCGAATCATAGTGTTAGACATGACTTGCTTTCAAGTAAGGGAGACCTTTACTTTACTAGGAGGACAGTTAGTCTACGCACATGTTTGTTTGCATAAAGGCACACATGCACACTTTGCAAAACAAGCAGACAAATGCACACTAAATGAAACCAACGTGTACTCATAATTTAAGCCCCAGGCTAGCAGGCAGATGGTTGGAAAACAGGGAAAGCTCAAAAATCAGATGGGTGAGCTTTTTGTCCGACCCTGAATTGTTTTCATTTTGCCTTGGGCTTGGTGGTGGTTAGGATGAATCCATTTTTATGTCCCTCCCAAGTTGCTCAGGGTAATATTTTTGCCCCCCAAAATAAATAAATAAATAAATAAATAAATCCCCATTTTATTAGGAGATGAGGCTGAGCTGAAAGAGGCTGGCCTAGAGACATACTTAATGCTGGTCTAGAGTAGGGATTTGAACTTTAATCTCCCTGCTAGCAGTCGTAATTTATTACCCTAATTAAATCCTAGAAGTAGTTAACGTAGAACTTTGGAAAGTCCTGTTTTTAAACCACCCACCTTCTGTCGGGATCCAGGTAGCTGGGGGGGGGGGGGGGGGAGAGGAAAAATCTTCTGTTTATTTGAAGTTGATGAGCTAAATAACAAAAGTGGGAGGAAAGTCATTTTTCCAAAGAAGAAAACTTTTTGAGAGGTATTTCCTACCTGTTTTTCTCTCCTCCCATCAAGTATTTTTTTACAGCTTCCACCCACCCGCCCACCCCAAAAGCGAGTAACTCCATCAATTTTGTGCAACCTACATCTGGGCAATTCTATCTCTCCTTTCTCTCTCACAGCTGTTTGAAAACTTTCCAGAGTTGTATGAATCATGTCAGTCAAATTCCCTGCTTGCATTTATTGTTAAAAGAAAGCATGCCTTACATAAAACTGAGCAGCATGGCTGTTTGGTCAACCTGCGGCCTGCCTGCCGGATGCGGCCCACGGCACCATTTCATGTGGGGGCCCTCCGCCGCCTCTACCACACCAGGAAGTGCCATGTGGCAAGGTCAAAATGGCCATCTGGCCCCCAAAGCTGTCTGAGGGAGTGTGACCCAGCTCCCGGCTTTAAAAAGGTTGAGAACTCCTGGTTTAGTCCATTGCAAGGCTAAATGGGGTTAGGGAGTTAAATGCTGTTGCTTTAAAGTGTTTTAGCTACTTCCCAAAGCATGTGCAATTTAGGAAATGTGTTTGTTTAAAATAGATATTTGTTTTCAGATACCACCAGAAAACCAAGACCTGGAGAAATGAATGGAAAAGGTGAGTGTTCTGATGCCCCTGGTTTTATAGGAAACAAAAAAAAGCCTTATCCAACCTATCCAAATGTCTTGAACTACATATCTTATTACCCCACCCAGTGTGGCTTGTGTGTAGCGAGAGGGCGTCCTATGGGAGAAGGCTGAGCTAAATTCTCTATTTAAAACAACAACAACAACAATAATAATAACAATAACAATAATAATATGTTTCTGGACGAGCCCTGGTGGTGAAGTGTTTAAACTGTTGTAAAACTGCTGATGTTGTAAGTTCAATCCTGACCGGGATCAAGGTTGACTCAGCCTTCCATTCTTCGGAGGTCAGTAAAATGAGTACCCAGCATGTTGGGGGTAAGATGCCTAGGCGAGAGTGCACCAAGCGCTGTGGGGTGGTGCATAAGTGTAATTGCTATTGCTAATACCTAGGAATGGGTTAGATGGCCAGTGAAGCAGGAACTCGAGAAATTGTTGAAGGGCCATCATTCAGTGGCTAAGATGCTGACTGGGAGGCGGAAGCTCAGCAGTTCGATTCCCGAGTACTGCAGGACAGAATGAGCTCCCGTCTTTGTCCCAGCTCCTGCCAACCTAGCAGTTCAAAAGCAAGAAATTGCAAGTAGATAAAGAGGGAAAACTTCGGTTGGAAGGTAGCAGCGTTTCGTGCGCTCTGGTGTCTAGTCATGCCTGCCACATGACCACAGAAACGTCTGCAGAAGCAGACAGCGCTGGCTCTTCAGCTTTGAAACAGAGATGAGCACTAAACCCTAGAATCGGATACGAATGGCTTTTGAGCAAGGGAAACCTAGCCATTTGTCAATCAAGTTACTTTTGAGAAAGAGGCTTTTAACAGATCCATATATTGTGCATCCATATATTGGACTGCAGCGGCTTAGTGGTTAAGATGCTGAACTTGATGACTGGAAGGTTGGCAGGTCAGCAGTTCGAGACCCAAGTGCTGCATGATGGAGTGAGCTCCTATCTCTGCCGGAGCTCCTGCCAAACTAGCAGTTTGGAAGCAAGAAATTGCAAGTAGATAAATAGGCACTGCTTTGGCAGGAAAGATAGCAGCATTCCATGTGTTCCGGTGTGTAGTCATGCCTGCCACATGTCCACGGAAACGTCTGCAGATGCAGACAGCACTGGCTCTTTGGCTATAAACAGAGATGAGCACTGAACCCTAGAGTTGGATACGACTGGCTTTATCTATATTGTACATGCCAAATAAATTGATATTTTTTAAAACAGTTCAAAAATGTTTTACTGTTCTAGGTAATTCATCTTCCCGTGGCGAGTCAACATCACACAGATCTACGCCCCGTGATGGCGAACCTTGGCACTCCAGCTGTTCTTGGACTTCCAATTCCCAGAAGCCCAAATCCCTGTGAATCCACACGAATGGGATTACTGCACATTTGTGTGGATTCACAGGGGGGTTGGGCTTCTGGGAATTGGAAGTCCAAGAACAGCTGGAGTGCCAATGTTCACCATTACTACTGTAGGAGGTTGTTGAGCATGTCTTCCAGGGTTGGATGCCAAGGTTTAGAGCTCGCTTTTGGCAAAACAGGCAGGATTTTATGTTGGTTCATGTTACGAATGTTGTATATCCCATTTCTAAACATCTTGAGAAGGCTTACAGCTGAGTCAGTAAGAAACGCATTAAGCATGAAATAATATTAGCAGAAAAGAAGTAGCTATCATAAGACGACATATTGTAAGTATGGTCTGTCAAGTCAGTTCTAAGTTACAGTCAGCGGCGACGGCGGCTACTCCTGTCTGAGTATACATTTTTTCCAGAAAATCCAGGGAAAATGCCATTGGCGTGAATTTGTTTAAGGTGGATCCCAGCTTGCCATGAAGTGACCCACACACTATGATCTCCTGCAGCACATATGAAATGAGACATGCAGGATTTGACACCGTGACTGCAATGGACTGCCACAGCCTTGAGGATATGGGCAAGGTGTGCCTTCACAGCCAGTCCATCTGGCATGGCCTCTTCCGCCTCCATGACCGTTGGGAATCAGAATAGTGAAGTCGTTCCTCCTCTGCTCATTTTGCCATTGGGCTCAATAGGATGGTTTCCAGTGGCATTTCCTCCACTAAGGGGGACCATCGCCCCACCTAAAGGGGCTCATCCGCCCGTAGCCGTTGGCCCCTTTAGGAAATCAGATTATTTACCACCACCCAGCACTGAGTCGCTGGCTGTGCGGTCTACTCCATTACCGTAGTGGGATGTCTGGCCAGACGCAGTCACCCTACAAATAGCCCAAATATAACATAGCATGGTAGAGGGATATCATAAAATGTACAACGAAGAGGTCAAAAAACACGAGAAGCAACTTGCAAAGATTTTGCAAAAGAGCACAGGGTGGATGTTTTTGTGGCCTAAGAGGTAACAGGAGATCTATTGGGTATAGAGTGGTGAACCTATGGCACACTTGCCAGAGGGGCCACTCAGAGCCTTCTCTGTGGGCCCACATGCCGTCACCCCAGCACAGAGTTCATCCCGCCCCTCTGCCCAGCAGCCCAATGAGAGCACTTCCTCCCTCCCCCAGCACAGAGTTCACCTTGCCCCTCTGCCCAGCAGCCCAATGAGAGCATGTCCTCCCTTCCCCCTGCACAGAGTTCATCCCGCCCCTCTGCCCAGCAGCCCAATGAGAGCACTTCCTCCCTCCCCCTGCACAGAGTTCACCCCGCCCCTCTGCCCAGCAGCCCAATGAGAGCACTTCCTCCCTCCCCCAGCACAGAGTTCACCCCACCCCTCTGCCCAGCAACCCAATGAGAACACTCCCTCTCCCAGCACAGAGTTCACCCCACCCCTCTGCCCAGCTGCCCAATGAGAGCATGTCCTCCCTTCCCCCAGCACAGAGTTCACTCTGCCCAGCAGGCCAATGAGAGCACTTCCTCCCTCCCCCAGCACAGAGTTCACCCCGCCCTTCTGCCCAGCAGCTCAATGAGAGCACTCCCTCTCCCAGCACAGAGTTCACCCCGCCCCTCTGCCCAGCAGCTTAATGAGAGCACGTCCTCCCTTCCCCCAGCACAGAGTTCACCCCGCCCCTCTGCCCAGCAGCCCAATGAGAGCACTTCCTCCCTCCCCCAGCACAGAGTTCACCCCGCCCCTCTGCCCAGCTGCCCAATGAGAGCACGTCCTCCCTTCCCCCTGCACAGAGTTCACCCCGCCCCTCTGCCCAGCAGCCCAATGAGAGCACTCCCTCTCCCAGCACAGAGTTCACCCCGCCCCTCTGCCCAGCAACCCAATGAGAGCACTTCCTCCCTCCACCAGCACAGAGTTCACCCCGCCCCTCTGCCCAGCTGCCCAATGAGAGCATGTCCTCCCTTCCCCCAGCACAGAGTTCACTCTGCCCAGCAGGCCAATGAGAGCACTTCCTCCCTCCCCCAGCACAGAGTTCACCCCGCCCCTCTGCCCAGCAGCTCAATGAGAGCACTCCCTCTCCCAGCACAGAGTTCACCCCGCCCCTCTGCCCAGCAGCTTAATGAGAGCACTTCCTCCCTCCCCAGGCACAGAGTTCACCCCGCCCCTCTGCCCAGCAGCTCAATGAGAGCACTCCCTCTCCCAGCACAGAGTTCACCCCGTCCCTCTGCCCAGCAGCTTAATGAGAGCACATCCTCCCTTCCCCCAGCACAGAGTTCACCCCGCCCCTCTGCCCAGCAGCCCAATGAGAGCACTTCCTCCCTCCCCCAGCACAGAGTTCACCCCGCCCCTCTACCCAGCTGCCCAATGAGAGCACGTCCTCCCTTCCCCCTGCACAGAGTTCACCCCGCCCCTCTGCCCAGCAGCCCAATGAGAGCACTCCCTCTCCCAGCACAGAGTTCACCCCGCCCTCTGCCCAGCAACCCAATGAGAGCACTTCCTCCCTCCACCAGCACAGAGTTCACCCCGCCCCTCTGCCCAGCTGCCCAATGAGAACACATCCTCCCTCCCCTCAGCATATAAGTACACCCTGCCCCTCTGCAACGCATATAGCAGCCTGTTGAGTTTGGGCACTAAGTCTCTAAAAGGGTCGCCATCCGTGGTATTGAGGGTGCTGCAGTTTGGCTTTCACCACCGAAAGTCAATTTTCTTGCTGTCTGATTAACCTCAGTTGGCTCAGGTGATGTCGTTATTTAAAAGTCAGGTTCTTGTGAGAAGAGAATGGTCCTCCTTCAGATAAGATCTGTCCTCTCTCCTGTCATTAAGAGGATTCTCCCAGATTATGAGATCAAGCAGACAACATCTATTTTAGCTGTAGCTGGCTCTCCAGCATTTCTTATGCACTTTATTGTGAACATGTCAAAAGTTCTTCTTCTTTCATGTCTCGATCAAACCCTGGACTGCCAAAACGAAGCCACTTTCTTGGCTTTGTCGTTGACCAAACTTAAGTCCTCATCAGTGCATGTTTCTGGCAGTCATCAGCAGGCCATTAAATGAGCCAAATTATGTATCTCCCCACATTCACACAGCATGTTGTTGTCCTCCAGCATGTTGCTTTGGGTGAGGGTTTGTTAGATTGGATGTACATATTTAATACTTCTATAAACAGAACGAACCAAGGGCTTACGTGGAAGTTTCCAAACTTCCACAATGGGCATTTTAGAACAGTTTGACATATCCCCCAGAGTATGCACATATAAATGTCTAGCTATGTAAATTTTCCTGTTTTCCCAGATTATCATTTTGTGACCAGACAAGAGATGCAGAATGAAATTGATGCTGGAGGATTCATTGAACATGCCGAGTTTTCCGGGAACTTGTATGGAACAAGGTGTGTCATTTAGATAGGAAAAAGGAACAATTTCTTATTCCTTGATCTACCTCCCTCTTTTGCACATGGTTTCTCTCTCTCGCGCGCATACTTTGGGTGCATGTGTTCCTTCCTTTTGGTGCCCACAGCCACCTTGTGCTGTAATTTGCCCAATTTTGGCAACAAAAGGAGGTATATGTATGTCCTCAGGCCATATGTATCTTCCCTGTCTTTGGAGCCTAATGTAACCCTAAAGATGGACATCATGACACAGAAGCCTTGGCTCTCTAGAGAGAGGTAGGTGTGACATCTCTAAGACAGTAGGACTGTGTGAAATTCCATAACATTGAATGGTTAATTTCAGTGCAGTTGTGCTAAGAAGTAGCTATATAAAGAGCAGGAGCAAAATTATATGCTAGAGAAAGCTGAAAAATCTGGGTTTCTGTTGTTCTCACAGCCTGCCTATGCATTCTAGTGAAGCTCTTTGTCAAAGCATGATGGTATACAGTGGAATCTCAGTTAATGTAATTAATGTGTTCTCTGGGACATTTCCTACAGCAAAAATTACTTTAACCAAATTTCCCACAGGAATGCATTGAATGCCGTTTCCCATAAGAATGCATTCAAAACCAAAATACTTTAACCGAAACGCAGTTTTCCCATAGGAATGCATTGAAAGCCAATTAATCCGTTCCAAGGGGAAAAATCCGTAAACTGAGCCACTATTGACTATGGATTTCCTTTTGTTATGCAATTTTTATGTTAACCCAGCCGTTTGTTAACCAAGGTTCCACTGTAAGTGAACTATTGGTTACTCCAACAGATTTTGAGATGTCTTATTGTTCCCAAGGCCCAAGGCACTAGTCCTCAGGGCCCCGTTTATATTGTTAGACCCTTCTTGGAAGAAAGCATCTCAAATTCATATGCGTTAACCACTCCTCTTTTCCCTGTTAGCAAAGCTGCTATCCAGGCTGTCCAAGGACAGAACCAAATCTGTGTTTTGGATATTGACATGCAGGGTGTGAAGAACATTAAAAAAACGGACCTTAATCCAATATACATCTCCGTCCAAGCCCCATCCATAGAAGTCTTGGTAAGCATGTCTTGTGTTTGGCCTATGGTGTTGAGTTTGTAATGTGCTGTCAAATTGCATCTGATTTAGGGTAATAGTTAAGTAAGATAGTTAAAGAGTGGTTTTGCCAGGGCTACCATCCCTCCCCCAGTGAATTCCCATAGCCAAGTGGAAATTTGAACTCCAGTTTCCCGAGTCTAGTTCCATCAGTCTATTCATTACATCCCACTGATTGTTAGACTCTACCGTTGCCTTTGTATTGAGTCAGGGTGGTACAGTTTCTCTGTAATCACTCGCAATCGGCCATGCTAGCTAGATCTCCTGGCAGCTGATGTCCCTAAACAGCTGAAGGCCTGAAGGTTTCATGTCTTTTACATGGTAAAGTCAATAGTGGATTGCACTGGCTTAGTGGCAAAGAAACTGAACTTGACAACAGGAAGGTTGGCTGCACGACGGAGTGAGCTCCTATCCTCTCTGTCTCAGCTCCTGACAACCTAGCAGTTCGAAAGCAAGAAATTGCAAGTAGATAAACAGGTACTGTTTGGGCAGGAAAGGTAACAACATTCCGTCCACTCTGGCATGAAGTCATGCCAGCCAAATGACCACAGAAATGTCTGCAGAGGCAGACAGCTCTGGCTCTTTGGCTGTAAACAGATGAGCACTGTATACTAGAGCCGGATATGACTCACTGTCAAGCAAGGGAGACCTTTATCTTTACCTAAAGTCAGGGCTGCCCAAACTTTTCGTGCCACATGCCGGTCACGTGGTTCCTCCCACCGAAAGCGGAAGTAAAACACACCTTGCAATGTGTTTTACAACAGGATGAGATAGATTTTAAGCTGCCATTTTCTCTGCTTAACCCAGGGGTGCCCAAACTACAGCTCACAGTCCAGATCCGGCCCCCGACACCAATTCATCCTGCCCACAACACTCGTCACTCATGGGAGCGGAAGTAAAACGTGCCCATGCGGGCGTGTTTTACTTCCGCTTCTGGGAGTGTCAAGGGCACCACAGGTTGTAGAAGAGTGTGAATTTTCTATATGTTTTCTGTCCTGCGGGGGTTCAGGAGAAGCGGTTACGGGACAGACAGACAGAAACAGAAGAGAGTTTACAGAAACGGCTGAACGCGGCTTCCATCGACATGGAACTAAGTAAGTCTTTGCCTACCTACCCACCATTCCCAGAAGGTGTCTGGCTGGCTGTTTTTAGAAGCAAGAGTCCTTCCTCACCTTTTACTCTTTTATTCCTTCCCTTCCTATGCCACCCTCTTGCTCAGTGTGAAAGGAAAGCAAGATGCTTTATTGTTAAGATTTATAAGAGCTCTGCAACGCACAGTCAACCCATTCGTGTGGATTCACAGAGACCACAAAGAAGAAGAACTTGATAGAACACAGAGGCAGAAATAGACATTATAGATAGCCCATCATTAGAACATTGATATATTTAACAAGGATATAGCAATAACAATGACACTTCTATATCACCCTGTAACACTCCGTTCACTCTCTGGGCGGCTCACAAGTTAATTAGCAACTGCCCCCCCCCCCCAAATGTGCTGTAGACTCATTTTACTGACCTCGGAAGGATGTTAGGCTGAGTCAGCCTTGAACCCCGTCAGGATTGAACTCATTACCTTTTGACTGCAGTACATCAGTTTAACCCTTGTGCCACCAGGGCGACGGTGAATGGAAAGCGAGAGGTCTTATCTTAAAAATTAAGACCTCTCACTTTCCTTTCGCTGCTGCCCTGGTGGTGCAGGGGTTAAGCTGATGTACTGCAGCCAAAAGGTTTTGAGTCCAATCCTGACGAGGATCAAGGTTGACTCTTTAAGATTTATAAGAGCTGTGCAGCATTCGAGAAACTACAGTCCCAAGTTGTTTTGCTGTCTCGCTCTAAAAAAGGCCACATAGACAAGAACCCCATCCACACACCCTGGGAACTGCCAAATGCACGCACACGGGGAGAGGCGCTCAAGTAGGCAAAGGTGAGAAATGTTAACCGTCATAATGCGCTTCTAGATATCAGTGGCTTGGTACGTTGGGAGAGAGAAGGGCTGCAAAAAGGAAATTTTAACACAGTGGATCTGACTCGGTGTGTGTTTGTGAGGAAGTCTAGGTGGCACTCTGGGTTTCTCATAAGAATGACCCAAGTATCCACCCACTCATGCCAAATCCTCATGAAACTCGGATAGTCATGTTCTGTCCCTCTTCCTTTCCAAAGATTGTTCCTCTGTGACTTTGTGAAAATATGCTAGCTACCGCTTAATGTGTCACTTAATCCTCATTCCCCAGCCTGCCAATTTACCATAAATCAGGGGTTCTCACCCTAAGGCCCGTGAGCTGGATGCAGCCTTCGGTGCCATTTCATGTGCCCCCCCCCCACCCTTCCAAGGGCATTTGAGAAATAAAATGACCACCCCCTTTGAAGCTGTTGGGACAAAATGCCCCCCCCCTTGTGCAGGCAGGGCAAAAATGACCGTCTGGCCCGTGAAGCTGACAGAGAGAGCGTGACCCAGCCCCCCGGCTTGAAAAGGTTGGGAACCCCTGCCATAAATGATCAACGCAATGACAGAACATCTTGATGAGACTCAGGTTCTTCGACAAAGAGGCTGGTGGGGAAAGTTGAGAATCACTTCTTCAAATGACTGTTTGTCTCAGATCTTCAGACTCGGTTGGTTGGTTGGTTGGTTGATTGGCTGGCTCTTACATTTGAGTGTCTGTTCCAACTTGCCAGGTAAGGAGCCCGGCCTTTTCGACTTGGTCATCATCAACAATGATTTGGAGGAAGCCTACGCTCAGCTGAAGAACGCACTTGCCCAGGTAAGTCCTCCATTTAATTTCACAGAGAAGCTTCCCATGTGGGCAAGGCCTCTTAAGTAGCCAAGCAGGGTTGTGAAGAGAGGAATAAAAATGGCTGTAGAAATATATCTGGGACAGGCTCTCATACACAGGACAACTGAAGCTATGGAGAACATGGTGTTCGCTCGGCTGAACCTTCCAGAGGTCCTTGACGATTTCGGCTGGCCAGGGCTGATAGGGATATACTAAGGCAGAGGTTTGGAAAATGGGCTGGTAGATTCTTGGATTGTTTGTCTGGCTGGGTGATCATGCTATGGTCATAGAGTAGACCCTACTGCCAATAACTCAACGCTAATCATCAGGCAATGCTTAACTATGTTCTTGGACTTAAATTCCCAGAAGCCCAAGCTGCCCGGAAGCGGAAGCAAAACGCGCCTGTACAGTT
The DNA here is from genome assembly GCA_035047305.1 of Bradypodion pumilum. Taxonomy (NCBI): domain Eukaryota; kingdom Metazoa; phylum Chordata; class Lepidosauria; order Squamata; family Chamaeleonidae; genus Bradypodion; species Bradypodion pumilum. The sequence goes on from JAWDJD010000006.1 coordinate 3,441,766, forward strand.
GAGATTCTTCCGGGTTAACCCTTCTTCTGTACGGGTGTGTTTTACCTCCGCTTCCGGGAGCGATGAGGGCAGCTTGGGCTTCTGGGAATTGAAGTCCAAGAACATCTGGAGTGCCAAGGTTCACCATCACTTTAAAAGAGTAACCTTTTTAAGTTGGGGGCCAGGTCATGCTGCCTCACAGTTGAGGGGGCCGGACTAATGGTGTTTACAGCACTGTGGACGTGGACGTTTCTGGTGGTGGCGGTTGACGTGAGGATGGGGGCTGTTTTATTTGGCACCGTGGGCCGTAGGTTGCCAACCCCTGTAATACACTTTTTCCCTTCTTCTCCTTGTAGGAAATCCGAAAGGCACAGGGAGGCAAGAAATCATGAATCTCCCAAGGCAGTTAGACAGTCAAACCTTGCAGACATTCCTAATGTCTTTTACGCTTATCCTGTACTAGAAGGAAAGACACACGGAAAGACATACATTCCCCCTTTCCCTGATCCTATGTGGAATTCTTCTAGGAACTTTCTATTAAAGAATAAAATGTCAAACCCGGCCATTTGGTCTTCTTTGTTTCTACCTTTCTTGAAATAATTTCAGGTAAAACAACCTCTGTCTGAAGAAAGATGCAAACATGTACAGTAAAACCTTGCATAAAGAGCAGAATTTTCTCTGAATGGTCGCCTCGCTTAACAACTAAAACCAACCCAAATCTCACTTAACAACTAAATCGGGGTTCGCAATCCCCCTGGCCAGAAGTCACAATTGGTCACTTACAATGGTGTTGCGCTTAAAGAGCAAACTGGCTTAAAGAGCAATTCTGTGGAACGCATTATGCTCTTTAAGCCAGGTACCACTGTACTCCTTTTATGTCCAGATCAGACTTTAAGCTGCCATAATGAAGCCACATTCTTGGCTTTGTCATTGGCAAAACTTAGATCCTCGTGTCCAGAAGGTGCCGGCTGCAGAACAGTGTCCTTTGTGCCTATCTCAGTGATTCCCGGCCCTGGATGGAATCGCGTTGGGGGCCGGGTCTGGCCCACGGGCTGTAGGTTGCAAATGCCTGGATTAGACCAAGTAACAGACAATATTTATTTATTTTGTGATGCAGTGTAATTGAAGTCGGAAAAACCAAAGGTTGGGGAACACTGCCAGAGGGCACCAGTGAGAAATAGGAAATTTGCGCTGATGCCTTCCTTCTCCAAATTATCATCTTCCCAGTCTTCAGTCACAATGTTCAGAATTATCCGCTGTCTCTTGAGTAGAAAATGTTGAATGGGAGCCCCTTGGGGCAGAAAGCTGCCTTATCATACTTGGCTGAGCATCACAGAGACTACAAAATAGCAGAAAAAATACTTAATATTAAATAGAACAAGGATAGGTAATGGGTAGAAATGGATCTAAAAAGAATAATAAATAATAAAGAAATCCACTGAAATAGATCTGAAAAGAATAATATAAAGAAATCCACTGAAATCCAAAACTCTTTATCTGTCTTGGGGTCAGATGAAATTATGCTCTGCTAAAACTGGGCAATGAGTGATAATTAGTCTCCTTGCAAGAATGGGAAGCACAGAGTGTCGTTAGTGTCTTGCCCTAATTAAAAATGATAGGCAGAAATAAGGAAAGAGAAATACCCAGAGGTGTTGGGGGTGAGGGCCGGCATTCTTATTTCTAAAACGTGGAGGTTCAAGGTGCCAAAGCTTGGGATTCTTTGAGCTTGCAATGTGCAAAATTCACAAGTCAACATGACTATCTGTAAGCTGAAGAATAGTTCAATGCAGAATTAATCACTGCGCCACCAACCTACCTTGAGTCCCCGTTGTGATCGTACTCACTTTGTTTTGCCAGTAGGCGTAGTAGGTAAAACTTTGTGAGTTCAGTCACAATGGGGATCATGGTTGACTCAGCCTTCCATCCTTTTGGGGTCAGTAAAATGAGTCCTCAGCATGCCTGGGGGCAAAATGCTAATTGCAGTGGAACCTTGATTAACATAATCAATGCATTCTCCAGGACAGCGAAAATTACTTTAACCGGATTTCCCATAGGAATGCGTTGAATGCAGCTTCCCATAGGAATGCATTGAAACCCAAAACAGCCAAAATGCGGTTTCCTATAGGAATGCATTGAAAACCAATTAATCCATTCTGGGGGGAAATTCTGGAAACTGAGCCATTATTTTCTGTGAATTTCCTTTTTGTTATGCAATTTTTATGTTAACTGAGCCATTGGTTAACCGAGGTTCCACTGTACCTTGTGAACAGCCCAGTGAGTGCCATTATAAGCGCAACGCAGCAGTATATAAGTGTCATTGCTATAACTAAATATTATTTAGGATGACCATTTCTAGAGTTTTCTAGGTAGAGGATATGCAGGTATGGCTTGCCTTTCTCTTCTTAGGGGCATTCTGGGAGTGTGAAGCCTGCCCGGACCTCCGCCCTACTCATCCAGCTGTGGAGCCAGCTGTCATGCCACAGGGACAACCTGAGTACTATAGTCAAAGAACCAGAGCCTGGCACAACATCTTGCCGTGAACATTTGAGACTTTCATTGATAACCTTCCTATTCTATCCACAAGAAATTGATGCATGCCTGAAGAAGCGATCTTGAATGATGAAAGCTTAATGCAGGAGTGCCTAAACTTTTTGGGCTGTGGGCCGGTCATGTGGTTCAGGGAACCGGTCACTACGGCTTGGGGCCCAGATCCGGCCCCTGATGTCAATTTATCCAGCCCACAAAGCCCACATCACTCATACGGGCACATTTTGCTTCCGGGAGCAACGAGGGCTTTGTGGGGCAGATGAATTGGCATCGGGGGCGGATGTGGGCCCCGGGCCATAGTTTGCCCACCCCTGGCTTAATGTTTAATTTTTTTTGGTGATCCAATAAAGGTACCATAACACTTTCTCCTACAATAAGCTTTCAATAGTTAAACATTTTTTTTAGCAATAGCAACCACACTTATATACTGCCCCATATAAGCGCTTGGTGCACTCTTTGGGCGTTTCACAAGTTAATTAGCATTTTGCCCCCAGCATGCTGGCTACTCATTTTCCTGACTTTGGAAGGATGGAAGAGGCTGAGTCAACCTTGAGCCCTGGTCAGGATCGAACCTACAACGTTCTGGTTGCAGTACAGCAGTTTAACCATTTGTGCCACCAGGACTCTTTGCAAGCCTCGCAGGCCGAGTGTGTATTGTCCAAAGTGAAATGAGTAAAAAAAAGTTGGCCAAATGGCAGCAACTTTTAGAGTCCAAACAGGCTGTGATAAAGAGAGTTGTATTTTGGATTCTCCCCCGAGAGAGGAGAGTTTCACGAAGACTGGCCTTGAACAGAGAGACATGCAATATGGACAAGAGATAAGAGACTAGAGGAGGAGGTTGGAGTGGGGAAATGGGGGGCAGATGACAACTGAAGGACGGGAAGAGAAACCGGCAAAAGGCAAGACCAGAGAGGGTCAAGGAGGAAGACACCCGGGCCATGCCTTGCTGGGGGCAACTTAACGTTGCAGAGTTGGGGAGGGAGGAGGTGGTTTTGCAGATCAAGTCTGCAAGTGGGGAAACCTTTTCAGGATTTTACGCATGACTAATGCTAGCTATCCAAGGGGCCATAGTGGCTTAGTGATTAAGATGCTGAACTTGACGACTGGAAGGTTGACAGGTCAGCAGTTTGAGACCTGAGTGCTGCATGACGGAATGAGCTCCCAGCTCTGTCCCGGCTCCTGCCAACCTAGCAGTTCGAAAGCAAGACATTGCAAGTAGATATATAGGGACCACTTTGGTGGGAAGGCAAACAGTGTTCCATGCCCTCCGGTGTTTAGTCATGTCTGCCGCATGTCCCCTGGACTGCAAGGAGATCAAATCAGTCCATCCTGAAGGAAACCAAGCCTGACTGCTTCTTGGAAGGACAGACGCTGAAGATGAAGTACTCTTGTCACCAAATGAGAAGAGAGGACTCACATGAGAAGGTCTTGATGTTGGGAAAGATTGAAGGCAAAAGGAAAAGGGGGTGGCAGAGGATGAGGTGGATGGATGGAATTGTTGACGCAATGGTGTAGATCTGGCCGGGCTGTGGAATGGCAAAGGACAGAGGAGCCTGGCATGCGGTGGTCCATGGGGTCACAACTACTGTGACTGAACAACAACTCTAGCACTGTACATCTGTGTTTCAATCCAACATGGCAAGTAGGTTGAACATGAGACTTTAAACTACTGGTTCCCAAGTAAAAATAAAAATACATTACCCAATTAGCGACCATTTGTATGTGATAGGCAAAGTCTGAGTTCAGATTTGGAATCAGCAGACTCGATATCATGTTAATCACATGTGTTATTCCCAGTAGCAGTGTTATGAGTCAACACTTCAGTAAACCCCATTGATTCATTGTGTCTGCTCCAATAGGGATTGCAGGTAGGAGTCTTTTAGTGTATGGGACCAAAGACACCAGGACAGCCGAAGAGCTGGCTTAACACAACTTTATTACATGCTGGTCAGAGGGAACATGAGGTAATGGCGGACGAACAGCTCAATATATACAGTGGCTATACATTTGAATGTGGCTCCTTGATAGCCTATTGGCTACAGGCTGCGTGACATCATTGCAGGTCACGCCCTTCTTGTCCAGGTGAAGGTAGTGGCGGGAATCTTCCCGCGCTGTTGTTCTAGGTGAGTCTTGGACCAATGAGCTTGGACGCTCGCTATTGCCATCTAGTGGTCACTAGCTCGCGTCCTATTAAGGTTGCAGTGATTCAGCTGTAGGTTACATTGTTACACATAGAAGAGGTTACATTGGATACACATGGATAGGTACATTGTTTAAAGGCACAGGCTTTAGGACACAACACCCCTCCCCCCTAGGATGAGACGAAGTCTCTTAGCCAAGATGGTTTATTGCACTCGCGTTTGGGCCGCGATGTGGGTTGGCCCACCCGGGGGCCGCTCCCGCTTCCTTGTTCCCTGGACCCTTGTCCTGTAATGGGAGAGGGAGACTTGTTAGCGGCTTGCTGTGGTTTTGCAGTTTTAGGTGAAAGGGTAGGTTCCGTTGTGGTTGAACCGGGGGCACCAGGGGCTAACGTAAAACCCCTCTTCTCGCTTGGATGGGTGGGGGACCACTCCGAACCCCCCCCCCCGGTTCTGAAAATCAAAATCAAACTCTGTTGGGGGATCCCGCGGGCTATCTACGAGGACAAATTCCTTCTCCTCCCCCCTTGGTGGGGACTCTGGACCCCCCTCTCCTCCCCCTTGGGCTAAACGGGTGGGGGAGAACCCTAACGCTGACTTTGTTTTCTCGGCGGCCTGATTTCCTGGGACCCGGCTCCGGAGCTGGTCCGCGTGCCGCCGCCAAAGTAGACCTGTGTTGGTCTCCACGCGGTACGAAACGGGACCGGTTTGTTCCACGACCACCCCCGGCACCCAGGCTGGCCCCGCGCTGGCGTAGTTCCTGCAATGTACCGGGGCGCCCACGCTGAAACTCTTGGTGGCTTCTAACACTATGTTCCGCCCCTTGTCCTCAACTCTCGTGGGATCTAGCCTAGTGAGTATGGTGGTCAGCTTCCTGCGCATTAGAAGCTCCGCAGGGGAGTAGCCTGACGCTAGCGGGGTCACCCTGTACCCTAGCAGAAACTGACACACTTGCAGGTTGAGGTCCCCAGGGCCCATGCGCCGCAGCGCGTCCTTCGTGGTGCGGACGAGGCGCTCCACTTGGCCATTGGTGGCCGGATGGAAAGGGGCGGAGGTGACATGCCGGATGGCGTTAATCTCAGTGAATGCCCTGAACTCAGCGGACGTGAAACAACTAGCGTTATCGCTAATTAGGGTGTCGGGTATGCCGAACGTAGAAAAAATTCTCCGCAAATGCTTAATCGTCGCGGCCGAGGAGGTGCTCGTGACTGGGATGACCTCCAACCACTTGGAGAAGGCGTCTACAACAAGGAGAAACAGGGTCCCTCGGAATGGGCCCGCGAAGTCTATGTGTATCCGGGACCACGGCCCCTTAGCCGCGTCCCACTCCCTGTGGGGAAGACGGGCCTCCTCTGGTCTGGAGCATTGGCAACTCTCACAAGTGCCGACCATGTGCTCGATGTTGGCGTCTAACTGGGGCCACCAAAAGTAGCTTCGGGCCAGCGCTTTGGAGCGCACGATTCCGGGGTGGCTGACGTGCAGCATTTTAAGCACCCGCGGTCGAAGGGATGTAGGGACCACCACCCGCTGCCCCCACAAGAGGCACCCCCTCTCTAGGGACAGTTCCAGCTTCTTCCTAAAAAACGGGGCGAATTCCTCTGCTGGGGAGGACACCGGCCACCCTTTCTGTACCCAGGAGCAAACCGCTGCCAACGTTTTGTCCTTTCTTGTCGCTGCGGCATTGTCAGCGGGCACTACGGGGGGCGAATCCAGTACCTCTATCATGAGAACCTGATGGTCCCGCTCCCCCTTGCTCACCTGGCTGGGCATCAGGGGGAGGGGGGACCTCGATAGAGCGTCCGCATGGCTGATTTCTCTCCCGGGCCGGTACACCAACGCGTGCTGGTAGGCGTTGAGAAAAATGGCCCACCTAAGCATTCTCGGGGACAGGATCTGTGGCGTGGGCTTATCTGCGGTAAAAATGCCTAGTAGGGGCTTGTGGTCAGTCACTATGGTGAAGGGGCGGCCATACAGAAAATCGTGAAATTTTTTGGTCCCCGCAACTATCGCCAGCGCCTCCCTGTCCGTTTGGGCGTAGTTTCTCTCCGCTTGGGACAGGGACCTGGAGTAGAACGCTATTGGGGCCTCCCTTCCGTTCTCCAACACGTGGCATAACACTGCCCCCACCCCCACCGGGGATGCATCACAGACCAGTACCACGGGCCGTTTGGGGTCGAAATGGGTCAGAATGGCGTCGGACGCCAGGAGTTGCTTTAGTTCCGTGAATGCCCTCTCCTGGTCATCGCCCCACATCCATGCCGCATCTTTCTTGAGCAACTTGTGAAGCGGCTCGGCCACCGCAGCCTTCCGTGGAAGGAAGGAGTGGTAGAAATTTAAGAGCCCTAGGAACGACTGCAGCTCGGGCTTGGATGAGGGGCAAGGGGCTTTCTTTATGGCGGCAACCTTGGATTTGGACGGTTTGATCCCCTCGGGAGTTACTCGGAACCCTAAGAACTCAACCTCCTTCGTGAAGAAGAGGCATTTGTCTTTTCGCAACCTCAACCCCGCCCGTTCGAACGCCGCCAGGACCTTATTTAGCCTTTTAGCCAACTCAACCTCGCACACCCTCCCCCGTTATCAATACGTCATCAAAATATGGTAAAACGCCGTCCAACCCTTTGAGGAGGCGTTCCACGAGCGACTGGAAAATTCCAGGCGCCGAGTTCACGCCGAATTGGAGGCGCGTCACCTGGAACGCCCCCTTATGCGTGATTATTGTCTGTGCAGCGGCTGCGGCAGGGGTTACCATGAGTTGCTGATAGGCCTGAGCCAGGTCGAGCTTGGCGAAACACTTTCCCCCATGTAACCTGGCTAGCAAATGGCTGACCACCGGCACCGGGTATGCATTAGGGCGGATTGCCTTATTAATGGTGCACTTATAATCGGCGCAAATACGAACCTCCCCATTGGCCTTCAATGCTGTGACAATTGGAGTTTCCCACTCTGCGGAATCAACAGGAACAAGAATCCCCTGGCCCACTAATTTGTCCAGTTCCGCCTCTATTTTGTCCTTGAGTGCAAAAGGCACCCTGCGCGGTTTGAGTCTGATTGGGCGGACCTCCGGGTCCAGGTCGAACGTTACTGGGGGTCCATTGAATTTCCCAAGTTCCTTCTTGAAGACCTCGGGGTGCGCGTCGCACACCTCCTGTATCGGGTCAGACCCCACGGTGTGCACCCCCCCAATGAACAAACCCAGGGGCTGAAACCATTGAGTCCCGAGGAGGCTGCAATTACCTCCCTTAAGAACGACTAGGGGGAGTTCCGCGGCGTGCCGCTTGTACTGAACCTGGAAATTCCCAACCCCCAACACCGGGATACTGTTCCCTTGCACGTCCCGAAGCGTGGACCTTAACACTTTGAGCTTGGCCCGTGCCCGGGGGGCAATTCTCAAAAACTCCCTCTGGGAAATAATGGAGTAGGAGGAGCCAGAGTCAATCTCCATCCTAACAGGGGCCCCTTGCACCAGTACCTCAACAAAGTAACGGGGGTGTCCCAAGGACACGCTGAAAACCGGGGCGGCGGCGTCGCTGTCGTCGGAGATGCGGCCCACGCCGTCCTGCTTCCTCGTGGGCCGGGCGCCATCCTTTGGTCTCGTCGAGCGGTCTGGCCTCGTTGAGCGGTCGGGCGAGCTCCGCCGGTCCCTCGCCGGGCGGTCGGGCAAGCTCCTCCGGTCCCTGCGTCGTTGTCTGCAGACTTTGGCTATGTGCCCGCGTCGCCCGCAGTTGTGGCACTCGGCCTTTCTGAACGGGCACCTGGTACGGTCGTGAGCTGCCCCGCAGCCGTCGCACCGCCGGCCCTCCTTCTGGACCCTCCGGACGTCCTCGTCGTCGCTGCTTTCGGCGGACGACTTCGAAACTTGCCGGGCTGCGTGCACCGAACTCTCTGCTTTGTCGGCCTTCGGCCGCCAGTCCTGGAGCTCTTGCACCCCGGCCTTCGTAGCTTCCGCGGCCTGTGCCGCTTTCAGGACCTCCTGCAACGTGGGGGGCGGCTCCTGATTCATTAGCGTGCGCTGAATCTCGGCGTCCTTCAGGCCACATAGCACGCAGTCCCTGAGGGTGACTTCCACATTTTCCCATTTGCACGGGCCGGCAGCCAGGCGCAGGGCTGCTACGAAAGCGGCGACCGACTCATCAGGCGCTTGGACTCGCCTCCAAAACGCGCTCCGAGCGGGAAACATCGCTACCGAGGGCCGGAAATGGTCTCTCAGCACCGTCAGGAGCTCTTTTGCCTTGAATTCGGCCGCCTTTCTGGGTGCGATGAGGTCAATCAGTACTCTCTTTCCGTCGTGCCCGAGCATTCTGGTGAGGATGGCTCTCTTCTTTGCCTCGTCCGTCACCTCGAACTCCACCAGCGCACCTTTGAAGTCCATTTCGAAGAGTTCCCAGTCTTGCGGTTTCTTGATGTCGAAACCGGCGTATGTCTTGGTCCCGTGGGCAGCCATCATCCCACCTTCGTTGCCAATTTAGTGTATGGGACCAAAGACACCAGGACAGCCGAAGAGCTGGCTTAACACAACTTTATTACATGCTGGTCAGAGGGAACATGAGGTAATGGCGGACGAACAGCTCAATATATACAGTGGCTATACATTTGAATGTGGCTCCTTGATAGCCTATTGGCTACAGGCTGCGTGACGTCATTGCAGGTCACGCCCTTCTTGTCCAGGTGAAGGTAGTGGCGGGAATCTTCCCGCGCTGTTGTTCTAGGTGAGTCTTGGACCAATGAGCTTGGACGCTCGCTATTGCCATCTAGTGGTCACTAGCTCGCGTCCTATTAAGGTTGCAGTGATTCAGCTGTAGGTTACATTGTTACACATAGAAGAGGTTACATTGGATACACATGGATAGGTACATTGTTTAAAGGCACAGGCTTTAGAACACAACAAGTCTGCAGTCGTTTTGGAATACATCATCTCACTAACAGGAAGTAGGTTCTGTATAGAAAGATGATGATTTCTCTTTACTGTCCCCCATTCAGATTTCTCCCTCCGTCAATTTTCCGTTTGGTCTGGTGCCACTCAGCTGTGCAAAATCGGGCCCACGCTGTGAACCAGACACTGCTGAGTCCCACACAATGCCTTCACAGTATTTTTTTCACTACAATGATTAGTATTTTTATTTTAGTGCACGGAAGCATCCAGCTGTGTAAAACATCGTCACATTAGGAGGATGGTTAGGCACCAGGAAGACAGAAGCGGACCGATCGCTTTTGCTCCTGGAAAACTACTCTAGATGAAAATAGCCATTTTTTCAGATGCCTACAAAAATGGAGGTGAAGGTTAAATAACCGAGCTAATTTCTTGGCCACACACGGTGGAGAGGAAACTAGCCTCGTTCCTGACAGCTGGCCAGGATGCATTTGGCTAATCGGATCCAGACAAGGAGAAATCTAGTGTTGTACAACAGGTTGAACATGGGACTTGTGCAATGTTGTGGGGTTTTTTTGGGACTAGGGTCTTGTGCATGCGCGGAAGGGTTATGCGCATGCACAGAAGGGTTCTGTGCAGAAGGGTTCTGTGCATTCACAGAAGGAGCTGTTGCTGCGCATGCGCGGCCGGGCCGGAGCAGTTCCCGGATTTTCTGGAGCCGCGCTTGACAGGTATGGTGTGTGCAGACATTTCCAAGAACATGTCGCAGGCATGACTAAGCACCAGAGTGCACAGAACGCTGTTACCTTCCCACCCAAGTGGTCCCTATTTATCTACTTGCAATTTCTCGCTTTCAAACTGCTAGGTTGGCAGGAGCTGGGACAGCTGATGGGAGCTCACTCTGTAGTGCGGCATTTGGGTCTCAAACTGCTGACCTGTCATCATGTTCAGCATCTTAACCACTAATCCACCACAGTCCATTTTTTGGACTACACATCCCCCCCCCCAAAAAAAAAGAAAAACAAAAACCAGCCAAGCTTTTATTTGCTTGTCCTCACATACACATTTCTCACCTAGGGTTGTATACATTATCTTGAAGGGTTTTGACAATGCCCAAGCGAAATTCTCACAAAAATGACGAACTCTAAGTAAAGTATCCACATTCTGCTATTTTCCCCACACTTTTAACATTAGAAAGCCACAACGTGTATGCACTACTAGCTTGGCTATACATTTATGAATATCTTCCAGCTTTCAGTTCTGTTGTTTATGGGATTGGGAGAAGTTACCGTAGGAAAAGAGAGAAGCCAAATATGAGATGAACACACTCTATTAAGGAAGCCACGGACTGGGTTTTGCAAGACCTAAATGGGTCTGTTAAGGATAGGTTCTTCCAGAGGTCACCGATTCATAGGGTCGCTGTCAGTCAGAACCATTTGGATGGCACATAATAGCAACAACTATTTGCGCCTGTTCAGAAAGTACAACTAGTGTGAAAGGTAAGAAGGAAACAAGGTGTCTTATTGGAAGGGCAACCTTTCCGGAGACTGTCGCTTTAGATCTTTTGGACCTGCTAGGTTGGCAGGAGCTGGGACAGATGACGGGAACTCATTCCGTCACCCACACTCAGGTCATGACCTACTGCCCTGCCGACCTTCCAGTCATCAAGTTCAGCATCTTAAACACTAAGCCACTGCAGCGAATATTTACTGTGCAATTAATGCACTGTGAGACAAGAAAGTTGGAAACTACCAATGATCATCTGGAAGGCTGGCAAGTCGGCAGTTAAAGACCCGGGTACTGCATGATGGATTAAGTGCCCGTTTCTGTCGCAGCTTTTGGGAACATGAAGGAAGCCTCATTTGGGCATTCCTAGAGCAGAGTTTCTTCCACAAAAATCTTTTCAACCAAGAATAATTTCTGACACAAAATTATTATTATTATCTGTATGGCACCATGCAATGTGGGCAAACACTGGATTTCCAGATGCCGCAGAAAGCCCAGAACTCAGGGAAATGGTGGTCTGCGCATCGTCCGCAGTGTTATTCCCAGTACACAGATTTGTGACAGTTTGCACAATCAGAACTAGCGGCATGTTCTTGCAAGCATTCATAAAAACTGGAAACCACCCAAGGGTCATGCCTTAAGCCGCTGAGATGGATTTTTAAAGAAGAAATGGAGCTTATTTTAGAATTTGTTTTCTTAAAGAAAGAATCATGCACAGAATGCCACCACCAGAGTTGCAGGCACACGCCGGAAACAACTCTGCCCTGACATTCAGGCCCTGGGGGAAGGTGACAAATTGGTTGTTGCCCCACTGAGATGACCGCTGGTGCCTTGAATGATCTCACATGCTTATTTCCCAAGCAAACAGCCTTTTTGCAGCACAATCCTCCCCAGGGAACGTGCAACCCCATCAGCTCCGAAATGCCATGTTGGCTGCAGAAATGCTCATTTACCAAAAGGGATGGAATCTTCTGTTCTTCTTCTTTGAAGGGAGCATCTCTCCAGGCAGGAACACAAAGTCTTGGGCATTGGAAGGATAATCCGAATTCTTTAAAGCACAGCATGATTTGGGGAGAGGCAGAGAAGAGATCCACAAAGATATCTTGATATCTATACCTATAAAGCAAAGGTGTGGGTTCGGTGTCTGGAATGTGCTGCTGCACCCCTTGACCAAACCCCATGAGATTCGGCACTCAAGTACCTTGCACACGTGAGCATGTCACTGTTGGGGACCTGAAGCCCATGGGGAGGGGGTTTGCCCCCTAAATTGATCTGCAAAGGGGGTATATTTGACAGGAGGGATTGTGTCTGCCCCAGTGCTAGGCCAACCAGGGGGGGGGAATTGTAATGTCATCGCCAAGCTCACATCACAGGCCTACCCCTGGCCAGTAGGTTTCCTGGGCAACACTGACACTCAGCTAGCCAGGTTGGGACCCCCCAGGCAAAGCTTGGCCCCCCTGCTGGTTTATTATAAACAAAAGCAAAGGTGGACCATGTCCAGTTTAGGATCAGCTGCAAAATCTAAAAATAATGTAAGCTTCCAAGATCTCCAGAACTTGCCACTAGGTTAGATGGAGGGAAATTGGGAAGCGGGGAAACCAGAGTCATGTCCCTTATGATCCCCCCCCCCCCGCTTGCTTCCCTACTCCCTACTTGAAGTTCACAACCTCTCTCTTAGGTTACCCAAGTTGAGAGGCAGAGACTCGCTCAAAGTTCCTGGATGGACCACTGGGGTGGGGCTGGTGTAGAACCTTGATCCCCTTGATCCAAAGTCTAAGGACAGGTGTGATATCAAACTGGTTGCTGCAGTTGTGGTGTACAGTACTGGAAATCTATATTATCAGAAACATGTACCGGTGAGGATTTAAGTTTGGCCAACGAGTCAAACAAAGTCATGAAGGTGGCTTCATTTTGGCAGTTTCAAGATTGACCTGGACACAAAAGAAGACTGGAAATTTAGGATAAACACAAAGCAATCTCAATTATACTCTAGAACAGTGATGGCGGACCATGGCACTCCAGATGTTCTTGAACTTCAATCCCCAGAAGCCCTGATCAGCAAGAGCGCTGACTTGGGCTTCTCTGCATTCAAGTTGAAGAACACCTGAGTGCCAAGGTTCACCATCACTGCTCTAGAATCTCAACTATTACACATTGTGATGATAGCTACCAGCTTAGACAGTACACCAGTGACATCCAGAATTGTCTGGCTACAATGAATAACATTCTCCAGACAACAGGGACGGCTATAGTAATAAAGTAGACCCATGATGGCGAACCTTGGCACTCCAGATGTTCTTGGACTTCAATTCCCAGAAGCCCCAGTGAATCCATACAAATGGGTTTGCTGCGATTCATCTGGCCCGCGCTGTCCTTGTCGCTCCCGGAAGTGGAAGTAAAATGCACCCGTATGGATAAGGCTCTTCTGGATTAACCCTTCCTCCATATGGGCACGTTTTACTTCCACTTCAGGGAGCGACGAGGGCAGTGCAGGCCGGGAATTGAAGTCCAAGAACATCTGGAGTGCCAAGGTTCGTCATCACGGGAGTAGACCCTACTGCCAGTGACTGAGTGTCAGGTGTCAGGTGGTGGTTAGCTAAACTGACCACCCTGAGGACTAATGGACTTGGGTGCTGGTGTCCATAGGGGAGGGTGAGGGTCCCCAAAAGGATTAAATCCCACTTGAATCCATCTTGATGGAGGGCAGCAGCTTCATCTATACTGTCCTGGGGCTGATGAGGACTTTGTGTCCCAAAAGGATTCAGGAGCAAGAAGTGACTTGTGGAACTGGATCAGTGGTACTATGGGTGTCATGCTGTGATGCAGAAGGCAAATGGAAGGCTACTGCGTTATATTGTTCCTGGGACAATCTTCATGGTTGATCACCATGAGGATCATCAGTAGTCAGAATGAGATATGGCTTTTGAAGAATAAGAAGCAGCGGGAGATTCTTCTTCTTCCACACCCAGATCAAACTTTGGTCTGCAAAAATGAAGCCACGTTCTTGGCTTTCTCGTTGGCCAAACTCCTCATCAGTGCATGTTGCTAGTAGTAATCAACAGACCAGTAGATGAGCCGGATTCTGCATCTCTCTACATTCACACATCGTCTTGTTGTCCACCAGCAGCCCCCACTTGAGCATGTTGGTCTTGCATTTAGGGACTCGAACCCTCAGCCTATTCAGGATCCTCCAAGTGACATAAGAGGAGGTTGAGTTCCTCCGCCATATCCTCCTTTATTGTTGTTCCTTGTCCAGTGAGCTCCTTCCTCCATCTTCCAATTTGGTTTTGCTCTTGCGTACCCTCAAGAATGTTTGTTCTTGCCATAAAGCTCTTCCTGGATCTGAGTCGGCGGACATGAGAGACTCGAATCTGTTCAGAGGACGTCAAGGGTCCTTCTCTTGCTTAGTCCTCTCAGCATCCTCTGCTACTTCTCTCCTGATATTAGGTGGAGTGATAACAAGAAGAGGGTCTATTTTCTCATTTGGGGTGGGTTTTGAGGCATCCGGTCCCTCTTCGCATGGCTTTCATTAACAGCGATGTCAACTTGTTTTATGTGTTTCGGGAGATGGGATGGTTTCAGATGACTTCCTGTTACCCTCTCTTTCTAAGGGATTTAGGGGAGTCCCAGTAAAATGGACCATTAGGAAAGCTGAGCGCAGAAGAATAGATGCCTTTGAAATGTGGTGTTGGAGGAGTTTTGAGAGTACCCTGGACAGTGAAGAGAACAAATAAGTAGATCCTAAAAGAAATCAACCCTGACTGTTCCTTGGAAGGTCAAATAGTAAAGATGAAGCTGAAGTACTTTGGACATCAAATGAGAAGGGAGGACTCACTTGAGAAAACCTTGATGCTGGGAAAGGTGGAGGGCAAGAGAAGAAGGGGGTGTCCAAAGACGAGATGGATAGATGGGAATGTAGACGCAATGGGCACAGAGCTGGGCGGGCTGAGGAGGATGGTGGAGGACAGAGGGGCCTGGAGGGCAATGGTCCATGGGGTCGCAAAGGGTCGGAATCAACTGTGCGACTGAACAACAAGTAAAATGCTTTTTTTAGGGGGGGGGGCAGAAGGGAAGATTGTTTTCTGTTTAGATCTCTCCAAGGCAAGACCTTCCAAGCATCGCTTTTTTTTGGGGCTGTTTAGACACAAAGCCCAGCGAGGACGTCTAGAAACAGAGACCCACGGCATCGAATAAGTCTTTATAAGGGCAAAACTTTGGGAACTTGAATGGAAGTTGGGGGGGGGAGAGAGAGAGCAGGGCGGTCCCAAAGCGGCAAAGACTCCCGGCGGGGGGAGGGGGGAGGAAGGGGGGCAGGTTGGCATTTGCAGGGATCTTGCGCAAAGGACTGCAGTGGCTCAAGTGGCTAAGACGCGGACTGGGAGGCGGAAGGTCAGCAGTTCGATTCCCGAGTACTGCAGGACGGAGTGAGCGCATCACTGTGGAGTGTCCCAGCTCCTGCCAACCTAGCAGTTCGAAAGCAAGACATTGCAAGTAGATAAATAGGGACCACTTCGGTGGGGAAAGTAAACAGCGCTCTGTGCGCTCCGGTGTCTAGTCATGCCTGCCACATGGCCACGGAAATCTCTGCAGAAGCAGACAGCGCTGACTCTTCGGCTTTGAAACAGAGATGAGCACGGCACCCTAGAGTCGGATACGACTGGCTTTCGAGCAAGGGAAACCTTGACTGCGCAACGGAGAGCGCAAGAGCCCCCAGGCGATCCCCTTGCTAGATCCCCAGAAGATCCACCCACCCCTTGGGCGAGATCCATCCACCTCCGGCGGGAGGTTTGGCTGCTGCAGCTGGAAGGCGCCTGGGCGCATCCTTTGGATCTGGCGCGGCTGCCTCCGCGCAAACGCGCACCGAGGGCTGCGAAGGAGCGGAGCTTTGCACGCACACACGCGCACACGCGCGACCACCTCCCCCCGCAGCGCAGGGGACCGCCTTTTCCCACGGCCAGATCCTCACGGACGGACGGACGGACGGACGGACGGCCTTCCTTCCGACACGCACAGGATCGCCTTGCGCGCTTTTGTCCTTGGCTTCGACCCGCCTTCCCTCCGCTTGAAGAACCCGGGGATGCGACGCTTCTTCCGCACGACCCGATAAACCCACCTGGGGGGGGGGGGCATTCCGACGTGTGGATCGGACGCGCAGCCCTTCGAAGCCCGGCAGGAGGGAGCCTCGTGGCTTGCGCGCATCTGGACACGCGCGATCCGGGACCGAAGGATCACGTCGGAAGGAAGGTGAGTTGAGTGGCTGTTGGAAGAAGCGCCCCCCTGTCACCCGCACTTCGAAGGCGAGGGGGCTGGAGACGGCCGCGATGCCCAGGGGTTGTTGTTGTTGTTGTTGTTGTTCAGTCGATTCCGACCCTTCGCGACCCCATGGACCACTGCCCACCAGGCCCCCCTGTCCTCCACCATCCTCCTCAACTTGCCCAACTCAGTGCCCATTGCGTCTACAATACCATCCAGCCATCTCATTTTTGGCCGCCCCCTTCTTCTTTTGCCCTCCACCTTTCCCAGCATCAAGGCTTTCTCAAGTGAGTCCTCCCTTCTCATTTGATGTCCAAAGCACTTCAGCTTCATCTTTACTATTTGGCCTTCCAAGGAGCAGTCAGGGTTGATTTCTTCTAAGATTGACCTATTTGTTCTCCTCGCTGTCCAGGGGACTCTCAGGACTCTCCTCCGACACCACATTTCAAAGGTATCTATTCATCTGGGCTCAGCTTTCCTAATGGTCCAGATCTCACAGTCATACATGACCACCGGGAATACCATTGCTTTGACTATGCGAATTTTGGTTTGCAAGGTGATGTCTCTACTTTCCACTATGTTCCCCAGGTTTCTCATAGCTTGTCTCCCAAGCATCAGTTGCCTTTTTATTTCAGTGGGGAAGTGCTCCCAGCTGTCAGGACTTCAGCTCTCCACTGGAGCCTCAGACGGGGCCAAGGATGGGAAGGGTCCGATGCTGAGCATCATCCAAGCTGAACTCTTTCGGAGAGCTTGAACCGGCCGAGCCCGTCCCACCTCGCTGGGCTGTTGTGAAGACAGCGAGGGAAAGGGAGAGCATTAGTCGCCCCCTTTGAGGTCACAGGAGGGAAGGGTGGATGGGAAGTTGGAAGGAAAGGATTTCCCCTTGGGGGCCATTCAACAATTATGTGACACCCCTCCCCCCATGTGTAATCCAACCGTAATTTTCGCTTCAAACTCCCCCCTCCCTTTAAAATTATGTAATCCAGAGCTTTTGTATCGAAACTCTAATTTTTAGAGCTTTTCACTATTGGTGAAATAGAAATAGGCTGCACGAGCAATTCAATAATCTCAAATCGGATCAAAATTCCCAGAGATCATTTTTAAACCTTAAAAAGCGCCATGCTTCGAAACCACAACAGCTCCAAAAGGATTACATAATCTTTGACCTGACCACCACCACCCCGCCCTCACGTAATTTTTCATAATTCAGATGGCAGACTCCCTCCCCCCCCTCGAGAATCATGTAATTGTTGAAGGGTCCCTTCAGCCAGGATGACTTATGAGTCAAGGTAAAGAAGCCCATGCACCTTTAGTTAAGTGCTTCCCATCCTTGGGTCCCCCAGGTGTTCTTGGACTTCATCTCCCAGCAGCCCAAGTCAGTAACACCAGCTGGTCAGGGCTCATGGGAACTGAAGTCCAGGTATAGCCAAGGGAGGTGGGAAGCACTGCTTTAGTTAGACGATTGCTGTGCTTATAATGACAGTGATGGCCAACCTTGGCACTCCAGGCAGGTGTTCTTGGACTTCAATTCCCAGAAGCCCAGGTCAGCACTCCTGCAGATCAGGAATTGAAGTTCAAGAACAGCTGGAGGGCCAAGCTTGGCCATCACTGGCTTATGAGAAAAGAACTGGAGCCATCTGCATGGGAATCTTGGGGTGCTGGTTTTCAAAGCCGGTTTGTGCACCCACAAAACTGAAACAAAAGCAAATGTGGCCAAGGCTGGTTTCAGTGTGAGTTTGGGCGGCTTTGCAGTCGGATTCTTCTGTGATGGGACCTGGCTACAGATCAGGTCCTGAGCTCTTGGTGAAGAGGACGGGCATGGGAACCGAGAGGAATGATGTCTGTCTGTCTCTACAACTGAGTCACGAACTCCCAAGATGAAGTAATTGACACAGGTAGTGAACATTTAGCAGGCTGGATAGCTCAGTGGTTTAGGTCTCTGGCTGCTGAGACAGTTCGATTCCCCCACCGTGCTTCCTGGGAGAAGAGCCAGCTTTGGGTAGTCAGGTTCAAGCTGCACAGTCCCAGAACATCTCCTGTAGCCGTGATGGCGAACCTTGACACTCCAGATGTTCTTGGATTTCAATTCCCAGAAGCTCAAGCACCCTGTGAATCCACAGGAATGGGTTTACTGCGATTCATCTGGCCCGCACTACCCTTGTCGCTCCCGGAAGCGGAAGTATCACGTACCCGCACGGTTAAGGCTCTTCTGGATTAACCCTTCCTCCATACAGGCACGTTTTACTTCCGCTTCTGGGAGCGATGAGGGCAGCGTGGGCCGGATGAATCACAGTAAACCCATTTGTGTGTTTTCACAGGGTGCTTGGGCCTCTGGGAATTGAAGTCCAAGAACATCTGGAGTGCCAAGGTTCGCCATCACGGCCCTATAGGAAGGGAATGGTAAGCCACCTCTGTGTATTAAAACCCAGGAAAGAGTCCCCATAAGTCAGAACTGGAATGCAATGAAAGTAACAAACCCCTCATCCCTTGGGGATGAGGGGGTTTGTTAGTGGTTCAGAAACAGTCTGGAAGAGGACCACATCCTGTTCCACCATTGCATCTTGACTGTCCCCTATACAGAGTCCAAATATGGGAAACAGGTACGTGCACACACAAACAGTGCGGACATGTATTACAAACACTGCTTCGCTTCCTGCTTTGGTAATTGTGGCTTTAATGGAGGTGTGGCTTGTGTGTGGAGCCTCAAGAAGATACACCTACCTTGGGCATCCAACGTTGATCTTACAGGTGGTTTTGTGTGAAAGGACATAATGCGTCATATGTGTCATTGGTTGCTTTATGAGCCATGTTCACAACTGTAAGTCAAGCAGAGGTGTTGTGGATCCCCCCCCCCTGAGTTGCAAAGTTGGTGTCACTTCGCAAGGAATATGTATTAATAAGGAGTGAGAAGAGGTGGGGGGGGAGTGACTTTACCTTCTTTTTTCTTCTTCTGCCGTATCCAAAGCCAAATATTGGCGATCATCATTGCAATCAGCCATGAAGATTGTCCTGGGAGCAATATAAATGCAGTGGTCTTCCACTGGCCCTCTGCGTCGCAGAGTGACACCTGCACCACTGATCCAGTTCCTTTGAGTTACATTCTGGTCCTGAGCTCTTTTGGCACACAAAGTCCTCCTCAGCCCCAGATCAGGATGGATGAAGCTTCTGCCCTCCATCAAGATGGATTCAAGTGGGATTTAACCCTCTTGGGAACCATTACCCTTCTCTGTGGACTTCTTCACCCAAAGCCATTAGTCCTCAGGGTTGTCAGGATCATCAACTGCTGCCTGACCATCAGCATTGAGTCACTGGCAATATGGTCTACTCTATTACCGTAGCAGGATAATCTGGCCAGGTGGACCTTTAGCAAGAAATATTAATAGTGAGAGAGCAGGGGTAGGGAAAAAGTGACTTTGCCTGTCACTTGCTTCAAGAAGCCATTGGGGGGCGCCAGAGGGACGGGTCGTTGATTTTGTAGCCACTTGTGTTTCTGCTGCCAGAGGCTGGAGGTTTGGGATGGCAGGGGCATACCTGTCAAGTATCCCAGATTGGCTGGGATTTCCTGTATTTCTATGCTGATTTTCTCCATTTCCCGCCCAGAGCTGCCGCTACCCCGTAATTTGGCAGCAGGGGGAAAGGAGTTACTGCGCATCCCTTCTGCGCAGGTCCTTTCTACGCATCCGTAGAACCCTTCTACGCATGTGTAGAAGGCTTCTGTGCAGAAGGGGATGCGTAGAAGCCTTCTACGCATGCGTAGAAGTGACCTGCACAGAACGGTCCATTCTATGCATGCGTAAAAGCCTTCTACGCATGCGTAAACGCCTTCTATGCATGCATAGAAGTGACCTGCGCAGAACGTTTCTGCGCAGGTCACTTCTACGCATGTGTAGAAGGCTTTTACGCATGGGTAAAATGGACCTGAGCAGAAACATTCTGCGCAGGTCCCGTAATCTCCGGAGCTGCACTTGACAGTTATGGGCAGGGGTTCCCAACCATTTCAAGCCTGGGGCTGGGTCACGCTCTCTCAGTCAGCTTCGAAGGCCAGATGGCCATTTTGCCCTGCCTGCACGATGGGGGTGTCCATTTTGTCCCAACAGCTTCAAAGGGATGGCCATTTTGTTTCTCGAATGCCCTTGCAGGGGTGGGGGCGGGGCACATGAAATGGCACCATGGGTCGGATCCGGTCTACAGGTTTTAGGTTGGGAACCCCTGGTGATGGGCTCAGGTGGGGTTGCCCCGTTGGACCCGACTCTTTCTTCAAGCCAGGCGGACATCTCACGGGTGTAGAGAGCAACTCCAGGCGAGAAGACCATGAGCTGAGATGTTGCTTCCTTGCAGAACAGTTAACAAGGACAGAAGCCCTATAAAAGTTTGCAGTTCAGAGAGAAAATGCGGCGGCAGTTAAAATCCTCCCCTTACAAGCTGCCGTGGTTGGATTTATGAGCTGGCAGCCAAGCTCTGATAGGAAAAGGAGAGTTTTGCATGGCCAACAATGCTGCATTTTATAGCATGATGGGGGAACTTATGGTCTTTGCTGGGCTTCATCCCAAGGAAATTTGGGAAAGGAGACCTTTTTGTCTTGGTTCAAATCCCAGGTTTATTAAGCAGAGAGCCAACTATAAATTTAAAACCATCGTAAGTACTGCTGTGACACATTCTTTGAGGCTATTTATAAGCATGGAAGAATGAGCCAGTTATTCCGTACATTTGGATCCTATGCTTTCCCCATGAAAGTCAGCGCAGTGCTGAAGGGTCTTCCTTCCTTTTCCGAGCCCTCAACATTACCTCCTGGTGCTTGAGAAGATTTAACAACCCACAGTCATCCTATATGAGATGTCTGAGGAAAGCAGCTGGTGTGACTGGAAGGGATAATATCAGGAATGAGATTATAAGGGAAATAATTGGAATAGAACCAATCTTAAACTACATGCAGAGACAACAAAGAAAGTGGTTTGCCCATTTGGAGAGAGTGTCTTGGGATTCCATACCTTACAAGGCATATGTGGAAAGAAGAGAAGGACAAAGACCACGAGGCAGAGCCAGAGGAAAATGGAGAGATAACATCAAAGAAATATTACAAGAACACCGAGTAACGCCAGTTGAGGCCACTAGAAATGGCAAAACAAGAACCTTGTATCTCCCTCGACACCCGAAGGACGTGGTGGTGGTAGTGGTGGTGGTAGAAGGAAGAGGAGGAAGAGGAGGAGAATGAGAAGAAGAAGAAGATTATCATCACCATCACCATCCTCCTCCTATGAGCTTTGTGGCTGAATAGGCGAACTCTGAACCATCACATACTGCACTAATCTCCGTCAGCACAAACCAAAGAAATAGGTGCTGATCTGCAAACTTTCAAAAAATAATTCCTATCTTGGACTACAAATTCTGTCATCCCCAATGGTGCTGGGGGAAACTGGGACCTGCAGTCCAGCCTTTTCGAACCCACATAGCTGGTTTAAAGGTAAAGGTTTCCCTTGCTCGAAAGCCAGTCGTATCCGACTCTAGGGTGCAGGGCTTATCTCTGTTTCAAAGACGAAGAGCCAGCGCTGTCTGCTGCTGCAGACGTTCCCGTGGTCATGGGGCAGGCATGACTAGACACCGAAGCGCACAGAACGCTACCTTCCCACCGAAGTGGTCCCTATTTATCTACTTGCAATTTCTTGCTTTCGAACTGCTTAGAGCTGGGACAAAGATGGGAGCTCATTCCGTCCTGCAGTCCTCAGGAATTGAACTGCTGACCTTCCGCCTCCCAGTCAGCGTCTTAGCCACTTGAGCCACTGCAGCTGGTTTAAGATGTCCGAATTTAGCCAGGATGTTTCTCCTCCCATTGGCAATAAACAGACTGTTCCTTTCAGGCGAGAGACTATGCAATTCTCTAATTGGCGAACTGCTCCCCCCACGCCTGATATCTTGGCAGCTGCTGGATCCATGTTCCCCCTTCGGCGGTTCCACTCCGCCTGCAAAGCATGACATAGATTTGGTCCTCCTGTCGCGTCATCGACCCGCCATGCATGATGGTTGGTTGGACCGGCTTTGCGGACCAAAAACTAGTGCCAGGAACAAGTTCTGTAAATTGTTTAGAGTGATTCAGTGATTGCCTCGAGCAGTAAATATTAGATGCTGCGAAACATTATGTAAAGGCAGCAGATGTTGCGATGGGGGAAGGACTTTTAAAGCCCTTTTTGAGAACTTGATGCTGTGGTTCAACAAACCCTTCAAACACATGGGAAATACATACTCTGCCTAGAACAACAGGCTTTATGTTCCTATTTTTCCCTTTGCATCCAGCACACCATCTTTGGAGATCCTAGTTCAGATACTCTGTCTTGGCCTCTGCTCCTCCAGTCTGTAAATCAAGAGTAAAAATACTCAACTCATACTTTGCCGGCTTGTGATGTGTAAGGAAGACGTGGCACGGTTTCAATGGGAATGCAAAAGGTTATTATTGCATCTTCAAGGATGTTCATGGGGGGGGGGGGGGGGGGCTATTCAGACCTGTGCTACCAGAGATCACGAAGTGTCATCTATTCTGGATTAATTAATTAATCCAGATAGGAAGCTGGCAGCGTGCCATGACGCACGGTAGCAGTGAAGTGTGTGAGTTTTGGGCCAGTGAAAATGCCCCTGAGCATAAGATGGGGTTCTTCCTCTTTCTAATTCGGAAATCCGGTGATTTCTGCTAGCAGAACCAGAAGCCAAACAAGGTCACTGCAAAAATTGATATCGTCAAACTTTGGGAGGGACCAACCTCCCTCGCAACCAATTAAAATGTAAATAAGTCCTCCCCGAATAACCCAAGATTGCTCAGTAATCAAGGAACATGGTGGTAGTTGGGGTCGAAACCCTGGAAGGCAGAGGCATGGTGTCCCTGTATTCCAGTGTACAGTGCTCTTTTTGAGCGCATCTTTTATTTAAATAGCTTTACCACTCCGGTCTGATTTAATGGTGAAACCACTTCAAAAAGAAAAGACAGGAAGTTGTCTGTCCAAGTTGACCCCTGGATGGTAGGTTTGACACTTCACACACCTGGTCATAGCTTTCCCTTTTAAGGTCTTTGCATCTTGGCCGGCAATCGCCATGCTCAAAAGCCAGTCGTATCCGGCTCTAGGGTTCAGTGCTCACCTCTGTTTATCACCAAAGAGCCAGTGCTGTTTGTGTCTACAGATGGTTCCATGGACATGTGGCAGGTATGACTAGACATGGAACATGGTTTACCTTCCTACCGAAGTTGCACCTATCTATCTACAGTGGAACCTCAGTTAACGTAATTAATGCATTCTCCGGGATGTTTCTTACAGCAAAAATTACTTTAACTGAACTTCCCATAGGAGTGCATTGAATGCAATTTCCCATAGGAATGCATTGAAAACCAAAATACATTAACCGAAATGCAGTTTCTCATAGGACTGCATTGAAACCCAAAATACGTTAACCAAAATGCAGTTTCCCATAGGAATGCATTGAAAATCAAAATACGTTAACCGAAATGCAGTTTCTCATAGGGATGCATTGAAAATCAAAATACGTTAACCAAAATGCAGTTTCCCATAGGAATGCATTGAAAACCAATTAATCCATCCGGGGGGAATTTCTGTAAACCGAGCCACTATTTTCTATGGATTTCCCTTTGTTACTCAATTTTTATGTTAACTGAGCCATTTGTTAACCGAGGTTCCACTGTACTTGCAATTTCTTGCTTTCAAACTGCTAGGTTGGCAGGAGCTGGTACAGAGATGGAAGCTCACTTCGTCATGCAACACCTGGGTCTCAAACTGCTGACCTGCCGACCTTTCAGTCGACAAGTTCAGCGTCTTACTCCACTGAGCCACCGCAGTCCCTGTTCTATATTGTACAGACACTTACATTAATTTCATATCATTTCTATAATTTTAATTTTTCACAACTAAGCACTAATTTTTTTTGATTTTCGCTGAATATCCTGCTAATGTATTTTCTTACCGAACTTGTATATATATATATATTTATCATTCATCATTGGAAAGAACTTAATCTTTTTCTCTCTCATCCTTTCTGCTTGCCAGCACTACAAGTTTAGCAGAGCCTAGGTTTGAAGTCCCTTTCCCTTTCCTGCTTATGGGACAGATTGCAGGTCATCTGGATGATGCGCGCAAGGCACTGTTTCCATCAAAGGCAAGAGAAAGGGCGACTGCAACCTCCTACTTTTTAAGTTAAGTTCTTTTTAAGTTACAGTAATTCTTTCTAGTTATCCATTTTTAAATTATATAATAGATTGCCTGGCAGGTGCAATATCAGGATAGGCCATTAGATGGAACCAGAGTGCAGAATAATGTGCAGCAAGCAAGAATTGGCGGCTGGAGTCGGGCGACAGTAACAAGAAAAGCAACTTGCCTGCCTGGAAGTTACAAGTAATATGATGAGTTCCTTTGAAGATGAAAGGTTCTGAGCCCTGCCTGCGAGATGCAATTTTATGAGATACTAGCTAATTACCCGGCCTTGCCCGGGTTGTTTTTGTCCTTTAAAGCAAGGATGATGCGGCTTGACTGCGGTTTTACTTTTCCACCCGGCAGCATCTCCGGCCTGTAAATATTAAGGTCCGTCAAACTGCGGCCTCCTTTGGTCAGTGAAAGGAGGCCACCGCTTGACAGAACTGTATGTTTATGGGCCGGAGACCCCGCCACTGAAGAAAGCTTACGTCTCCGGGTGAAAAATGCAAGCCACTAGCTTGGCTGTGCTGCGCATGTGCAGTACCGCTGTTTCGTTGCTGCTTCTCCGGACGGTGGGGGTGTCCTGTTTGCGTCCCACTTTGGGGGGCATAAACCCCCAAATGGGTTTTGAGACCTCCACAGTGCTGATTTCACAAGCCCAAGGTATGTATGTGCAAACTTTCAGAGAGATTGGTCCAGGGGTATGGGTTCCTTTGGAGCACATACAAACCCACACCTCTGTTTTATTGATATAGATTTGGTGCTCATGTGTGAACTGAACTATAGCAGAGAATGTGGATTATTCTTTTGGAAGGGAGCCATGGCAGCGACTGTGGTCTCAGATCCTTCCTTTAAAAACTCCTGCAAAGACACACAAAAGAAAGAAGGCTCAATGCTCTGCTCGTCTCCTTAAGGATGTTATTCATAGAAGAATGTGTGGGTTGTTGTTGTAGCTCCCTTGTGAACCTTCCTGATGTGACATCCGGGCACTGTCAGTAGAGGAATGACCCATTCTTTTGTCCCAAGGAGCAGTTGGGAGACCCTGGAGAGAAATTAGACCATCAGAGCCCAGATTAGGGGGGAAATCTTTCCTTGGACCAAAAATTCCCAGAATCAGGGAATTGCAACTCAAAGTATTGTGGCCAAAGGAATGAGAAGCACAATGCTCTACCTCAAAGAGCAGAAAAATCAACTAAAGAAATGAGAATGCTATTTTAAGCTGCATTAACAGAAGTCTAGCCTCCCAAACCCATGAGGTACTACTAGTAAAGGTAAAGGTCACCCTTGCTTGTGGCAGGCAGGACTAGACACTGGAGTGCGCGGAACACTGCTTACCTTCCCACTGTAGTGGTACTTATCTATCAACTTGCAATTTCTTGCTTTTGAACTGATAGTTGGCAGGAACTGGGATAGAGATGGGTGCTCACTCTGTTGTGCAGTACTCGGGTCTCAAACTGCTGACCTGCCAACCTTCCACTCGTCAAGTCCAGTGTCTTAACCACTAAGTCGCCGCAGTTCCTGCCTTCAACATAGCCTCCACACATCTCCTGTCTGTGTCTGTGTAAGCTTTATATAATCTGCCACAGCTAATTCACAGGTGCCAAGGCATCTCTGGGTTGTATCTCTCATCATGCACCCAACTGGATGGCTAATTTTGTTAATCAACCAAAATTAGCCACAACAAAGTTATGTAAATGTCACATAAACCTCAGTTGGATTCTGGCCCGAAGCTTCCAAACGTTGGCTTGTTTGATCCTTATTTCTCTGGAAGGTTTTGTTTGCTTCCTCTCCTTCCAAAATATGAGATGCCCACCTGCCCACCCCCAAATCACCTTCAGGAAGAGAGAAAGAGAGAGAGAGAGAAATCTTTGCAGAGCTTTGTTTTGATTGTGTTACCAGGGGGGCTATTTAGAGTTGCCTTTCCAGAAAGAGAAAAAGAGGCAGAAAGGGGTGGGTGTGGGTGGAGAGCATCTGGAAAAGAAAGCACGAAAATGGAGGAAAGAAATAGAGTGTAGGGGAATGAGAGAAAATGAAAAGAG
The DNA here is from genome assembly GCA_035047305.1 of Bradypodion pumilum. Classification (NCBI taxonomy): domain Eukaryota; kingdom Metazoa; phylum Chordata; class Lepidosauria; order Squamata; family Chamaeleonidae; genus Bradypodion; species Bradypodion pumilum. Next base: position 3,468,281 of record JAWDJD010000006.1, read on the forward strand.
GCTGGGTGAAGTGGAGATGGAAAAGGGAAGGAAGGATGGATGGATGGATGGGAGGGACGGAGGGAGGATGGATGGATGGGATGAATGGGAGGGATGGAGGGGGAAGGATGGATGGATGGATGGATGGGAGGGAGGATGGATTGATGGGATGGATGGTAGGAAGGATGGATGGATGGGATGGATGGGAGGGAGGGAGGAAGGATGGATGGATGGGAGGGAGGGAGGGAGGAAGCAAGGAAGGATGGATGGGTGGGTGGGATGGGAGGGAGGGAGGATGGATGGATGGATGGATGGATGGATGGGAGGGAGGAAGGATGGATGGATGGGAGGATGGATGGATGGATGGATGGGAGGGAGAGACGAAGGATGGATGGTTGGATGGATGGATGGATGGGAGGGAGGGAGGATGGATGGATGGATGGATGGATGGATGGGAGGGAGAGACGAAGGATGGATGGTTGGATGGATGGATGGATGGGAGGGAGGGAGGGAGGATGGATGGATGGATGGATGGATGGATGGGAGGGAGGGACGAAGGATGGATGGTTGGATGGATGGGAGGGAGGGAGGATGGATGGATGGATGAATGGATGGGAGGGAGGAAGGATGGATGGATGGATGGTTGGATGGATGGATGGGAGGGAGGGACGAAGGATGGATGGTTCGATGGATGGATGGGAGGGAGGATGGATGGATGGATGGATGGATGGATGGATGGATGGATGGATGGATGGATGGATGGATGGATGGATGGGAGGGAGGGACGAAGGATGGATGGTTGGATGGATGGATGGATGGATGGGAGGGAGGGAGGATGGATGGATGGGAGGATGGATGGATGGATGGATGGGAGGGAGGGACGAAGGATGGTTGGATGGATGGATGGATGGATGGATGGATGGATGGATAGGAGGGAGGATGGATGGATGGATGGAAGGATGGGAGGGAGGAAGGGAGGGAGGAAGGATGGATGGATGGGAGGGATGGAGGGATGGATGGATGGATGGATGGATGGAAGGATGGGATGGAGGGAGGGAGGAAGGATGGATGGATGGGAGGGATGGAGGGATGGGAGGATGGATGGATGGATGGGAGGGAGGAAGGATGGATGGATGGGAGGGAGGAAGAAAGGATGGATGGATGGGAGGGAGGGAGGGAGGAAGGAAGGATGGATGGATGGATGGGAGGGAGGATGGATGGATGGATGGATGGATAGGAGGGAGGAAGGATGGATGGATGGATGGATGGAAGGATGGGAGGGAGGGAGGGTGGAAGGATGGATGGATGGGAGGGATGGATGGATGGATGGGAGGGATGGATGGATGGATGGATGGGAGGGAGGGAGGAAGGAAGGATGGATGGATGGGAGGGAGGGAGGGAGGGAGGATGGATGGATGGATGGATGGATGGATGGGAGGGAGGGACGAAGGATGGATGGTTGGATGGATGGGAGGGAGGGAGGATGGATGGATGGATGGGAGGGAGGAAGGATGGATGGATGGATGGTTGGATGGATGGATGGGAGGGAGGGACGAAGGATGGATGGTTCGATGGATGGATGGGAGGGAGGATGGATGGATGGATGGATGGATGGATGGATGGATGGATGGATGGATGGATGGATGGGAGGGAGGGACGAAGGATGGATGGTTGGATGGATGGATGGATGGATGGGAGGGAGGGAGGATGGATGGATGGGAGGATGGATGGATGGATGGATGGGAGGGAGGGACGAAGGATGGTTGGATGGATGGATGGATGGATGGATGGATGGATGGATGGATAGGAGGGAGGAAGGATGGATGGATGGATGGAAGGATGGGAGGGAGGAAGGGAGGGAGGAAGGATGGAGGGATGGGAGGGATGGAGGGATGGATGGATGGATGGAAGGATGGGATGGAGGGAGGGAGGAAGGATGGATGGATGGATGGGAGGGAGGAAGAAAGGATGGATGGATGGGAGGGAGGGAGGAAGGAAGGATGGATGGATGGATGGGAGGGAGGATGGATGGATGGATGGATGGATGGATGGATAGGAGGGAGGAAGGATGGATGGATGGATGGATGGAAGGATGGGAGGGAGGGAGGATGGAAGGATGGATGGATGGGAGGGATGGATGGATGGATGGGAGGGATGGATGGATGGATGGATGGGAGGGAGGGAGGAAGGAAGGATGGATGGATGGGAGGGAGGGAGGATGGATGGATGGATGGATGGATGGATGGATGGATGGGAGGGAGGGAGGGAGGGAGGGAGGATGGATGGATGGATGGATGGATGGATGGATGGGAGGGAGGGAGGGAGGGAGGGAGGATGGATGGATGGATGGATGGATGGGAGGGAGGGAGGGAAGGAGGATGGATGGATGGATGGATGTAATTGAGGAGAAAGCAAAATAGCTTCCATGACGATACAGGGATTTGTAGTCCAGACACAGAAAATGAATTTTTTTGTCACTAAGTTAGTTTTGGTTCTAAGAGCTTGGGACATTTCAGTCCTAAGACATTTGAACAGCACCTACAGCTTTTCATTCTGCTGACTCCTTCTCATATCTTGGGAAGATAAAGGAAGAAGATGCTTTGGTTGCTTTGCTTTGCAACGAGGCACATGCATCTGAAATACTGTACATTTGTGGGGATAGAAATGTCCTTCTGCACTTTTTCCTTGCGGCTGGTCTGCATGTTGCACCAGCGCACATAACCCGATGGCAGAAGGACCCTGATTGGGGGGGGGGGGGAGGAGAGGAAGCAGCTGCCGTCACAGCCGCCTGAGTTCACACAGCTGATGATCACATCTGTTTAATTTGACATCTGGCTTTGCTTGGCCTCTTTTACCTGATCTGGTCTATCGCTTCCTGGGGCTGCACGAAAAGGGATGGCTTTGCAAAAATAAGTTCCACCACCCTCAAAAAGGTTTAAGATGCCCTCCAGAGTTCATAAAGCCCTCACCTCAGAGTTCGTAACCGTAAGGTCTCCTGACTACAGTTCCCCAAATCCACTTATTGGTGGCATCATCACCAGTTTGGTGGGTTAGGAGATTGTGAGCCTGGATATAAATCTGGATATAAATAGCCAGTCTTAACTCTTTGCAGGTATGGGACAGGCAGGGAAAACCTTTGGCCCTCAGCATGTGTTGGACTACAGTTCCCATCAGTCATGCTGGCCGAGGATGATGGGGGTTGCAAGCAAAAATCTGCCCACAGTTTTTAGGGGAAGTCTGTTGTCGGAGAATGTGGCAAGGAGAATACCCCTTGCTTTAAGAAAACCAGTCCCAGCTGCGGTGTTGAGGCATCGAAAGCTGTGTGGTTAGTAGTTGCTAGAAACACCACAATCCTGAGTTCGTGGAAACGTTTACACGTGGCATGGAAGTCCGACTTTGTGGCTAGGAATTCCTTCCCGGCTTTTGCTTAGCTTTCAAAGGCAGCTGATAGGAGGGATGTGGCATGATAAGAGAGGGATTGTCAGCTTCGCATGGGCATGCATCCCAATGTTGTACCTGCTAAATAACATGAACAGAGGATATAGCCAGAGAACTCAGCCACCCCTAAGCCTCTTGGAGGACTCTGAATAGGTTGAGGGTTGGAGTCCCTAAGTACAAGACACACATGCTCAAGTGTGGGCTGTTGGTGGACAACAACAAGGTGTGGGAATGCAGGGAGATACAGAATCCAGATTATTTGCTGGTCTGCCAGTTACAACCAGAAACATGCATCAATGAGGTTTTAATTATGGCCAACAACAAAGCCAAGAAGGTGGCTTCAATTTTGCAGCTTAAGGTTTGACCTGGAGAGGAAAGAAGAAGAAGAGCCTGCTAAATAGGTCTTCCAGGATTCTTTAGTGTGATATACTGACCTCCTAAACCAGTGATGGCTAACCTTGGCACTCTAGTTGTTCTTGGACTTCAATTCCCAGAAGCCCAATTTAGTATTCCTGCTGATCAGGGCTTCTGGAAATTGACGTTCAAGAACATCTGGAGTGCCGAGGTTGGCCATCACTGTCCTAAACCTATTTGACAAGATATGATGTGGGGGAAAAGTGTGTGTGGCTTTTCCTTGGCAACAAATTTTACCAGTTTTAGGCTCTTCTTCTTTTCTGTAGGTAATTGGATGACGTGGAATCCATCTTTCCCATCATCTCCTTGCCGGAAAAGCCTTCATTTCAGGCCGTTTGGGACTGTCTGCTTGACCTCTGGATAAACTAGAAAGTGGGCCTCCAGATCTTTGGGTCAAGTGGCATGAAATGCCTTTCCATTCCTCCTTTAGCCAGTCTAAAATTCCTCTGTCTTGCCCCCATTAATGCCCCAGGGGTGGTAGGTGGGGATGGCTTTCTGGCAGTGACCAAGCAAACCTGCCTTCCTTCTCCCCCATCACTTTGATCATGCTTAGACTGAGGTTTCCTGGCTTTGGCGCATGCCCACAGTTGGCATCCTGCTTCCACACTTGCCAGCCCCTTCGTGGGACTGGTCCCCATGAGATGGTGGAAGAAGGTACCATATTGAGCTCCCCTTTATTTGCCCTGCGGTGCCTTCTCTTCTATCCGATTGATCCCTGTTCAACTGTCGTGGTTTTCCCTGGAAGTGGGGTGGTCAGTGGTGGTGGAAACCTTTCTTTTCTTTTTGCCTGGGGAGGATAAGAATAAAATAAAACCAGAATTTGCGAGGAGGTCTGGATTCCGCATTTCTAATTTTGACTGACTGATTTGCTGATGGATCAATTGTGTCTCTGAGTTCTGCAACAACTACTGGAGTGTTTCTCACCTGGGATGGTTTAGGTACAGCGATGGCAAAGATTGGCACTCCAGCTGTTCTTGGACTTCAATTCCCAGAAGCCCATTTGTTTGGATCCACACAAATGGGTTTACTGCCAAGCTTCGCCACTGCGGGTTTAGGATTTCACACTGGTCTTTGGATATGGCACTTTATGAGGCCACAAGGCAGAACTGTGGCCTTTCCCATCTTCTTTAGCCAGGTGGACTTTGTAAGTCCATTTTAGATTTAAGGTTCTTCTTTAACAAACACATATGCAGTGGAAAAAGCAAGGCCATCAATCGAGGTCTATTTGCAGCTGGACAATAGGCACGTTGTTATAGCAGTGTACAAACACTTGAATTCCAAGAATGGAGGGGGGAAAAATAGAATCATATGCAGCACATGAAGCTGCTGTTCTGTGACTCTCCTGGTCTGGTACGTGTCTGCGTTTCCATAAATATTGTGGCAGGGCTTGACCTCTGGGATCCAGGTTTTTCATATAGTTGTAACCAGCATCACAGCACATTCTGTGCAATGGCCAACCCACTCGCCGTTTTATTTCTCAAGATATATTTTCCCCTCCCTACCGAGAGAGACAAGAAGCTGTCTGTACAGCATAGAGTATTTATTTTGAAAAGAACTCGTTGCATTACTCATTACTTCTCAAGAACTGGACTGCCATTGTCAACTAGATATCGGAATGCATGGAATACCATTACCTTTCCTGCCAAAGTGGTATCTATTTATCTAACTCCAATTGTTTGCTTTCGAAATGCTAGGTTGCCAGAAGCTGGGACAGACAACAGGCGCTCACTCTGTCATGCAGCACTTGGGTCTCTGTGCCAGCTCCTGACAACCTAGCAGTTCGAAAGCAAGAAATTGTAAGTAGATAAATAGATACTGCTTTTGCAGGAAAGGTAACAGTATTCCATGCATTCTGATATCTAGTTATGCCTGCCACATTTCCATGGAAACATCTGCAGATGCAGACAGCACTGGTTCTTGGGCTATAAATGGAGATGAGCACCGAACCCTAGGGTCAGATACGACTGGCTTTCGAGCAAGAGAGACCTAGATCATATCAAAGCTGAACTCTTCATAATAATGAAATTGATTAAATTGTAGGCTGTCCTGTTTTGGGCATATCACAAAAAGACAAGGCTGGTTGGAAGAGACCGTAACGCTAAGGAAAATTGAAGGCAACAGGAAAAGAGGAAAGTCAAACATGAGATGTATAGACTCAATAAAGGAAGCCATGGCCTTGAGTTTGCAAGACCTGATGAGGAGGGCTGTCAATGACAGGAGCTTTTGGAGGTCGGTAATTGGTAGGGTTGTCATGGGATGGAAGCAACTTGACTGCATGTAAGCATAGCAGCAGCAATCTTGTGGTTACCAGTGGGACAGAAGTAGACTGGGGACTCCTCACTGGTTTCTTCTCATGCACTTCTAATATCTGTACCATGCATAAAGAGAAAATATGCAGATTAGCACAAGTGCGCCAACAAATGCACACATCAACAGACATCTCATGCAGATTTCTATGCAGAAAGGAACCGAAACCAACCTTACAACCTGATGGAAGCAAAGGCTGGGAAGTGGAAACAGGCAACGCAGGGCGGTTTAGGAGAAATGGCCCAGTATTGAGCCTGGGGAGGTCTTCCCATTTCAGATATTCGGAGCCCCTTTCTAAAGAGAGGCCAATGAACAGAGAAGCGCGGATCAAATGACCTGCAGTCGCGCCACCGTTGAATGGCTTGCTTTTGAAAGGATCACTTGCAAGTTGCCCAGGGTGCAATCGGTGCAATCGGAGGTTGCCCCCTTTTCGCTTGGAGAGAACATCCATACAGGCTTCATGGATCGGAAACCAATTGCTAATTGGATTTGTTTTCCAGAGCAGGCTGTCCAGCCGAGGCCATTCTTCCTGCAGCTTCTTGAACTGCAAGAGGACGTCCAACTAGCACATTCTAATAGGATGCGTCCTTTTGCTCAGGTTCTTCTCATTGGTCCGGCTTTTCTTGTGAAGACATCTTCCCCTGATGGGTTATTCTGGGGTATCTTATTATTTCAGCCTCTGATGGGCTTACGATGCACCGCCGACCAAAGGCACAGCTTGAACAGAAGGCTTTCTGATGCAAGACAGATCTCTGGCGTGGAAGTAGCCTCGTTCTCGGAAACAATTTGTGCATATTACTGCCACCAGATGTGCGAGCTACTTGGGATGAATTCCCCAAGAGGATCCAATGGCACTAGAATTCACAAGCCTTGATGGTAAAATGCTCTTCTCTTCTGGGTTAAATCCAAGATGAGTCGGAACTTAAACAGGACATTATTTTTGGTCAGTGGTAACATGCGTTCTGTTGATTGCAACATTTTCTCTAGTTGGGACAAAATTGGGTTGAGCTCTTGGTAGACCCACCTTGGTCTACCTGGTCATACAGGCTGGTCAGTGATGGAAGGGGCTGATACAGGAGGAGATGGACTTGTTTTTGTTAGAGGTCTGTATGCCGAGACTAGACTGTGAGAGATGCCTTGAAAAGATGCATGAGTCCGGAGTTGGGTTAGGATAGTGGTTGTCAAGCTTTGGTTCTTGAGAGGTTCTGGAACTAGACATAGAGGTACCAGCTAGTGTGGCCCATGGTCAATGCTCCAGGAGGCTCAAGTTGAGAACTCCTGAACATGAAAATGTCCTTTCTGACATTCAAGGAAGATGGGTCTCTCAGTGGAACACCAATTATAATAATATTTTCATGTCAGAAATGATTCTGGGTTGAAAGGATGTTTGCGGGAGAAACTCTGCTCAGGGAATGTCCAAATGAGGCTCCTTTCATGGCCCCAAGAGCTGGGACAGAGACGGGCGCTCAATGCGTCATGCAGTACCCGGGTCTCGAACTGCCGACTTGCCAGCCTTCCAGATAACAAGGTGAGCTTCTTAACATGAAACCTTGCCTGTGGTGGATGGTGGGGTATCAAAATGGGGCAGCGCACTCTGTCTTTTCAAATAACATTGAAAGCATCTATGTTTCTGGGACTTCAAACATGATTGATGTTTGTGGATGTGTTTACATTTTGTCCTGGGCCAGTGATTTCTGATATCATTGCGGGAGGAGGAATATACTTTCGGGGGACAGGTGGGATGGATTTCAGTGGACGGGGAAGACTCACCCGTGTCTTGAATAGCCCTTGTTTGGATGCCACCCTTTTGTTTTCCTCCATGGAAGACCGCTGTACCCTTCCCACCATCTCTGCCCAATGTGTGGCTCCGATTTCGGATACCTAGAATGTGCTCAAATGCTTTCCCCAAGAGCGCGCAAGCACATACTGTTCACACCCTTCTTCCCAGTCACACGAGTTACCTCTTTAAAGCAGGGATGGGGAATCCCACGAAAGTCCACGTGCGGTCTGACTCCAGTTCCCATCAACACTAGACAGGATGGCCAGCTCAAGAATAATGGGAATCAAAGTCCAGAAGCATCAAGAGGGATACTGGTCTTCTAGTCCCAATTTCAGCAAACCCAACGATGTCTTTGAATGTCAAAGCATTGCTCGGTTAAGCTGAGGTAGAGAGGAGGTGCCCTGAAGAAAGTTATGAGGGAACTGGTACATCATCACAGTAGGGCCAGAGAGCTTACTTTAAGTGGAGGGCAACAAGAGCCCAAATACATGAGTCAATGCTCCACCTCCTTAAAAACAAAGGTCTTCCTTGTTCAAAAGCCAGTTGTGTTCAGCTCTAGGGGCCGGTGCCCATCTCGGTTTACAGCCAAAGAACCAGCGCAGTCTGTAGACATTTCCATAGCCATGTGTCAGGCATGACTAGACACAGGTGCACATGGAATGCTATTACCTTTCCTGCCAAAGTGGTACCTATGTATCTACCTCTAATTTCTTGCTTTCGAACTGCTAGGTTGTCAGGAGCTGGGACGGACGGCAGGCGCTCACTCTGTAATGCACCACTCGGGTCTCTGTCACAGCTCCTGACAACCTAGCAGTTTGAAAGCAAGAGATTGCAAGTAGATAAACAAGTACCACTTCAGCAGGAAAGGTAACAGTGTTCCATGTGTCCCAGCATTTAGTCATGCCTGCCACATGTCCATGGAAATGCCTGCAGACACAGGCAGTGGTGTTCTTTGGCTGTACATGAAAATGAGCACCAACCCTTAGAGGTAGACACGACTGGCTTTCACACAAGGAAGACCTTTACATTTACCTTTACTGTTAGAGTTCTCTGAGACACTTCTTCTTCTTCTTTGTCAGCACTCCTGCTGATCAGGGCTTCTGGGAATTGAAGTTCAAGAACATCTGGAGAGCCAAATCTGAGGACCTATGCCCATGATGGTGAACCTTGGCACTCCAGGTGTTCTTGGACTTCAATTACCAGAAGCCTAAGTCAACACCCCTGCTGATCAGGGATTCTGGGAATGGAAGTTCAAGAACATCTGGAGTGCCAAGGTTCACCACCACTGGTCTAGACTAGATGTGAAACTGTCAAAATGAAGGCACCCTTTGGTGACCTTATGTGAGAAAGATTAGCCAGCAAAAAAAGGATGCCATTACCAGGGTATGTCTGATTATGCTTCAGAAATATCACTATCTTCTGGAATGAATATCCCTTTGCCTTATATTTTTCTGGCCCAAGGATGGGTGCTGAAAGGCAGTGGAAGAGAGAGACTAGGACAGTGATGTTGAACCTTGGCACTCCAGGTGTTCTTGAACTTAAGTTTTCACAAGCCCAAGTCTCTGTGAATCCACACGAATGGGTTTACTATTCTTGAAGTTCAAGAACATGCACAGCAAACCTGAGTAAACCCATTTGTGTGCATTCGCAGAGACTTGGGCTTCTGGGAATTGAAGCCCAAGAACATCTGGAGTGCCAAGCTTCGCCATCACGGGACAAGGATAGTCTTGGCGGGAATATGTGGCCATCCCTTGATCTCCTGGTCTGGTTGAACAAGCACCCTCTGGGACCACCACGAGGTGATGGTTTCCAAAAAAAGAGCGCAGGAAGGAATGAGAAGCAAAATCAGGAATAAAAGCATAGTTCGGGCATCGGAGCTGGACTGTCTACAACAATGAAACCCTTTCAAAGCGGGACGTGGAACGAGGCCTCATTGAGCTTGGTGGTGCAAGGCTGCTGGTAAGATTCTCGGAGAATAATGCATTGTCTTCCCTTCCTGTCTTTTTGTGTCAGAGGTGAAGCCACCAGCTCCGTTGCACGCAGCATCGCCTGTTGAAAGAAGAGGGAGAGAACTGCTCCAAAGGACCACCCATTTTTCCTGGCTGAGAAAGGTATGGAACAACTTCTGCTCTCCCCCCAAAAAATAATAATAATAATATATATTATATATATAATATATATATCGAAATTTCCCTTGCGTCCCTTGGGTGGCAGAGAAACTTCCCTCTGCAGTCAGGAAATTCATTGCGCTGCAGGTTTTTCTGGTCATGTGAAAATGCCCTTCATCTGCCTTCCTTTAAAACACACCAACCTATCTTCTTTCCGCGGTGGCTTAGCGGTTAAGACACTGAACTTGACCACTGGAAGGTCGGCAGGTCAGCAGTTCCAGACCCCCGTGCTGCACGACGGAGTGAGCTCCCATCTCGTGTCCCAGCTTTCGCCAACCTAGCAGTTAGAACACAAACCATTGCAAGTAGATGAATGGGGATCATTTTGATGGGAAGATAAACAGCGATCCATGTCTAGGCATGCCTGCCATATGTCCACGGAAACATCTGCAGGCTCTTTGGCTATAAACAGAGCATTGAACCCTAGAGTTGGATACGACTGGCTTTCGAACAAGGGCGACCTTTATCTTTACCTTATCTTCTTCCCATTGATATGTGAACATGAAAGCCAATTCCAAGGAATTCAAAGTAGCATAAGAAGTGGTACCACTTCTATTATCTATATGTTGAAGCCCCATTTGATTATGTGCCATCCTCAATGTGTATGTATTTCTCTCTGTGTGTGTGTCTCTCTCTCTCTCGCTCGCTCGCGCGCACTCTAAGTTTAAGTCAGGCTTTTCCATGTACGTGCGCCCTTCCAGCAGAAGAGCTGGCAAATGATGAAGCTGTGTTTATTCAAAGCAGAGGTTCAGCTTGGTATCTTTCATGCCTCTCTTGCGCTTGTTTTGATGGATTGTCAACTTGTCCTACACCTGAGTTGTGACTTGTGTTGTCTTTTACGACTGATGCATCTTGGCTGTTGGCCCCGGTAAGGTCGCTTATGATGATGAAAGGGAAGCCTGGAACCAGTCAAACCCTCTGTCCTTTCATTTAGTGCCTGAGTCGGATTTGGATTGAATTTGCAAGCCTTGAGCAGAGGGTCTAGATCAGGGGGTGCCCAAACTATGGCCCATGGGCTGGATCTGGCACCCAACCCCAATTCATATGGGCGCATCTTACTTCTGCTTCTGGGAGCGATGAGGGCTACGTGGGCTGAATGGGGTCAGGGGTTGGATCTGGCTCCTGGGCCATAGTGACCGACCCCCCTGAACCACATAACTGGCCCACATCCCAAAAGGTTTGGGCACCCCTGGTCTAGATAATACTGACAATTGTCCATCCATGATGTGAAAACTGCCCTTGTGCTATCAACAGGTGGCGTTCTTGTCGGGTACATGAGACTGTTAATGCTTTATTTTCAAGCAGCTCAAAAGTGGGGGCTGAACATGCTTTGGAACCAACTGCACATTTGACGTGCACCCCAGTCGTGCCCTGTGCTGCTCAGAGAGAAATCGAAGGTCTAGATTAGGGGAAATGTGGCATTAAAGCAATTTTGGAATAATCACTGGGGCATGAGAGTAACTCTTAGATAAGCAAGCGGATATGACATGGAATAGTTATTTTGATCTGCATTTCAGAAACACCATTTCTGTGCTATGAATAAGGTGATATCAAGTGTCATTAAAGGATTGCACGGACGTGTGTGGAAATAAAAGCCTGGTTTTGTATGTCCAAAGCGAATTGGACATTGGGGGGAATAAAGACAGCAGAAATTGAATTTAGCATCTCTGGAATTAAAAGAGTGAACTAAAGGCAGTGTTTATTTCAAAGTTTAGGAAAGTGGTTTTTTTAAAAAAAAATTATTATTGCTCCCCAAATCGTCCACAAGCCAAGTGGAAGATGTTAAGTTACATAATCTAAAAAGGAAAAAAAATCCAAGTTAGCATTGATTCATTTACTGAACTTGGATTTCCCTTTGGTTTCTGAATTTTTCTTCTCCCCGTAGCCCAAACGTAATCAGTGATTGTCACATGAAACTGCACAAGAGGGGCTGATGTGGACAACCAAGGACAGGGCTTTGTCTGGTTCTCAGTTATTGTTCTCCAGATGATCGTCAAACCTGGTTCTCCTGCAGGTGGTAGGAGGTTTGTGGTTGGTAATGGGAAAAGAAATATTTGAGAGACAGAATACTGGATTGGGACCTTTCAAATGTGGAAACACCCTGATTAAACTTGCCCAGTCATCCTTAGGAAGTCACACTTCCTCAGTCTATTAGCCTTGTTGTGAAGTTAAGCTGTGGAAGAAGAGAGTCATGAGTCACTGGAGAAAAGAGGGGATGAAAATTTAAGAAAATAACAATAGGAACTATAATGTTGTCAAGTAAATTCTATTTCCAATTATTCCTAGCTGCTACACACAAAAGGACCCTAGGCACAATATCTTAAAACATTATTAAGAAGTTTATTGTAAGCAAAAGTCAAATCAAATCAGAACACATTATAAAGCAAAGGTGTGGGTTCGGTGTCCAGAATGGGCTGCCGCACCCCTTGGCCAAACCCCATGAGATTCAGCATACATGTACCTTGTGCACGTGAGCAGGTCACTGTCAGGGTCCCAAAGCCCATGGGGGTGTTGCCCCCTAAATTGATTTGCAAAAGGGGGGTATATTCAATGGGAGGGTTTGTGTCTGCCCCAGTGCTAGGCCAACCAGGGGAGGGGATTGTGATGTCATCGCTGAGTTTACACCACAGGCCCACCCCTGGCCAGTGGGTTTTCCGGACAACTCTGGCACTCAGCTAGCCAGGTTAGGACCACCCGGGTGAAGCCGGGCACCCCTGCTAGTACCTTAATAATAAAGAGATGCAAGTAATATGAAGATTAGCCAATAATATAGAAATTGGAGCAAAGCAAAGACAGGTTCGCAAAAGATCCTGTGTTGGCAATGCCCACTTGTCTCTCTTTTCTCCTCCCTTATATACCTTCTGAAACTGCCGTTTTTCAGTACATTAGGTCATGCCATGTTTTGCAGTTAGCATTGGTCATGTTTTGTGGTTAGCATGAGGCATGTGTTGTGGTTAGCACTGACCCTGCCTTGAGTCACCTGCTGCCTGTTTTCTGCCTGGTCAATGTGACCCAACCACAAAGCACATTCTTACCTATGTGATGACACACTTTATATCATTTTGTGTTTACTTTTAATTAAAATGGTTGCACATTTGATAAATAATATAAATTAAAAAATTCGAACTGCTGGGTTGGCAGGAGTAAGGTAAAGGTAAAGGTCACCCTTGCTCAAAAGCCACTCGTATCCGGCTTTAGGGTTCAGTGCTCATCTCTGTTTTATAACCGAAGCCAGCCCTGTCTGCTTCTGCAGATGTTTCCGTGGTCATGTGGCAGGCATGACTATCCTAAACCTTTTAAGCAGAAACCCACAGTTGAGGTGCCAAATCAGCTTCTCTGGGCAATCCTTACCCAAAAATGACATCTCTTAGGTTTAAAGAGGCACGAAATCAACAATCCAACAAAGCATTCTCGGAAGAAATTGGCAAGCGGTAACATCAGACAGACAAGAAAGAATAAACAGACATATGAAGAATTCCTGGCCTCAGCCCTTTGCAAAAGCGTCCCATCGTGGTCGTTGCAAAATGGTGAGATGATCTTCCAAGCGGATGTCTCTTCTAGATTAAATCTCCATTTCCTTTCAATGCTGAAGGGTCTGTCTCAGAAGGCTTTGACAAAGAGCACTCAGGTGTTATTAAGAGTGGTGTGTCACACCTTTGGTGTGTGTGTGTGGGGGGGGAAAGGGGCTATTATAAGAAGCTCCACCCAGGTGAATCCATATGTGTAGCATGAATGAATATACAGTACATAGGAAAGCCCATTGTATATTCAGCTGTACTGTATATGCAATTTAGCCTATTCTGCTGTATACATGCAACCTCTGTTCATGTCGTTTTGAATTTTCAGACTGGGAGGAACTGATCTTGAATACCCATCATAATGTCAAGCTCCCCATTTGAGTCCTCTCAGTCTAAATATCCATATAATGGACAGAGAGGTCCTTTATACAGTTAAAACCCCGACTGACATATGCCTCGAGTTACATAAAATTCGACTTACATAATGACCTTGTGCTAAAACCATGTCCCGATTTGCACAGTTTCCTATGGGTTTGCTTCGAGTTACGTAAAGATTCTTTTTCTTGTGGGTTTGCTTTGAGTTACGTAAAAAATCATTTCCCTATGGGTTTGCTTCGATTTTCATAAAAATTTCATTTATCCTATGGGTTTGCAACAGCGTTCCGTGTGCTCCGGTGTCTAGTCATGCCTGCCACATGACCACGGAAACGTCTGCAGAAGCAGACAGCACTGGCTCTTCAGCTTGGAAACAGAGATGAGCACTGAACCCTAGAGTCGGATATGACCGGCTTACATAAAAAAATAATTTTTCCTGTGAGTTTGCTTTGAGTTACATAAAAAACCGATTTAAGCAAAAGTCTACGGAATAGACTCCCCCCCCCCCCCCAGTTGAGTGGGATTTAAAACAACAACAACAACCTCTTAGAATTGGCTCTTGCTGAATTTTCAGCATGTGTTGTTTGGTGTTTACGGCTGACCCATAGAGTTAGACGCTTTAGTGTTTGGGAATCAAGACAATGGAAACGGCTGTAAGCTAGCCTAACACATCTTTATTGCATAGAGTACAGTACGAACATGTGGTAATGGCGGACAAACAGCTCTTTTTATACGGTGGCTATCTAATTGAATCTGGCTCTTCGACAGGCATTGGCTGCTGTCCAGGTGACGTCATCCTTGGTCACGCCTTTCTTGTCCAGGTGAGGTGAGCGCGGGAATCTTTCCCGCGCGGCTGAAGGCATTTGAGTAATGTGAACCATGTGAGCTGGGCGCTCGCTATTGCCCCCGGTGGCCACTAGCTCGCGTCCTCATACAGAAGGTTACAGTGTTACCTGTACCCATTCGTGTGGTTACAAATACATTCAACACACTACATTCAGTACACAACATCCCTCCCCCCTAAGATGGGACAAAGTCCCTTAACCAAGCTGGTTTCCCGCATGTGCGTTTTGGCCGTGGGGCCGTTATGCTTGACTCGGCCATGCCCCCTCGTCTGTGTCCTCCTGGTTCTTGTCCTGCAATTGGAGAGGATGACTCGTTAGTGACTTGCCGCGGGCTTGCCGCCTTAGGATGGCCAGGAGAAGGGGGAGGAGGGGTTCCCGACGTGGATGTGGACAAACCGGGGGCACTAGGGGCTAAAGAAAAACCCCGCTCTTCGCTTGGACGGGTGGGGGAACACTCCGAACCCCCCCCCCGGTTTGATAACTCAAAATCTAAATCAGGGGCAACAGTGGCAAACTCATTTCCCTCCTTCGAGGGGCTGGGTAGAACTACAGGGGCAAACTCGTTCCTCTCTCTCGAGGGACTGGATAGAGCTGGCGTATGAAAAGGATATGAGTTTGACCCTAAGCTTCCCCCCCCTGTTTGGGACTGTTGCCCTACGTTTTCTCCCCCTTGGTCTAAACGGGTGGAGGAGAACCCTAACGCTGAGCGTTGCTGATGATCCCCTCTGTCCGGCCCCCCAATCACTCGGTGCCTAAGTTGGTCAGCGTGCCTCCTCCAGAGGAGACCCGTGCTGGTCTCGACACAGAATGAGACTGGTCCTGTTTGATTAATGACTACCCCCGGCACCCATGCTGGCCCAGTGGTGGCGTAGTTTCTGCAATGAACAGGCTCTCCTATCTGGAAATTTTTGGTGGGGCTGTGCTCAATATTTCTTCCTCTATCCTCGACCCGGGTGGGATCCAATCTAGTTAATAGTGAGTGTAACTTCCTCTTCATGAGGAGTTCCGCGGGAGAGTATCCCGACGCCAATGGCGTCACTCGATATGCCAACAGAAACTGGCAGAGCTGCCGGTCCAGATCCCCGGGACCCATGCGCCGCAGCCCTTCCTTCATTGTGCGCACCAGACGTTCCGCCTGGCCATTTGTTGCAGGGTGAAATGGGGCTGAGGTAATGTGCCGAATGGCGTTGGACTCTAAGAACGCCTGGAACTCGGCTGACGTGAAACAACTCGCATTGTCACTAATTATGACATCAGGTATCCCGAACGTACATATCAGTTTGCGCAGCTGTTTTATTGTCCCCGCTGATGAGGTGTTGCGCATTGGAATTACCTCCAACCACTTGGAGTATGCGTCCACCACCAGTAGAAAAAATGAACCCCTGAATGGCCCTGCGAAGTCTATGTGGAGGCGGGACCACGGTCCCCTAGCTGTGTCCCATTCTCTGTGTGGACGGCGGGACTCCTCAGGCCGAGAGCTCTGGCAACTTTCGCAGGTGTTCACCATGTGTTCAATGTCTGCGTCTAGCTGAGGCCACCAGAAGTAGCTTCTGGCCAGCGCCTTAGAGCGCACAATCCCTGGGTGGCTGACATGTAAAAGCCGTAGCACCCTTGCTCTTAATGCCTGTGGGACCACCACCCTCTCCCCCCACAACAGACACCCCCTTTCTGCGGACAACTCAACCCTCTTCCTGAAAAATGCCGCAAACTCGTCTGCGGGGGGAGCTGCGGGCCACCCCTTCTGTACCCAGGATCTCACAAGGGCTAACGTTTTATCCTTGGCCGTTTCGGCAGCAATTTCCTTGGGCAAAATGGGGGGTGCATCCAGGGCTTCAATGAGGAGGACTTGGCTATCCTGTTCTACCTCACACTTTGGGTCCCCCAGGTGGGGAAGAGGAGACCTTGAGAGGGCGTCCGCGTGGCTTATCTCTTTCCCGGGACGGTACTCTAACGCCCCCCTGTATGCATTCAGAAAAATCGCCCACCTAAGCATCCTGGGGGAGAGGATCTGTGGAGTGGGCTTGTCTGAGGTGAAGATACCCAACAGCGGCTTGTGATCGGTGACAATGGTGAATGGGCGACCATACAGAAAATCATGGAACTTCTTTGTGCCCGCAACAATGGCAAGAGCCTCCCTATCTGTTTGGGCGTAATTTCGTTCTGCCTTGGACAATGATCTCGAGTAGAATGCAACTGGGGCTTCTCGCCCCCCCTCTAGCACGTGGCACAGGACCGCCCCCACCCCCACTGGCGAGGCGTCGCAGACCAAGACTACCGGCTTCTTTGGGTCGAAATGGGTTAGAATAGCCTCCGAGGAGAGGAGTTGCTTGAGTTCCCTGAAAGCCCGCTCCTGCTTCTCCCCCCACCGCCAAACCGCATCCTTCTTCAGCAGCCCATGCAGGGGCTCTGCAATCGTCGCTTTCCTGGGCAGGAAGGAATGGTAAAAATTCAGCAGCCCCAGGAAAGACTGCAGCTCCGGTTTTGCGGTGGGGCGAGGAGCGTTTCGAATGGCTGAGACTTTAGACTCAGCGGGTTTCACCCCCTCAGAAGTTATGCGGAACCCCAGAAACTCCACCTCCCTGGCCAGAAACACACATTTGTCCCTCCGCAGCCTCAACCCCGCGGATTCGAAGGCTGTGAGGACCTTATCTAGTCTCTGGGCCAGTTCTGCTTCGCTCTCCCCAGATATCAATATATCATCGAAAAATGGCAAGACCCCCGGTAATTTCTTTAACAAACGTTCCACAAGAGACTGAAACAACCCCGGCGCCGAGTTCACGCCAAACTGTAGGCGCGTCACCTTGAATGCCCCCTTGTGAGTTACAATGGTCTGTGCAGCAGCTGTGGCTGGGGTTACTGGAAGCTGCTGGTACGCCTGCGCCAGATCTAGTTTAGCAAAAACTTTTCCCCCATGTAAAGTGGCCAGTAGATGGCTAACTACCGGCACCGGATAGGCATTAGGGCGGATCGCCTTGTTAATTGTACACTTGTAGTCAGCGCAAATTCGTACTTCCCCATTTGCTTTCAATACTGTAACAATAGGAGTCTCCCACTCTGCAGAGTCCACCGGCACTAAAATCCCTTGCCCCACTAATTTGTCCAGTTCCGCCTCAATTTTGTCCTTGAGGGCGAATGGAACCCGACGTGGTTTTAGTCTCATTGGGCGGACCTCCGGGTCCAGGTCGAAGGAAACTGGGGGCCCCTTGTACTTTCCAAGTCCCTTCTTGAATACCTCTGCGTGTGCGTCGCACACTGCCTGAATCTCATTCCCCCCGATGGCATGGACGCCGCCTATGAAGATGTCCAGGGGTTTGAACCATTGTGTCCCCAAGAGATTACACCCCCCATTTTTTAGAACTACCAGGGGGAGTTTCCTTCGGAGTCCCTTGTACCGTGTCTCAAAGTCCCCAATCCCCAATACTGGAATCGCATTTCCCTGCACATCTTTTAAGTTCGCCCCCATCTCCTTGAGTTTGGGTCGCTCCTTGGGGGGAATCCGCAAAAATTCCTTATGGGAAATGAGGGAGTAAACAGACCCCGAGTCTATCTCCATCTTAACAGGGACCCCTTGCAACAGTACCTCAGCATAAAAACGTGGTTGCCCTAGAGGCACGCTGTGGACGGCCACGTCGTCTTCCGCGTGCACTCGCAGGCACACGTGGTCCCCCTCTGGGTCGTCGCCGCCATCCCCGACTCTGCCGACGCCATCCCGGCTGCTCGAGGCGCGCTTACTCTCTTCCCGGCGTTGCTTGCAGACCCTGGCGATGTGGCCCTTCCGCCCACAGTTGTGGCACTCAGCTTTCCGGAATGGACATTTGCTCCTCTCGTGGGACGCTCCGCACCCATCGCAGCGCCGCTCCCCCTTCCCCTTCTTCTCGCTCAGCCCTTTCCTGACCTTCCGGACCCCCTCATCTTCGCTGGAGACTGGGGTGGCAGAAGCCTCTGAAGATGTGGGCGAGCGTGGGGCAGGGGTCGCCCTCCAGGCCGCCTGAACAGCGGATGCAGCTGCCTCGACTGGTGGGGGCTTTGCCTTGAGAAGCTTGTACCCGGCCCACGTGGATTCAGCTGCTAGAGCCTCTTGTAGTACCTCTTTGAAAGTGAGGTCGTGGCCCCGGTTCATGAGTTTCCTCTGGGTCTCCCCGTCTCTCATCCCGCAGAGCATCCTATCCCTTAGGGCCACGTCTAGAATTTCCCGCCATTCGCATGGGGTCGCCAAAACGCGGAGGGCCGCTGCATACTCGGATATTGACTCACCCGGCTTTTGGTCCCTCCTTGCGAAAATGGCCCTGGCAGAGAAGAAGGATACTTTGGGCTTGAAATGATTCCGCAGAACCCCCAGAATTTCCGTCACTGAAACCTGGTCCACCTCACGTGGTGCCACCAGATCCATCAGTGCTTGCACGGCGTGGAACCCGAGCATCGTGATGAGAAGACCCTTCTTCTTCCCAGCGTCGGTGATGCCCGCATACGCCACCGTACTCTTGAAATGCATTTCAAACCAGTCCCATCGCTCGGGATGGGTCACGTCGAAAACTGGCTTCTGTGATATTGTCTTGTCCCCGTGGGAATCCATTATCCCACCTTCGTCGCCAATTTAGTGTTTGGGAATCAAGACAATGGAAACGGCTGTAAGCTAGCCTAACACATCTTTATTGCATAGAGTACAGTACGAACATGTGGTAATGGCGGACAAACAGCTCTTTTTATACGGTGGCTATCTAATTGAATCTGGCTCTTCGACAGGCATTGGCTGCTGTCCAGGTGACGTCATCCTTGGTCACGCCTTTCTTGTCCAGGTGAGGTGAGCGCGGGAATCTTTCCCGCGCGGCTGAAGGCATTTGAGTAATGTGAACCATGTGAGCTGGGCGCTCGCTATTGCCCCCGGTGGCCACTAGCTCGCGTCCTCATACAGAAGGTTACAGTGTTACCTGTACCCATTCGTGTGGTTACAAATACATTCAACACACTACATTCAGTACACAACAGACGCACTTTAACACAAGTGAAACACAATGGAGGAAAGTCTAAGATGCGTCTGCTTTTTTAGCATGCGCCTGAACCATCCTTCCCAACCTCTGAGAAGGAAATAGTGTGTCATAATCCACTCCTCACCCCTCCTGGCCAGTTCCTTTGGTCAGGAAAGCAAACTCCCTGAGTCAAGTCTCCAGAGGCTGATCTCAAAGGTTGGGAGGGGAAGACAAGGAGGCGCACTGTGTTCAAAAGTTTGCGGTGGTTGCTCTTTGTCAAAGCCTTCTGAGATAGACCCTTCAGCGTGGAAAGGAAACGGAGATCTAACTTAGAAGAGACATCTTCTAGTGGGAAGATCATCTCACCATTTTGCAAAGACCACGATGGGACGCTTTCGCAAAGGGCAGAGGCCAGGAATTCTTTGTATGTCTGTTTATTCTTTCTTGTCTTTATGATGTTATCGCTTGCCAATTTCTTCCGAGAATGCTTGGATTGTTGATTTCTTGCATGCATAAATCTAAGAGATGTCTTTTTTGGGGCGGTGAGGATTGCCCAGAGAAGCTGATTTGGCACCTCAACTGTGGGTTTCTGCTCAAAAAGCTTAGGATGGTCAGTTTCAAAAACTTTTTAACAAGTTTTAAGTCTTCGGACCACATGTTTGGGAAGCACTCCTGCTGAGTTTAAGTCCTTTAATTTAGATTATTTGCTCTGTAACTTCTTCCCGTCTTCGTCCCAGCTCCTGCCAACCTAGCAGTTCGAAAGCAAGAAATTGCAAGTAGATAAATAGGGACCACTTTGGTGGGAAGGTAACAGCGTTCCGTGCGCTCTGGTGTCGTCATGCCTGCCACATGACCACGGAAACGTCTGCAGAAGCAGACAGCAATGGCACTTCGGCTTAGAAACAGAGATGAGCACTGCACCCTAGAGTCGGATACGACTGGCTTTCGAGCAAGGGAAACCTTTACCTTTACCTTTAACTTCTTCTAAGCACACCAAGTAATTCAGCATGTGATATTTTGCCCCACTAGTGTGCCAATAAAGGGGCTTCGGTGGCTCAGTGGCTAAGAAGCTCGCCTTGTTAGCTGGAAGGCTGGCAAGTCGGCAGTTCGAAACCCAGGTACTGCATGACAGATTGGCAGTTTGTGACTCGGGCACTGCATGACGGATTGAGCATCTGTCTCTGTCCCAGCTCTTGGGACCTGAAAGGAGCCTCATTTGGGCGTTCCCTGAGCAGAGATTCTCCCACAAAAATTCTTTCTACCCAGAATAATTTCTGACATGAAATTATTAATGCGCCAAT
The DNA here is from genome assembly GCA_035047305.1 of Bradypodion pumilum. Lineage (NCBI taxonomy): Eukaryota > Metazoa > Chordata > Lepidosauria > Squamata > Chamaeleonidae > Bradypodion > Bradypodion pumilum. Next base: position 3,489,373 of record JAWDJD010000006.1, read on the forward strand.
GTGGTCAGCAAAGTTGCATTTCTAATATTTTCAGCAATTCCAAGTGGAGAATTGGGAGCAGTCCCTAATTTTAAACAATGTGAAGCAGAGTGCGAACCTGTGCATTTTATTTAGAAATAATATTTATTTTATGGATGTGGGTGTATGCTTAGGCAAACAAGTACCGTCTAAGGATTACAAATGAGTAATATTTTTTAATGCTACAAGGTGTGACAGGACGTCTCCACTGCCCTCTGGTAGGATGTTGTGTTAGACTTAAAAGTGTGTTTTTCATCACTTGAAAAAAGTTGATTTTCAACGTTTTCTTATATTTTCACACGGCTTTATTGCTATTCTCCCAAAAAGTAACCTTTTTACAGACTGTCTTTAAAAAAAGCAACACATCTGATATAATGTTTTCTGCAATTTCGCTTGAAAGGCAAAGAGGTCTTGTTTTAAAGGTGTGTCTCCCTCCCCCCCCCCAAGTTTTCAAAAGTTACTTTTTAAAAAATTCTTTCTTATCTGGTTTCTTCAGTGCTTCTTTTTACTTGTACAATAGGAAAGAGATGAAAGTGGTCAGGTTGACATCTCCAGATCATACCACACCCTTGGGTGTTCAGCCATTGTGTGGCCATGATAAATGTAGGAACAAGATTGCGTATGGGCAGTAGACACCATGATCAGCTTCTCCCATACAAGGACAGCATCATCAATCCATGGCCATCTTGGACAGTTTGAGAAATGTGCAGATGTAGTCAGCAAGGAGAGACTATTGTTTAGTGACAGAGCATACACTTCAAAATGTGGACAAAACCCCTCGATCTCAAGCCCACAAGAGTGTTTTGTGTAGATCAAGGGTGCCCCAACTATGGCTCATGGGCCAGATCTGGCCCTCAACGCCAATTCATCCAGCCCTTGCCACCCTTAGTGCTCCTGGAAGCAGAAGTAGAATCGAGACAAGGGCTACAAGGGCAGCAAGGGCTGGATGAATTGGCATCTGGCCTACGGGCCGTAGTTTGGGCACCACTGGTTTTAAGCAGAGAAAATGGCAGCTTAAAAATCTGTCTCATCCTGTTGCAAAACTGATCGCAAGGCACGTTTTACTTCCACTTCTGGTGGGAGGAACATAGCTGTCAAGTATCCCTTATTGGCCAGGAAAACCCCTTATTTTACCCTCTTTCCCGCCGTCATCCCGTATTAATTAGACTGCAATGCCCTATTGCCGCCATTGGAGGGCAGCAGAGGATAAGCATAGCTGTCAAGTATCCCGTATTTGCTGGGAAATTTCCCTTATTTCCAAATCCAAAACTTGACAGGTATGGGGAGGAACCACATCACCGGTCCGCTGAACCACATGGCCAGCCCACTGAACCACGTGACCAGCCCGCAGCCCAAAAGGTTTGAGCACCCCTGGTGTAGATTAAGCCATGCCAAATGAATCGGTGATCTCACCTTGGTAGAAGACAACATCTTGTGTGCCTACTTGAGTCAGCCTTTCGTTTAATAATCGGGACGACTGGAGTCTTACTTTCTCTTTAGTGGAAAGACTAGAGCTCTGTAGGAGAACGTAAGTTCCCGGAGCAAAATTTCCTAGGTCCATGTTGGAGATGATGGTATCCCAGTTGAATTTTTCAAAGCGCTAAAAGACGATGGCGTCAAATTACTGCATTCAATATGCCAGCAGATTTGGAAAACAAAACAATGGCCACAGGATTGGAAAAGATCAGTATACGTACCAATCCCAAAAAAGGGCAATGCCAAAGAATGTTCAAATTATCGAACAATCGCACTCATCCCACACGCCAGTAAAGTGATGCTCAAGATAATACAGGATAGACTTCAGCAGCATGTGGAAAGAGAATTACCAGAGGTGCAGGCAGGTTTCAGAAGAGGCAGGGGGACTAGAGACCACATCGCCAACATACGCTGGATCATGGAGAAAACAAAGGAATACCAGAAACAAGTATACTTTTGTTTTATTGACTACACTAAGGCATTTGACTGTGTGGACCACAACAAGATGTGGCAAGTAATTAAAGAGATGGGAATACCAGAGCACCTCATATGCCTCCTGAGAAATCTGTACATGAACCAAGAAGCAACAGTTAGGACAGAACATGGAGTGACAGAGTGGTTTGGAATAGGAAAAGGAGTAAGACAAGGCTGCATTTTGTCACCATGCTTATTCAACCTATACACAGAGCACATAATGCGCAGTGCAGGGATGGAGGAATCACAATATGGGATTAAAATCGCTGGGAGAAACATCAACAATCTGAGATATGCAGACGATACCACCCTAATGGCAGAAAGTGAGGAAGACCTAAAGAATCTCTTGATTGGGCTGAAGGAGGAGAGTGCAAAAGCTGGTTTGAGACTAAATATCAAGAAAACCAAGATAATGGCAACAGGCCCAATCAGCTCCTGGAAGATAGATGGGGAAGAAGTAGAAGCAGTGACAGATTTTACTTTCTTAGGATCCAAGATCACTGCAGATGGGGATTGCAGCCATGAAATAAAAAGGAGACTGATTCTTGGGAGACAAGCAATGAGAAACCTGGGGAACATAGTGAAAAGCAGAGACATCACACTGAAAACAAAAATTAGAATAGTCAAAGCAATGGTTTTCCCAGTAGTGATGTATGGATGTGAGAGCTGGACAATTAGGAAGGCTGAACGCAGAAGAATAGATGCCTTTGAAATGTGGTGTTGGAGGAGGGTTTTGAGAGTGCCCTGGACAGCGAGGAGAACAAATAGGTCAATCCTAGAAGAAATTAACCCGGATTGCTCACTGGAAGGTCAAATAGTAAAGATGAAGCTAAAATACTTTGGACATCAAATGAGAAGGGAGGATTCACTTGAGAAGGCACTGATGTTGGGAAAGGTGGAAGGCAAAAGAAGAAGGGGGAGGCCAAGGATGAGATGGCTAGATGGCATTGTGGACACAATGGGCACAGAGCTGGGAGGGCTGAGGGGGATGGTGGAGGACAGAGGCGCCTGGAGAGCAATGGTCCATGGGGTCGCAAAGGGTCGGAACCGACTGTGCGACTGAACAACAAATGTTGGAGAAGATACCAGCCCAAGACTCTGAGGAAGGTGGCAGTCCATATAACAAGGCAGGTGGACCAACAGTCTGACTTCGTTTTTATCAGACACAGAGCTTGGACAGGGCTGGAGCACCATGCTCATGATGGACTACAGCTCCTACGTCAAAGGTCTCCAGAACACCACCTTGCTTAACCAAGGTATGTTTGGACAACAATACCCATCACCCTTAGCCAGCATGGCTGGAGTTGATGAATATTGTTGTTCAAACATACCTTGGTTAAGGAAGGTAGTGCTCTGGAAACCTTTCTCTCCCTCGCCATGGATTTTCCTCCATTAATCCCTTCTCGGTCTCTTTTTCTCAAGGCTAAACATGCCCAGTTCCTTCCCTCTTTCCTTATAGGTCTTGGTTTCCATTCTTCTGACCATCCTTGTTGTTCTTCTCTGAATTTATCCCAGTTTGTTTGCATCCTTCTTAAAGCGTGGTTCCAGAATTGGACACTGTATTCTAGATATGGTCTAACTAGAGGGAGACCAGTATCTCATGGGGGTTTCAGCTCTCAAAAACACAGCCATATGTAAGGGATTGTGAGATTTGAAGTCTGGAGGATCAGATGTTGAGAGCCTCGGGGTCTTTTTCTTGGTGGCACCCTGTTTGTGGAATGCATTCGCTTGAGTGGATCATCTATTGCCCATGTCCTAGGAGTCCATCACAGATAGACAGGGTATAAGCCCAATAAATAAATAAATTTATTTATTGGGGATGCCCAGCTGAGACTTACTGTCAAAATCCTGTTGCTGTGTAGTGAATTACATTGGCGTAGGGCATACCTGTCAAGTTTTGGATTTGGAAATAAAGGGAATTTCCTGGCAAATACGGGATACTTGGCAGCTATGCTTATCCTGTGCTGCCCTCCAATGGTGGCAATAGGGCATTGCAGTCTAATTAATAAGGGATGACGGCAGGAAAGAGGGTAAAATAAGGGGTTTTCCTGGCCAATAAGGGATACTTGACAGCTATGCTTATCTTGTGCTGCCCTCCAATGGTGGCAATAGGGCATTGCAGTCTAATTAATAAGGGATGACGGCAGGAAAGAGGGTAAAATAAGGGGTTTCCCTGGCCTATAAGGGATACTTGACAGCTATGCTTATCCTGTGCTGCCCTCCAATGGTGGCAATAGGGCATTGCAGTCTAATTAATAAGGGATGACGGCGGGAAATATGGTAAAATAAGGGGTTTTCCTGGCCAATAAGGGATACTTGACAGCTATGCTTATCCTGTGCTGCCCTCCAATGGTGGCAATAGGGCATTGCAGTCTAATTAATAAGGGATGACGGCGGGAAATATGGTAAAATAAGGGGTTTCCTGGCCAATAAGGGATACTTGACAGCTATGCTTATCCTGTGCTGCCCTCCAATGGTGGCAATAGGGCATTGCAGTCTAATTAATAAGGGGTGATGGTGGGAAAGAGGGTAAAATAAGGGGTTTCCCCGGCCAATAAGGGATACTTGACAGCTATGCTTATCCTGTGCTGCCCTCCAATGGCGGGAATAGGGCATTGCAGTCTAATTAATAAGGGATGACGGCGGGAAAGAGGGTAAAATAAGGGGTTTTCCTGGCCAATAAGGGATACTTGACAGCTATGGCGTAGGGTAGGCCCATTGAATCAACTCTAACTGTGATGTACTTTAGCTTAGTAAGAGTCAGTTAGAATAAGCCCATTTGAATCAGTGGAATTTATCAAAGAATTGGCTCACCCAGTCTCCATTGATTCAGTTAACCTACTCTAGTGTGGTTTACTTTGCTAAACAGGATTTTGGTTTTTAACTTCCCAGGTGTTATGGTGTAGCTCTGCTGCTGGTTTCGTTTATTTCTTTGCCTTAGCCACAACTTGGAAGATTTCTTTCTTTTAAAATACAAACCTCTGGTCTGCACAGTCACTGGTTCAGAAGCAACATTTCTTGTGTCTAATTTTAGCTCTGCCTTGTATCTGGATCCAACTTGGAATATCCTGTGTAGTAAATTCCGTCACGGAGCCTGCAAATTTCCTTCTCTCCCCTGGACTCCAGTTTTTAGCCTTTCTTAGCTGACATGCTAAGAGGGCAGGAAGCGGAGAACTAGGATCTGAAAGGGGGAAAACAAGGAAACTCAACCACAGTGTGTTCGATCACATCAGTCGCAGCTTGGGACAAAGTTGAAATCACAGTGTGAATCATTTAAGTGTGTATTGGAATGCCCTGAGCATTCCCAGAGGCAAATGAACAATAATAATTCCATGCCTTCAAGTTAGTTCTGATTTATGGTGATCCTCTCCCAGTATTCAGAAGTGGTTTGCCTGTCCCTTATGCGGCATCCGGATTCTGCCGCTTGCCCAATACGACACAGGCTGGCTCTTCTCCTGAGAGACAAGGTAGGGCATCAAACTCCATCCATGGCCATACACTTAAACCACAGAGCTAATAACTATGTGCCGTCAAGTCAATTCTGACTTATGGTGACTTTTCCCCCAGGGTTTTCTGGGTAGAGATAATAAAGATCTATCTATCTATCTATCTATCTATCTATCCATCTATCTATCTATCTATCTATCTATCTGTTGTGTCCTAATAGTGTAACCTTCTACATGTGATATCAATGTATCTGAACCAATGTAACCTTGCCAATGAGTAACAATGTAACCTTCAGCTGTATCATATAAACCCTGTAATAGGACGCGAGCTAATGACCACCAGCTGGCAGCAGCGAGCGTCCAGGCTCTCTTGGTTCAAACCCATCAAAGACCGCAGCGCGGGAAGCTTCCCGCCGCTACCTACACCTGGACAAGAAGGGCGTGACCAACCATGACGTCACGCGGACCAGTAGCCAACGGGCTACCGTGGAGCCACATTCAAATATGTTCCTACCGTATATATAGAGCTGTTCGTCCGCCATTACCTCATGTTCCCTCTGTCCACCATGCAATAAACCTGAGTTAACTCAGCCTTTGGCTGTGCCTTGTGTCTTGACTCTCATATACTAAATTGGCGACGAAGGTGGGATAATGGATCCCCAGGGAGCCAGGACACAGAGCGGGTTCAACATCACCAAACCGCAAGACTGGGAGCTTTTTGAGATGGACTTCCAGGCGGCACTGGTGGAGCTCAAAGTCAAAGAAGACGACGAGGAAAGGAAGAGGGCCATCCTCACCCGCATGCTTGGGATGGAAACCAAGCGGACGCTGGTGGGCATCCTTGCACCGAAGAAGATGAGCGATTTCAAAGCCGGTGACATCATGAAAATGCTGCGTGAGCGTTTCCGGCCCTCGAGGGCAATGTTCCCCGCTCGGAGTGCGTTTTGGAGGCGAGTTCAAGCGCCGGACGAGTCGGTAGAAGCCTTCGTAACGGCTATGAGGGTAGCCGCCGCCCCCTGCAAATGGGACCACATCCTAGAGATGGCCCTCAGGGACGGAGTGCTGTGTGGCCTGAAGGACAAGGAAGTACAGCGCAGCTTGATGAACAAGGAGCCACCACCCACACTGGAAGAGGTTGTAGAGGCCGCGGAAGCCGCGGAATCCACGAATGCTGGAGTAGACGAGATGCACAAGTGGCGTGAGTGGCGTCCGAGGGCCGGCAAAGCGGAAAACTCGTCGCACGGGAAGTCCGGTCAGTCGGTGCATGCAACCCGACCGACCTCGAAATCGTCTCCAGAAAGCAGCGATGGCGAGGAGGTCCAGAAGGTCCGGAGAGGCGGGCGCCGCTGCGATGGTTGCGGAGCGGCCCATGAGCGCGTGAAGTGCCCATTCAGGAAAGCCGAGTGTTTCAACTGTGGACGTCGGGGGCACATCGCCAAGGCGTGCAGGAAATGGAAAGAGGGCCGGAGACAGTCGCAAGACCGTTCAGCCAGACCGGACCGTCCAGCGAGGTCCAAAGATGGCGCCCGGGCCACGAGGAAGCAGGACGGCGTGGGCCGCATCTCGGACGACAGCGAGGGCGACGCTCCTGTGTTCAACGTGTCTGCGGGACAGCCCCATTACTTTGTTGAGGTACTAGTACAAGGGACCCCTATTAGGATGGAAGTTGACTCGGGGTCCTCCTATTCCATAATCCCCCAGAGAGAGTTCTTGAAACTCGACCCCCACGTGCGGCCCAAACTTAAAGCGTTGAGGGCCACACTACGGGACGTTCAGGGGAACAGCATTCCAGTGTTGGGGGTCGGAACGTTCCGGGTTCGCTTTAAGAGACATTCTGCGGAACTTCCCCTAGTGGTGCTAAAGGGGGGGAGTTGTAGCCTCCTCGGAACACAGTGGTTTCAGCCCTTAGGCCTGTTCATAGGGGGGGTGCATGCAGTAGGCGAGGACCCAATACAAGCAGTGTGTGACGCACACCCCGCCGTTTTTAAAAGTGGACTGGGAAAGTTCAAGGGACCCCCTGTAGCCTTCGACTTAGACCCGGAGGTCCGCCCGATAAGACTTAAACCGCGCAGGGTACCGTTCGCGCTTAAGGACAAAATAGAGGCGGAACTGGACAAACTGGTGGGTCAAGGAATTCTCGTTCCTGTGGATTCCGCGGAGTGGGAGACTCCAATTGTAACAGCACTGAAGGCTAACGGGGAGGTGCGCATTTGCGCTGATTATAAGTGTACCATTAATAAGGCAATCCGCCCTAATGCATACCCGGTGCCAGTGGTCAGCCACCTTCTGGCCAGGCTGAATGGGGGAAAGTGTTTCGCTAAACTCGATTTAGCACAGGCCTACCAGCAACTCCCGGTAACCCCCGCCACAGCGGCGGCACAAACAATAGTCACACATAAGGGGGCGTTCCAGGTGTCGAGGTTACAGTTCGGCGTGAACTCGGCACCTGGCATTTTTCAATCGCTAGTGGAACGCCTCCTGAAGGGGTTGGAGGGGGTGTTGCCATATTTTGATGACGTGTTGATAACGGGGGGGGGGGAGTAAGGCCGAGCTGGCCCACAGATTGGATAAGGTCCTGGCCGTGTTCGAGAAAGCGGGACTGCGACTGAGAAAAGACAAATGTGTATTTTTCGAAACAGAGGTTGAGTTTTTAGGGTTCCGTGTCACGCCCGAGGGAATTAGGCCGTCCAAATCTAAGGTAGCCGCCATCAAGAAAGCCCCTCGCCCCACTTCCAAAACCGAGCTTCAGTCCTTTCTGGGGCTTCTCAATTTCTACCATACCTTCCTTCCGCGGAAGGCGTCAGTTGCCGAGCCGCTCCATCGGCTACTTAAAAAAGAGGAAAAATGGCTGTGGGGTGACGAACAAGAAAGAGCGTTCACAGAGTTAAAGCAACTCCTCACATCCGAGGCAATCCTGACTCATTTCGACCCCAAACGGCCCATAGTTTTGGTCTGCGATGCATCCCCGGTGGGGGTGGGGGCGGTGCTTTGCCACGTGTTAGACGACGGAAGGGAGGCCCCGATAGCATTTTATTCAAGGTCCCTGTCCCAAGCAGAGCGGAATTACGCACAGACCGATAGGGAGGCACTAGCGATAGTAGCGGGAACCAAGAAATTTCACGATTTTCTCTATGGTCGGCCGTTCAAGATCGTTACGGATCACAAGCCCCTGTTAGGAATCTTCACTGCAAATAAGCCCACGCCACAGATCCTGTCCCCGAGGATGCTGCGGTGGGCTATTTTTCTTAACGCATATCAACATGAGTTAGAATACCGGCCAGGGAAGGAAATCAGCCATGCAGACGCGCTCTCACGGTCGCCGTTACCCTTGTCGGACGACCAGAAGGCAGGGGTAAGAAGAGACCGCCAGGTATTGCTAATAGAGGTCTTGGAGTCACCCCCGATAGTACCGGCCGACATTGCCAGGGCGACCGGAAAGGACAGAACACTAGGGAAAGTATGCTCGTGGGTGCAGAAGGGGTGGCCGGCGTCATCCCCAGGCGCGGAATTCGACCCATTTTTCCGAAAGCGAGTAGAATTGTCTTTAGAGAGGGGGTGCCTTTTGTGGGGCCAACGGGTGGTGGTTCCTACGTCCCTGCGGCCGAAGGTGCTAAAGCTGTTGCACGTCAGCCACCCGGGAATCGTCCGTTCCAAGGCGTTGGCCCGGAGTTACTTCTGGTGGCCCCAGCTGGACGCCGACATAGAGCAGATGGTAGGCACTTGTGAGGCATGTCAATGCTCTCGACCGGAGGTGGCCCGCCTACCGCATAGGGAATGGGACGCAGCAAGGGGACCGTGGTCCAGGGTGCACGTAGATTTTGCTGGCCCATTCCGGGGAACCATGTTTCTCCTGGTGGTGGATGCATACTCAAAGTGGCTGGAGGTCATTCCGGTAAAGAGCACATCCTCCGCCACTACCATTCGCCAGCTAAGGCGGGTCTTTTCCACGTTCGGCTTACCCGACACTTTGGTCAGCGATAACGCCAGTTGTTTCACGTCCGCTGAGTTCGCAGCATTCATGGAGGCAAATGCAATTCGGCATGTCACATCCGCGCCGTTTCACCCGGCCACGAATGGCCAAGTGGAACGGTTGGTGCGCACCACAAAAGATGCGCTGCGGCGCATGGGCTCGGGAGATCTAAATCACCAAGTTTGTCAATTTCTATTAGCGTATAGAGTGACCCCCTTAGCGTCTGGATACTCGCCGGCTGAGCTGCTGATGCGGAGGAAACTGACCACGCTTTTGTCCAGGCTAGACCCGTCGAGGGTCGAGGACAAAGGGAAGAACATAGGGTTAGCGGTCTCGAAAGGTTTCGGCGTAGGCGATCCTGTACACTGCAGGAACTATGCCACCGCAGGCCCAGCCTGGGTGCCAGGAACGATAATAGAACAGACGGGGCCAGTGTCCTATCGGGTGGAAACTAGCACCGGCCTCCTCTGGAGGAGGCACGCCGACCAACTGAGGCACCGAGTGAGCGAGGGGCCGACCAGTGGGGCACAGCGACAGGATTCAGCGATAGGGTTCTCCCCCACCCGTTTAGCCCAAGGGGGAGACAGGGGGGAAAGCAGCGAGCCCGACTCATATCCTTTTGATACCCCAGTTCTATCCGAGCCCGGGGGGAGGGAAAAGGAGTGTGCGGCCGCCGCTGCCGCTTCCCCCGAATCCGATTTTGATTTTGATTTTGCTAGCCGGGGGGGTTTTTCGGAGTGTTCCCCCACCCATCCAAGCGAGAAGAGGGGTTTTTCGTTAGCCCCCAGTGCCCCCGGTTCTTCCCAAACAAAGCACACACCTCCCAACAAAGCCGCAGAGCCGCGGCAAACCACTAACAAGTCATCCTCTCCGATTGCAGGGCAGGAAGCCAGGGAGCAAGGAGGAGGGAGCGAAGCCGGGGCAGGGCAGCCCGCGCCGAGACCCCAGCGTGTTCGAAATAAGCCATCTTGGCTGAGAGACTTCGTCTCATCCTAGGGGGGAGGAGTGTTGTGTCCTAATAGTGTAACCTTCTACATGTGATATCAATGTATCTGAACCAATGTAACCTTGCCAATGAGTAACAATGTAACCTTCAGCTGTATCATATAAACCCTGTAATAGGACGCGAGCTAATGACCACCAGCTGGCAGCAGCGAGCGTCCAGGCTCTCTTGGTTCAAACCCATCAAAGACCGCAGCGCGGGAAGCTTCCCGCCGCTACCTACACCTGGACAAGAAGGGCGTGACCAACCATGACGTCACGCGGACCAGTAGCCAACGGGCTACCGTGGAGCCACATTCAAATATGTTCCTACCGTATATATAGAGCTGTTCGTCCGCCATTACCTCATGTTCCCTCTGTCCACCATGCAATAAACCTGAGTTAACCCAGCCTTTGGCTGTGCCTTGTGTCTTGACTCTCATATACTAAACTATCTATCTATCTATCTATCTATCTATCTATCTATCTATCTATCTATCTATCTATCTATCTATCTATCTATCTATCTATCTATCTATCTATCTATCTATCTATCTATCTATCTATCTATCTATCTATCGGATGCTCGGAAGTTGGTGACCCATTTCCTTCTTCTGGGGATGCCCTGGACCCACTTTGCATCTTGTAGATGGTGACACAGGTTTGATTCTTCTCTGGGAAGACAAAGTAGGGAATCGAACTCCTGGCAACAGCCAGAAGTTGAGAGTGGAGGTTTTTGGAGTATTTACTTTTAAAGCAAAATGTGGCAACTTGGGGTTGTCCTTCACCAGAGGTTTCCGCTAGGTGGTGGTCCTCTCTTAAGAGCTGATCTGCGGAAGATGGGACTTAGGAGCAAAGGGAGGGTGGTGCGCAGGAGCATAGGCGCAAAGGGAGGGTGGTGCGCAGTTAGAATGAGTCACTGAAAGTGAGGCAAAAAAAATGGGTTTAAATGGGAAGATTGGATGCTTCTCTTCCTTCTTCTTTCATGGCCAGGTCAAACTTTGAACTGCCAAAATGAAGCCACCTTCTTGGCTTTGTTGTTGGCCAAACATGACTCCTCATCGGTAGAAGTTTCTGGCTGGCAGTGATCGGCAGACCAGCAAATGAACCGAATCCTACATATGAACATGAGAACAGCCTTGCTGGAAGAGGCCACAGAAGCCCATGATCCAGTCCAGCATTCTGTCTCACACAGTGGCTCACCATTGGCTTCAGGGTATTCTTCCCAAGCAGATGCCTTCACCTGCTTAGGATTCCCTGGAAATGGCATTGAGAGATGTATCCTGTATCTCTTCACATTCACACATTGTGTATAAAGGATCGCTCTGTCCCCACTTGAGCATGTTGGTCTTACATTTAGAGACTCCATCCTTCAGCCTATTCAACGTCCTCCCAGTGACGTAGGGGAAGATTTCCTCAGTTATATACTCCCTTAATGTATTTCCCATACCTGTCAAGTTTTGGATTTGGAAATAAGGGAAATTTCCTAGCAAATATGAGATACTTGACAGCTATGCTTATCCTGTGCTGCCCTCCAATGGCGGCAATAGGGCATTGCAGTCTAATTAATAAGGGGTGACGGCGGGAAAGAGGGCAAAATAAGGGGTTTTCCTGGCCAATAAGGGATACTTGACAGCTATGCTTATCCTGTGCTGCCCTCCAATGGTGGCAATAGGGCATTGCAGTCTAATTAATAAGGGATGATGGCGGGAGAGACGATAAAATAAGGGGTTTTCCTGGCCAATAAGGGATACTTGACAGCTATGCTTATCCTGTGCTGCCCTCCAATGGTGGCAATAGGGCATTGCAGTCTAATTAATAAGGGATGATGGCGGGAGAGACGATAAAATAAGGGGTTTTCCTGGCCAATAAGGGATACTTGACAGCTATGCTTATCCTGTGCTGCCCTCCAATGGCGGCAATAGGGCATTGCAGTCTAATTAATAAGGGATGACGGCGGGAGAGACGGTAAAATAAGGGGTTTTCCTGGCCAATAAGGGATACTTGACAGCTATGCTTATCCTGTGCTGCCCTCCAATGGCGGCAATAGGGCATTGCAGTCTAATTAATAAGGGATGACAGCGGGAGAGACGGTAAAATAAGGGGTTTTCCTGGCCAATAAGGGATACTTGACAGCTATGCTTATCCTGTGCTGCCCTCCAATGGCGGCAATAGGGCATTGCAGTCTAATTAATAAGGGATTACAGTGGGAAAGAGGGTAAAATAAGGGGTTTTCCCGGCCAATAAGGGATACTTGACAGCTATGGTATTTCCTTGCCCAGTGATCGTCTGTCCTTCCTCCATCTTCTAATCTGGTTTTGCTCCTGCATACCCTGAGGAATGTTTGTTCTTGCCATAACGCTCTTCCTGGACCGGAGCTGGTAGACTTGAGAGGCTCAAATCCATTCATAGGATGCGAAGGGTCCTCCTTTTGCTTAGTTCTCTCAGCATCCGCTGTTACTTCTCACCTCCTTAGGTGCAGCAATGCCAACGAGAAGATCTATTTTCTTAACTGGTGTAAGTTTGAGGCATCCTGTCACATTACAAAATATCGTTTGTATGGCACTGGCTGGGATCCTGCTGATGCTGATTTTCCCATGCGTGTAAATTCTGGTGGTGGGGATTAGGCACATTCAAATCCAGAAGGATGCAGTCAAAAATGGCAGGTTATTTTAGCTGAAAGCTTTCAATGCTTATTTCAAAGCTTTAGAAAAAGAGACAGATTTCAACTCTTTAAAGAAAAGGAAAAAAATCCATATTAAAACGAGGGAATTGCTAAACAGGGGAAGAGGGAATGAGGTAAGGTAAGAAAGTTATTGCCTCTACTTTATATTAATTTAAGCCCCGTGTCCTGCAGTGTAATTGTTGTCTTCTTTGCTTCCTCTTTTACCCCATCGGGTGTGCAGGGAGATGCAAAGTTCTTGTTCTGGCACTTCTAGTGGCCTCCACCAGTATTATTCAGTGTTCTTGTATTATTTCTTGGACATTATCTCTCCACATTCCTCTGGGTCTGCCTCCTGGTCTTTGTCTTTCTCCTTACATATGCCTTGTATGGTTTCGAATTCCAAGACATTCTAAACTTTATTTGTTGTCTCTGTATGTACTGTAGCTTAAGATGGGTTTTATTTTAATTCCTTCCCTTATAACCTCATTCATGATTTTATCCCTTCTGGGCACTCCAGCAGCCTTCCTCAGGCCTCTCATTTCCGTGGGGACCCACTTTCATTTATGTTTTAAGTGTCCGTGTTTAGTACTGGTAACATAAGGTGGGAGCGAATATTCTTTGTATGAGGTGTTTGTGCTGTTCACTATTGCCTTACGTTGTAAGAGTGGAACTGCCCCAATATTTGATTTGCTTTACTGCACAGGTCTGTCATTGGTCTATGGAACTCCCTGCCAGAAGAAGTGGTGACAGCTGTCAGTCTTGACAGCTTCAAGAAAGGATTAGACAAGTTCATGGAGGACAAGGGTATCAATGGCTATAATTATAATGGATACCTAAGGACAACCTCCGGGTTGGAGAGATAGGGCAGGATATCTCTCAAAGCCATGTCCAGGGAATCCTAAGCAGGTGAAGGCATCTGCTTGGAAAGAATACCCTGAAGCAAATGGGGAGCCACTGTGTGAGACAGAATGCTGGATTGGATCATGGGCTCCTATGGCCTATTCCAGCAAGGCTGTTCTTATGTTCTTATGCACCAAATGGTCATCCCACAGATTCCTATATAGCAGGGGTTCCCAAACTTTTTACGCTGTGGGCCTGACCATACTCCCCCAGACAGCTGAGTGGGGGGTGTCCATACCCGTCAAGTGCTGCTCCCAAAAATACAGGAAATTACTGCGCATGCACAAGCGCGCATGCACAGAACCCATTTGCACATGCACAAACATGTTTGTGCATGCGCAAAACACATTTGCACATGCACAAACAGGTTCTACGCATGCATGCGCAGCAACCACTTTCCCCGCTGTTCAAAATACAGGATGGCGGCGGGAAAGGGGAGGAACGAGCGCCAAAATACGGGAAATCCTGGCCAATACGGGATACTTGACAGGTATGGGCAGTGGCAGGCCACATGAAATGGTGCCGCAGGCCCATGTGCCTTAGGTTGGAAACCCCTGCTTACATGGTGATCCCTGCCTGGGCCCCAGCCCAGCCCACTCGGGTATTCATGAACATATTGATGACCATAGAAATGGCAACCTTAGGGTTAAAGTTACACTACTGCAAATACACCGGGAGTGTTATATGAGGACTTCTGAGTCTGTGATTGTTGAGACACGACGGCAATATGGAGAGAAGGGCCTCTTTTTTACCCTCCCCACACTTTGCCCAATGTCTCTGATGTAGCAAATCTGCAAGGCCAACTTGCCATGGGACACAAAGTGTTTTCTTTGCAATGCTATGCGCTGGAAGAAGAAGAAGAGGACGAGACAGTGGCATGCAAGTGGCGCTTCCAGGCTGCTGGAAAAAGCATTTTGCAACATTGCCACTAACACATCACTTGCGTCTTCTGTTTCGCTGCCTCCAAAGCCACAAAGATAGTCAGTCCATGACCTTTGAGACTGAGAAGGAAAACTCTTTTCCAACGAGAATGAGCTGGCGGTTGCATTTCCAGACGCTGTTAATACGGATCAGAGATTGACTAATAAAAGCATCAGTGAAATTGACACTATTTACTCCTGGCCAGAAGTTCTGCGTTTGGAGCTTTGAGGGATTCCAGATGTGGCTGGCTGATGCCCAGCGGAAAATACACAAGAGCAGCCAAGGAGGAGTGGAAAGGCGGCGTCGGCGTGACAAAGGTTGCCTGATTGACGGTCATGTTCCCATAATGTGGGACACATGGAGAACCATGCGCTTGTTCGAAAAGAGTTGGGTTTGATCCTTCTTTAGCGGTTGCTGGCATTTTTGAGATATCTTGGCATTTGCTCTCCTACCAATGTTGTAGGCTGCACATCTGCTTCTGCTGTTGAAAGCTGTTTGTCAAATGGGGTCTGGAGATGAGGATGAAGGTCTGGCCAGTTTAAGAGTAAGTAGCGATTCAAATTTATTAAGGCAAGGAGTTTGTCATGCTCAGGGATGGCTCTTCTGGCCTGCTTGCTTTTTGCTGATGATTGCATTATTTTTTATTTTAAAAACCACGCTTCCCAGTACAAAGAGAGAAACTGAGTTTTTAGAACAGGGGTGTCCAAACTATGGCTCCATATCAGACAGTTTCTCTGCTTATACCAGAGGTGCCCAAACTACGGCCTGTGGGCTGGATCCGGCCCCGACACCAATTCATCCGGCCTGCACCGCCTTTGCCACTCCTGGAAGCGGAAGCATGGGGACGTTTTACGTCCATTTGCAAAAGCGGCATGGGTGGCAAGGGCCGGATGAATTGGTGTCAGGGCCAGATCCGGCCCACAGGTCGTAGTTTGGGCACCTCTGTTATAAGCAGTGAAAACAACAGCCTGAAAATCTATCTCATCCTGTTGCAAAACAGATTGCAAGTTGCATTTTATTCCCCGCTTCTGGTGGGAGGAACCACGTGACTAGCTTGCAGCCTGAAAGGTTTGGGCACCTGTTTTAGAATAACAGAGAATATGCAAAAAACAACAACAACAACAACAACAACGCTGTAGCTCTTTGAAGACTACCTGTTATATTTTAATGTGAGCTTTCGTGGATCAAGTCCACTTCATCAGACATGGGAGTGAGGCTTCATGGATGAAGTGGACTTGATCCATGAAAGCTAACCTTAAAATATAACCGTTAGTCTTCAATGTGCTACAGCATTTTTGTTTTGTTTAAACACAGACTAAAACGGATACTATTTTAAAAAAACCAACTATGAGTTTTTTTGACTTTCCATTCTTTAGAAGACATCAAGAGTCCATAGCTGTCAAGTATCCCTTATTGGCCGGGAAAACCCCTTATTTTACCCTCTTTCCTGCCGCCATCCCGTATTAATTAGACTGCAATGCCCTATTGCCGCCATTGGAGGGCAGCACAGGATAAGCATAGCTGTCAAGTATCCCGTATTTGGATTTCCCTTATTTCCAAATCCAAAACTTGACAGGTATGCAAGAGTCTCTTCAAACTGTGCTCCAAAATCCCCTCAAAATATTTATCAAATTGCCCTTGGAGAAACAATAATGTATTTCCAACACTTGTTTGGCAGATCGATTAAATGCTGGTACTTTGCAAATTGAGTTTCACTCTTAGTATAGTTTGGCTTCAGAGCTTTCCTTCTTCTTACATCTAGTTTCCAGATGCAAATGCTCCCCCCCCCCCCACAATCTGTTGATCTCCAGATGTAGTAGATTATAAATCCACTCATCCTCAGCCAGGGAAGCAAATAGCTGTGCCAGTTGGGGATGATGGGTGTCGTAGTGCAACAGCGGCGAAAGATACCAGTTTAGAAAACGCTTCTTCTTCGTGTGCTGTATCCAGTTCCGAATATTGGCGATCCTCATGGCAATCAGCCATGAATTCTGTCCTGAGCATAAAATGCAGTGGCCTTTTATCTGCCTTCCACATTGCAGCATGACCCCCGTACCATAGATCCAGTTCCATGAGTCACTTTCTGGTCCTGAGCCCTTTTGGCATGCAAAGTCCTCCTTAGCCCCAGGCCAGTATTGATGAAGCTGCTGCCATCCTTCAAGATGGATTCAAGTGGGATTTAATCCACTTGGGGACCATCACCCTTCCCTGTGGACTTCACCACCCAAGGCCGTTAGTCCTCAGGGTGGTTAGGTTAGTTAACCACTGTCGACGATTGACATTGAGTTGCTGGCAGTAGAGTCTACTCTATTACTATAACAGGATAAACTGGCCAGACTGGGTCTAACTTTGCACATTTTTCTAAAACAGTGGCAAGAAATCGAGTACATATAGGTCTGTGATGGCGAACCTTGGCACTCCAGATGTTCTTGGACTTCAATTCCCAGAAGCCCCCGTGAATCCACACGAATGGGTTTACTGCGATTCATCTGGCCCACGCCACCCTCGTTGCTCCTGGAAGCGGAAGTAAAACATGCCCGTATGGAGGAAGGGTTAACCCAGAAGAGCCTTAACCATACGGGCGCGTATTACTTCTGCTTCCAGGAGCGACAAGGGTGGCGTGGGCCGGATGAATCGCAGCAAACCCATTTGTGTGGATTCACTGGGGCTTCTGGGAATTGAAGTCCAAGAATATCTGGAGTGCCAAGGTTCGCCATCATGGGCCTACTCTATTACCATAGCAGGATAACCTGGCCAGACTCGATAGAAAACCCCGGGAACCCTTCATCCTCCACTCAGCAAGCCAATTGGGAATAGACCCTGTTTTGCAGGGATGTTTGTGTGGGAGTGATGGAGCGAAATCAAACGAAGGAAGGTTTTTGGCCCGGGAGAGTTTTGGGGCTGAGGAATGCAGGGAGGAAGAAAGCCGGAGGTGTTTCCAAAAGAAAGGGGAAAAACTCACATTGTTCTGAGGGGAGATCTCAGTACGAAGAGCCAAAATAAATATTTGCAGCATGGGCCAGGGTTGATCAAAGGAAGGGTCGCAGGATGTCAGCGAATGCTCTGGTGGGCATTTAATGGGATTCAGGATGCATTCGGCAAGAGGAGTGAAGGCAAGGGTTGCCGGCCAGGCTTTAATGAGAGGGCAGGGTCATTGGCACATGAAGCGGATTCCCTGTTCGAAGACTTAGCCATCCAGAGAATAACCCTCATGCATTTACTGGCAGACCAGTAAATGAACTGGATTTTCTATCTCTACATTCACACAGCGTCTTGTTGTCCACCAACAACCTCCACTTGAGCATGTTAGTCTTACATTAAGGGACTCCAACCCCCTCGGCCTATTCAGGGTCCTCCAAGTGACGTTGGAGAAGTTGAGTTACTCAGCCATATCCTCTTTTAATGTTGTTCCTTATCCAGTGAGCTCCTTCTGCCATCTTCTAATTTGGTTTTGCAATCGCGTACCCTCAAGACTGTGGCGGTTAAGATGCTGAACTTGACGACCGGAAGGTCAGCAAGTCAGCAGTCCGAGACCCGAGTGCTGCATGGCAGAATGAGCTCCCATCTCTGCCCCAGCTTCTGCCAACCTAGCAGTTCGAAAGCAAGACATTGCAAGCAGATAAATAGGTACCACTTTGGTGAGAAAGATAAACAGCGCTCCATGCACCCCAGTGTTGAAACATGCCTGCCACATGTTTCACGGCGAGAAATGGTTGGCCTCCCCTGTTCTTGAGCAAGAGGAACCAAGGCAGGTGACTCAGTAGAAGGCAACTACTGTTGTTCCCACATCAATGCCTTCAAGATGCCTTCAAGCGTTGGTTCTGAGATGATTCCAGATAGGTTTTGAGAGATCTTCCTTCACAATATCTCGTCGTTGTGGTTTTTGGCAGTTCCATTCTTCTTTCATGAATTTGCTTCCCATCTTGCTATGGTCTTGAAAGCAGCAAAGAGTCTTTAAGCGTAGATCAGTGATGGAGAACCTTGGCACTCCAGATGTTCTTGGACTTCAGTTCCCAGAAGCCCTGATCACCATGAGTGCTGACTTGGGTTTCTGGTAACCACGTCACCAGCCCACGGCCAGAAAAGTTTGGGCACCTGCGATTTAATTAATCCAGATGCACTTGGGATTCGGTTGATCTAACCCTTGCTGAACTGCTCTTCGTTTACCCATGTGCAAAGGCCAAGAAGTTGCATTTTCCAGCTGCCAGTGGAAAAATTGGAGGAAGACTGAAGCAGCCGCATTATTGCTTTTAGGACCAGAGGGTTGGTTTCCTGTTCCCCTTCCAAAGCATGAAGAGACGGAGCGATGCTGTTTCATGAATTTCGAATTGCTTGGGTTTGACTCATAACTCAGGGAGCCGGGTTACACCTAGTTCCAGCTATTGAAATCCCGGCAGCCGTCTCTGTCTCACAGGAACTGACCCTTCCATTGTTGGCGAAAGCCATGATGACATATAAGGATTATTACCTATTCTTTCTTTCCAGTGATTTTGCTTTATTTATTTTTTTTTGCTGAAACAGGGATTCCAACAGACTGGGCCAAGTATGAGGCTGGGAGAGACCTTTGTCTTAGCTCTCGAGGACTTGAGGCAAAGATGGATGAACCATGGCTTTCATCTCCAAAACAAAAAAATGCAAAAATTGCAGAAGGAAGGTGATACCTTTATTGGATCACTGAAAATTAAAACGTTGCAAGCTTTTGAGGTCCAAAATCTCTTCTTTAAGGCATGGCATGATGTCTCCATTTGCATCTTAGAAATGCATGTAGGACAACAGTAAGAGGCTTTTCGGTGCATCACCCCACCCCGCACAGGAAACCAGGCATTTGTTATTCCCACATGGCCCTCTATGAAGTATCAGCTTTCCTTTGTGGATAGACACAAGGGACACAAAACTCCATGTTCCTCCATTGGGGAGCAATGGTCTCAGTTTGGTTTACACACTAGGCATAGCAATTGCAGACAAATCAAATTCCAAATACAGTAAAACCCCGACTTACTGTACATATGCCTCGAGTTACATAAAATTGGACTTACATAATGATTTTGTGCTAAAACCAAGTCCCGATTTACCCGATTTCCTATGGGTTTGCTTCGAGTTACATAAAGATTCTTTTCCCCTATGGGTTTGCTTCTATTAAGGGACTGCAGTGGCTCAAGTGGCTCGGACGCTGACTGGGAGGCGGAAGGTCAGCAGTTCGATTCCTGAGTACTGCAGGACAGAGTGAGCTCCCAGCTTTATCCCAGCTCCTGCCAACCTAGCAGTTCGAAAGCAAGAAATTGCAAGTAGATAAATAGGGACCACTTTGGTGGGAAGGTAATAGCATTCCGTGTGCCCCGGTGTCTAGCCATGAAAGCCACATGACCATGGAAATGTCTGCAGAAGCAGACAGCGCTGGCTCTTTGGCTTTGAAACAGAGATGAGCACTGCACCCTAGAGTCAGATATGATTGGCTTTTGAGCAAGGGAAATCTTTACCTTTACTTGCTTCTATTTACATAAAAATTTCATTTTTCCTATGGGTTTGCTTCGAGTTACATAAAAAACCGATTTAAGCAAAAGTCTACGGAATGGACTTTTTTTTCGTAAGTAGGGGTTTTACTGTAAAGTTAATTAGAAAATTATCTAGTGATCCTGTGTTTCTTGAATTTATGGTGGTGTTCTAATTTTTAAAAATCCATTGCCAGGCAGGGCTGTTCACAGTATCAGGCAGTTCCATAGGCAAACAAAGGAGATTAACCGTGTGATCCATATTCAAATTACCAAAAAAATGCAAAACTTTCAGGAGGAAGGAGGTACCACTGAAAATTAAACAAATCTCCAAAACAAACATTCTTGAGGGTAGGCAAGAGCAAAGCCAAATTAGAAGGTGGAGGAAGGAGCTCACTGGACAAGGAACGACATTAAAGGAGGATATGGCAAAGGAACTCAACCTCCTCTTATGTCACTTGGAGGATTCTGAATAGGCTGAGGGTTCGAGTCCCTAAATGCAAGACCAACATGCTCAAGTGGGGGCTGCTGGCGGACAACAACACGCTGTGTGAAGGTGGCTTATTTGCTGGCCTGCCTATGACAGCCAGAAATATATACCGATGAGGATTTAAGTTTGGCCAACAACAAAGCCAAGGAAGTGGCTTCATTTTGGCAGTCCAAAGTTTCATCTGGACACAAAACCCTGCAGACTCAGGGCTGGATCCTTCCTTGTTAAATTAGCTATTTCTTGAGCAGAAAGGTGACAATTCAAGATCCTCAGAAGTCACCCAAAGGGGAAGCTACAGTCCCAGAAAAGGGGAGAGGGGGAAATCCAATGTTGGAGGAAGAGAATTTGTTAACTTTGCAAAACGTTAATGAGAAAAGGATGCAACAACCAACCTGTTATTGGATCTTCATATTCACTGTTATTCACTCACTGAACAATCTGCTTTTATACTGCCGGAGCAACAAAGAGCTTTCTCAGCTGTATATATAGCTTTGTTTAGTGCTGTCTCGTGGCTGATCATGTTTTTAGCAAATGAAGAAGGATATTCATTCTGGGACACGTAAATGTTTTCATGCACTTAATTCTATCCCTCCAGTACTGGATATTTCATCCCCCCTTTTCTTTTCTTTAGCGTAGTCCTTGAAAGGACATTGTTTTTAAGCTGCATGAAGGTGGTACGAATTGGGCCACACCATATACATTTTTGTTCTACTGCTGCCACTTTGGTTCAATAGGCTGTGCAGGTTGTTTTGGGAACAAGTATAGTAAAGGTAAAGGTTTGCCTTGCTCGAAAGCCAGTTGCATCCGACTCTAGTGTTCGGTGCTCATGTCTGTTTCAAAGCCGAAGAGCCAGCGCTGTCTGCTTCTGCAGACGTTTCCATGGTCATGTGGCAGGTATGACTAGATACCGGAGCGCACGGAACGCTGTTTACCTTCCCACCGAAGAGGTCCCTATTTATCTACTTGCAATTTCTTGCTTTCGAACTGCACAGATAACAATATCATTTTTTTTTCCAGCCCACGAATAGCAATCTTTTCCCAGGATGGCCCCCTGCTCTCTGTCTCCTGTGCGCGTATCCCATTGTTGCCGAAAATTGGCAAATTGCAGCTCATGTGGCTGAGGGTACCAAAAGGAATATAGGCACCAAGAGTAGAAAGAGAAAGGCTTTATTCTTCCATACGCATATGGGCTCTTCACCTGGAAGTAAAGAGCAAAGGGACAAGATCCCCTTTTATTAACAAGGCTGAGACAGACAACAGACATCCCAATACACAAAAATCACGCTAGGCCAGAACTGGCCTGACCAGGCTCCCTTATCTTGTATCAAGTTCTTTTGTATAACAACTCAGTTCTTTTACCTACTTCTTGGCATATACACAGAGACATGGGGAGAGGGCGAGGGGGACTTTTCACTCTTTTGTTCACTTAAAATTCAAAATTATTATTTATTTATTTATTTATTTATTTACAGTATTTCCATCCCGCCTGACTCATCGAAAGATGACTCAATGCGGCCACAAAAAAGATACAGTATGCAATAAGTTTAAATACAATATCACAAATACAATTACACTGTTACAGAATACAGGTTACAAATTGCAAGTGAAAAAAGTCCTATGGCTTGTTAAAGAAATGGCTTTTCTTCAGCTACAATTTCAAAATCCAGCTACTTTCTCAAAACTCAGTACATGGCTTGAGAGAAAACATTCATTCCAGAATGAACATAAGACTAGTCTTTCAGCATCTCAGATCTGCTTTGCCTGATAGGCAATGGTTTACTCCTACTTCGGAGGACTGTGGTGGCTTAGTGGTTAAGATGCTGAACTTGAGGCCTGGAAGGTCAGCAGGTCAGCAGTTCGAGACCCGAGTGCTACATGACGGAGTGAGCTTCCATCTCTGGCTCAGCTCCTGCCTACCTAGCAGTTCGAAAGCAAGAAATTGCAAGTAGATAAATAGGTACTGCTTTGGCAAGGAAAGGTACCAGCGTCCTGTACACTCCAACATCTAGTCATGACCACAGAACACAGATCGTGCTGGTTCTTTGGCTGTAAACAGAGATGAGCACTGTACCCTAGAGTCAGACATGACTGGCTTTCGAGCAAGGAAGACTTTGACCTTAATCCAACTTCATCCAAATTTTGATCTGGACACAAGAGAAGAAGAATCTTCATTCCCCAAACATGGAGAAGTTGCTTTTCCAGTTAATTCCTGCAAGTTCTCCCACCACCACCCTTTCCCAATGCTTCTGGATGCCAACCACAGTCCCCACATCTGTAAAATATAGTTCACACATCCCTTTCCCTAGACCTGTACATGCCAAGCGGCCGTCCTTTCCGGTGCATCTCATGGGGGTCAATGACATCTATGTAAACACCTCCAGGAAGCCGCTGGGGCTCACTTTCTCCGGCATCCTGCTCTCTCCGGCGTATCGGTCTCCCTCTCCAGCTGTGAATGAGCGATCTGAGAGCAGAACAGCTGGATTGCTCTCTCCTCCGCTCTGCCCAGAGCTGTTTGCCTTCACCAGCTCCTCAGAGAAGGTACCGTCTTTGCCGGCTATTTCATTTACGTCAGTGGAGAGTCTTTCGGAAGCCAGGGAAATAATCTGCTGAAATAACATTTCTGAAAGTGGTGGTTTTCCCCGAAGCTTAGGGTGCCAGTTTATGTACAGTCATCATCTAGTAGATTTTCAGGTCATATTTTCCTAGATGAGTGAACATCGGGAGCACTTTTTCAAACTTTTTTTTGTTTCCTTAAGATCCTAAAATTCTCCATCCTAAATTTTTAATTGAGGGAAAGCTAGGTGGCATTCCTGCATAGCTGTCTGAACCTGAGTGGTTTATATTTTAGAGAGAGACTAACAGACAGGGAGAGAAAGGCTGATGTACATACATGTGTTATATATAATATACAGGTGAAACTCGGAAAATTAGAATATCGTGCAAATGTTCATTCATTTCACTTAAAAGGTGAAACAAATATATGAGATAGACTCACTACATGCAAAGTGAGAGATGGCATGCCTTCATTTGTTATAATTGTGATGATCATGGTGTACAGCATACATGAGATTATGTGAAGACTATGGGGTACATGAGATGGGGGGTTGGGGTTTTCAAAAACTGTAAGCCATAAGCATCAATATTATCACAAAGTAAGGCTTGAACTATCTTGCTTTGCATGTAATGAGTCTATCTCATATTTGTTTCACCTTTTAAGTTGCATTACTGAACTGAATGAACATTTCCACAATATTCTAATTTTCCGAGTTTCACCTGTATAATGATAAATGTATTTATATGCGTTGTTGTAACTGACCAGCAAGCTGCTTCTGATCTGTTGTGACTCTATAAATTAGTGAGCTCCAAAACCTCCAAAATGATATATATGTGTTTGGCTGTCTGTCTGGCTGGACGAATAGATAGATAGATAGATAGATAGATAGATAGATAGATAGATAGGTAGGTAGGTAGGTAGGTAGGTAGGTAGGTAGGTAGGTAGGTAGGTAGGTAGGTGATAATGTATAGGATACATGACATACGATACATGAGTACAATTATGTATTTTGTCTCTCCGTCTGTCTGTCTGACCCTGTGATTAAGCTATGGATGATTGTGAGTCCAATGAATGCAGACACTTTCCAGATGAGCTAAGAGGGTGAATGTAGCATAGTTAAGACTCCATGTGTCTGACATGAAACTGGGGTTACCTGTATTCAATCTTTTGGGGATGCAGAAGTTCCTCCACATTCTTGTTCATTTGTTTGCTTTTTCCTGCCATCACTATGAAGCTGAAAAACCAACATGCGTGAGACCGATGAGTCTCTGCTCCCACAAAACACACAGTTTAGGCTAGTCAATGAGAAAACAACGGAGGAAGAGACTGATTGGGAGGGAACATTGCAAGAACATGTCCTTAAGCATAAAGCTTGCTTACGTTTGGGAATAAAGGTCAGCATGAATTACAGCACTTTAATAGTTCCACTTTAATAATGATGCAATTCATCTTAAAAAGTAGAGAGGAAGAAAAAAGTAGAGATTGTGTGTGTGTGTGTGTGCATTGAGAGAGATGTTATTTGCACGTAAGACACATTAACTGGCCCTTTTTTGAGTTGCAAAGACAAAATTTTGCAAGCGTCTCCTTTGAAAGGGCTTCTCTAGATCAAACTTTGCACTGCCAAATTCAAGCCACTTTCTTGGCTTTCTCATTGGCCAAAATTAAATCCTCATTTTTCTGGCAGTGACTAGCAATTGAGTCAGATTCTGTATCACTCCATATTTAACGCAATGTGTTGTTATCTGTCAATAGCCCCCACTTGAGCATGTTGGTCTTGCATGTTGAACATGTTGGTCTTTGGAAGGCTTGCATGTACTCCTTCTTTACCGGTTCCTTTCGGACTGCCGCAGACTGCTGTCTGTTCCGGAGAGGTGGCTGGGCTTTATTAATGTCCAGGCTGAATAGCTGCAACATGCTTTACAAGAAGCTGGCCTTAAAAACAGTCCAGAAATTAGAACAGATATAAAACAAGATTTGTCTGGAAGAAGCAAAGAGTCTTCCGATTGCTTCACCCGTTTGTCAAGTTCGCTAGCTACCAGCCTATACCTAAGACAGCAGTGATGATGATGGAAGTTGAGGCAGTGGTGGGCTCCAAAAAAATTTAATACCACACTGTGTGCGTGGTATGGTGGGTATGGCCAGGGGGAAAGCCCTGCGTTGCACCTGAATTAGGACTACTTTATTTCAAAACTTAGATGGGTGGGGCCAGTCAGAATTTCTGCTACCGGTTCTGGCGCACTGGTGCAAACCTGCTGATGCCCATCACTGGGCTGAGGGCTTGAATATGTATGTTGGACTTACTACATGGCCCATACAGGCCACATACCTCAGTGGAACTGAAGGGCCACAGAGGGGGACATTGTCCCATTCCTAAAGTTGAGCAATGGTGGTACTGGTGGGGAGAGAAAGTGTGGTACATCTGTCTCCACTGGTAAATGGTGAAGAAATAGCCAGTTTGTCTGTCGGGGGTGGAGGCAGTGATGCACTGAAGCAGGTCCTATCCTGTGGGAGAACCGGTAGTGGAAATTTCCCCAGGCCATGCCCACCTGGCCAGCCACACCCACCTCCATACCCCATTGTGTTGGCCCTGCCCACAGATTTGGCCCCACCCACAGAGGTGGTAGTAAATCTTTTTGGAGTGCATCACTGGGTGGAGGATTTCAGGTAAGACACACAAACACACAGTATATATGTACGTTTGTGCATAGAAATGTATGTATCAATATATGCATTGGATGGATGGATTGTTCTTCTTTCATGTCCCGATCAAACCCTAGACTGCCAAAATGAAGCCACATTCTTGGTTTTGTCTTTGCCCAAACCCAAGTGCTCATTGGTGCATGTTTCTGGCAATACTCGGCAGACCAGTAAATGAGCTGGATTCTGTATCTCTTCACATTCACACCACATCATACCTGTCAAGTATCCCGTATTGGCCGGGATTTCCCGTAATTTAGCGCCGGTTTCCCTCCTTTCCTGCCTGGAGCTGCCGCCATCCCATAATTTTACGGTGGGGGAAAGTAGTTACTGGGCATCCCCTTCTGCGCAGAACCCTTCTACACATGCATAGAACCCTTCTACACATGAGCAGAAGGGGATGCGTAGAAGCCTTCTATGCATGCGTAGAAGGGACCTGCGCAGAACGGTTCTGCGCAGGTCCCGTATTGTCCGGAGCCGCACTTGACAGGTATGCACCACGTGTTATTGTCTGACAGCAGCACCCACTTGAGCATGTTGGTCTTGTATTTAGGGACTCCAACCCTCAGCCTATTCAGGGTCCTTAGCTATATCCTCCTTTAATGTTGTTCCTTGTCCAGTGAGCTCTTTCCTCCATCTACATTTATAGCCTGCCCGAGTCCCACATGTGAAGGACTTTGAAACACAAAACTCATGCCTTTTCAGTAGACTGATCAGACAGTAACTATGGATTTTCATCAGATGCCCAAAGGAACAACCTTCTCAGTTGACAGAAGCTATAATTGCAGTGGCTGCTAAATTGGGGATTAGTATACAGTACATGGCTTCTAACCCCAGTGTGTGTGTGTGTGTGTGTGTTTGTATTTGTGTGTGTGTGTATATATATATATTTGGAAAGCAAATTCCAGAATTCCCAGTAGGCAGCAAGATCCTGGGAGTTGTAGTCCAAAATGTAATTTTTTTGTTCTCCAATATGTTCATGATTGGTCACTGATGATAATCCTTTGTTTCCCTTTCTCCAAGCAACACAAGGTACCAATAAAAAGTGCCCAAAGTGAACTTAGCACACTTTTAGAAAACCTCTAAACAGTAGGATTTTTAAACACTTATTTTTAGTTTTAGTGTTCCTTTATGTTGGTATAGGGTGGAGGTTCTCAACTTTTTCAAGTTGGGGGCCGGGTCACACTCCCTCGAAGAGTTGAGGGGGCCAGACTGGTTATCCCTTCTCACCCAGAAACTGTATTAAACCTGCCAGAGCAGAAAGATAGCACTGGAAGGTCATGCTCAATCCAGGGCTTTTGAACAGCCTGGATTGAACGGTAGCTCTAGTTCTCCAGTTTGTAACCTGTGGCAGAATAGATGAACTTTTTTCCAAGTGGACTTGCAAGCAGAACTTAGAGAAGTTGTCCAAAGTGCTAATGATGTTCATGCAACTGCTCAGCTACTTGCTAAATGCACCTAATAGATGCGGTGCCGGGTCGCACACCTTCTTGGCCCCGGCAAATTATGCAAAGTGTACACAAACACCCATAAATCACAGCTCTTATTTTTATTTTTGACATGTCCCAGAATCTTCCATCCTGTTGTCTTCATCTTAATCATTTACAAACAGAGGATGGATATACTATGAGTTTGGAACGACAACTCCTTCCCTTCAGCCACAGTGCGGCCAGCAGCTTCTGAAAGCTGTACCCCCCCCCAAAAAAAGGGATTTCCCCCCCATGTTCTGGATGCTGAAATGCCAAAGTTGCAATAGCACATGGGCCCTGGATGTATGCGTTCAACTCTGGGTGGCACCGGATTTATAACACCCAAGTGAGTAATGCAACAGCATGTGGTTCCTGAAAGATCACCAGATCTGGTTAGCTGGCTCCGTTTGGGGGAAAAGCTTGGGGAATTGGACACTCAGGAAGATGTCGTGGCACCTGGTCCAAAGTGTGTTCATGCCATTTGTGTGCATGCAAAAGGCCAGAGACCAGAAATACATCCTTCCTCTCTGAAACGCTACCTTCTGAAAACGTTGGGCTTCCTTTTCCCCACTGGAACTCCGCACAGATCTTTCCCATCCTTTGTTCTTTTTACGCCCCTGCTTCCTTCTCTTGGCTGAGCGTCCGGCTTCCTGCTCCAACCCCTGGTGACCTGTGGCTTCCACCCATCCTTTTCACAGGTGCTAAAGAAGACCACCCTGTGTCATAGAGGGTACCTTTGAACAATACTCACTGAACCTCCATTTTCCACACAGCTTTCTCACACCTTTCCTTTCCTATCTTTCTCCTGTTTAAAATATTACTCCTCTTTGGACTCTAGACAGATCATTGTGTCTACATGGGAGGAGAGGGAGAAGGGCCAGTGACCTTTCTGGGTAGAAGCACTGTTGTGTATGTACAATGTTGCTTTAAGAAATGTATGAATGTAACCTGACCACAATTACAATGTAGCTCAGCTGTTAAGGAACGCGAGTAAGCTGCCCATAGAGGGCAGCTGCGAGCGTTCAGCTCACATGGTTCACATTCCCCAAATCACCGGCAGCCGCGGGAACCTTTCCCGCGCGAGGATCACCTGGAGAAGATGGGCGTGACTCAGAATGACGTCACGCCGGTAGCAGCCAATAAGCTACCGTGCAACGAGATTCAAATGTATGTTCCACAGTATATAATGAGCTGTACCTCCGCCATTACCACATGTTCATCCTGATCATCAACCAATAAACCTGTGTTAGTCCTCACTGCGACTCCTTCTTTGTCTTCCGTGCAAGACACCAAATTGGCGACGAAGGTGGGATTGATGAGTGTTGTGTTCTAACAGTGTAACCTTCTACATGTGATAACAATGTATCTGAACCAATGTAACCTTGCCTACGAGTAACAATGTAACCGTCAGCTGATCACTATAAACCCTGTAATAGGACGCGAGCTAATGACCACCAGCTGGCAGCAGCGAGCGTCCAAGCTCTCTTGGTTCAAACCCATCAAAGGCCACAGCGCGGGAAGTTTCCCGCCGCTACCTACACCTGGACAAGAAGGGCGTGACCAGCCATGACGTCACGCGGGCAGTAGCCAATGGGCTATCGTGGAGCCACATTCAAATACGTTACTACCATATATATAGAGCTGTTCGTCCGCCATTACCTCATGTTCCCTCTGTCCACCATGCAATAAACCTGAGTTAACCCAGCCCTTGGCTGTTTCCTGTGTCTTGACTCTCATACACTAAACTGGCGACGAAGGTGGGATAATGGATCCCCAAGGAGCCAGGGCACAGAGCGGGTTCAACATTACCAAACCGCAAGACTGGGAGCTTTTTGAGATGGACTTCCAGGCGGCACTGGTGGAACTCAAAGTCAAAGAAGACGACGAGGAAAGGAAGAGGGCCATCCTCACCCGCATGCTTGGGATGGAGACCAAGCGAACGCTGGTGGGCATTATTGCGCCGAAGAAGATGGGTGAGTTCAAAGCCGATGACATCATGAAACTGCTGCGTGAGCGTTTCCGACCCTCGAGGGCAATGTTTCCCGCTCGGAGCGCGTTTTGGAGGCGAGTTCAAGTGCCGGACGAGTCGGTAGAAGCCTTCGTAACAGCTATGAGAGTAGCCGCCACCCCCTGCAGATGGGACCACTTTCTAGAGATGGCCCTCAGGGACGGAGTTCTGTGTGGCCTGAAGGACAAGGAAGTGCAGCGCAGCCTGATGAACAAGGAGCCACCACCCACACTGACAGAGGTTGTAGAGGCCGCGGAAGCCGCGGAATCCACGAATGCTGGAGTAGATGAGATGCACAAGTGGCGTGAGTGGCGTCCGAGGGCCGGCAAAGCGGAAAACTCGTTGCACGGAAAGTCCGGACAGTCGGTGCACGCAACCCGACGGACCTCGAAGTCGTCTTCGGAAAGCAGCGACGGCGAGGAGGTCCAGAAGGTCCGAAGGGGAGGGCGCCGTTGCGATGGGTGCGGAGCGGCCCATGAGCGCGTGAGGTGCCCATTCAGAAAAACCGAGTGCTACAACTGCGGCCGTCGGGGGCACATCGCCAAGGCGTGCAGGAAAGGGAAAGAGGGCCGGAGACAGTCACAAGACCGTTCGGCCAGACCGGACCGTCCAGCGAGGTCCAAAGATGGCGCCCGGACCACGAGGAAGCAGGACGGCGTGGGCCGCATCTTGGACGACAGCGAGGGCGACGCTCCTGTGTTCAGCGTGTCTGCGGGACAGCCCCATTACTTTGTTGAGGTACTAGTACAAGGGACCCCTATTAGGATGGAAATTGACTCGGGGTCCTCCTATTCTATAATTCCCCAGAGAGAGTTCTTGAAAATCGACCCCCACGTGCGGCCCAAACTTAAAGCGTTGAGGGCCACACTACGGGACGTACAGGGGAACAGCATTCCAGTGTTGGGGGTCGGGACATTCCGGGTTCGTTTTAAGAGACATTCTGCGGAACTTCCCCTAGTGGTGCTAAAAGGGGGGAGTTGTAGCCTCCTCGGGACGCAATGGTTTCAGCCTTTAGGTTTGTTCATAGGGGGGGTGCATGCCGTAGGCGTGGACCCAATACAAGCGGTGTGCGACGCACACCCCGCCGTTTTTAAAAGTGGACTGGGAAAGTTCAAGGGACCCCCTGTAGCCTTCGACCTAGACCCGGAGGTCCGCCCGATAAGACTCAAACCGCGCAGGGTGCCGTTCGCACTAAAGGACAAAATAGAGGTGGAACTGGACAAACTGGTGGGTCAGGGGATTCTTGTTCCTGTGGATTCCGCGGAGTGGGAGACTCCAATTGTAACAGCACTGAAGGCTAACGGGGAGGTGCGCATTTGCGCTGATTATAAGTGTACAATTAACAAGGCGATCCGCCCTAATGCATACCCGGTGCCAGTGGTCAGCCACCTCCTGGCCAGGCTGAATGGGGGAAAGTGTTTCGCTAAGCTCGATTTAGCACAGGCCTACCAGCAACTCCCTGTAACCCCCGCCACAGCGGCGGCACAAACAATAGTTACACATAAGGGGGCGTTCCAGGTGTCGCGTTTACAGTTCGGCGTGAACTCGGCACCTGGCCTTTTTCAGTCGCTCGTGGAACGCCTCCTGAAGGGGCTGGAGGGGGTGTTGCCATATTTTGATGACGTGTTGATAACGGGGGGGAGTAAGGCCGAGCTGGCACATAGATTGGATAAAGTTCTGACCGTGTTCGAGAAAGCGGGGCTGCGACTGAGAAAAGACAAATGTGTATTTTTCGAAACAGAGGTTGAGTTTTTAGGGTTCCGTGTCACGCCCGAGGGAATTAGGCCGTCCAAATCTAAGGTAGCCGCCATCAAGAAAGCTCCTCGCCCCACATCCAAAACCGAACTACAGTCATTTCTGGGGCTTCTCAATTTCTACCATACCTTCCTTCCACGGAAGGCGTCTGTTGCCGAGCCGCTCCATCAGTTACTTAAAAAAGAGGAAAAATGGCTGTGGGGTGACGAGCAAGAGAGGGCGTTCACAGAGTTAAAGCAACTCCTAACATCCGAGGCAATCCTGACTCATTTCGATCCCAAACGGCCAGTAGTTTTAGTCTGCGACGCATCCCCGGTGGGGGTGGGGGCGGTACTTTGCCACGTGTTGAACGACGGAAGGGAGGCCCCGATAGCGTTTTATTCAAGGTCCCTGTCCCAAGCAGAGCGGAATTACGCACAGACCGACAGGGAGGCATTAGCGATAGTAGCGGGAACCAAAAAATTTCACGATTTTCTGTATGGTCGCCCGTTCAAGATCGTGACTGATCACAAGCCCCTGTTAGGAATCTTCACTGCAAATAAGCCCACGCCGCAGATCCTGTCCCCGAGGATGCTGCGGTGGGCTATTTTTCTTAACGCATACCAACATGAGTTGGAATACCGGCCCGGGAAGGAGATCAGCCATGCAGACGCGCTCTCACGGTCTCCGTTGCCCTTGTCGGACGATCAGAAGGCAGGGGTAGGAAGAGACCGCCAGGTGTTGCTAATAGAGGTCTTAGATTCACCCCCAATAGTACCGGCAGACATTGCCAAGGCGACGGGAAAGGATAGAACACTGGAGAAAGTATGCTCGTGGGTACAGAAGGGGTGGCCGGCGTCATCCCCAAGCATGGAATTCGACCCATTTTTTCGAAAACGAATAGAATTGTCATTAGAGAGGGGGTGCCTCTTGTGGGGCCAACGGGTGGTGGTTCCCACGTCCCTGCGACCGAAGGTGCTAAAGCTGCTGCACGTCAGCCACCCGGGAATCGTCCGTTCCAAGGCACTGGCCCGGAGTTATTTCTGGTGGCCCCAGCTGGACGCCGACATAGAGCATATGATTGGCACTTGTGAGGCATGCCAGGGCTCCCGACCGGAGGTAGCCCGTCTTCCGCATAGGGAATGGGACGCAGCAAGGGGACTGTGGTCCAGGGTGCACGTAGATTTTGCTGGCCCGTTCCGAGGAACCATTTTTCTCCTGGTAGTGGATGCGTACTCAAAGTGGCTGGAGGTCATTCCGGTGAAGAGCACATCCTCCGCCACTACCATTGGCCAGCTAAGGAGGGTCTTTTCCACGTTCGGTTTACCCGACACTCTGGTCAGCGATAACGCTAGCTGTTTCACGTCCGCTGAGTTCGCGGCATTCATGGAGGCAAATGCAGTTCGGCACGTCACATCCGCGCCGTTTCACCCGGCCACGAATGGCCAAGTGGAACGGTTGGTGCGCACAACAAAAGATGCGCTGCGGCGCATGGGCTCGGGAGATCTAAATCACCAAGTCTGTCAATTTCTGTTAGCGTACAGAGTGACCCCCTTAGCGTCCGGATACTCGCCGGCTGAGCTGCTGATGCGGAGGAAACTGACCACGATCTTGTCCAGGTTAGACCCGACGAGGGTCGAGGACAAAGGGAAGAACATAGGTTTAGCGGTCTCGAAAGGTTTCGGCGTAGGCGATCCTGTACACTGCAGGAACTATGCCAACGCAGGCCCAGTCTGGGTGCCAGGGACGATAGTAGAACAGACGGGACCTGTGTCGTATCGGGTGGAAACGAACACCGGTCTCCTCTGGAGGAGGCATGCTGACCAACTGCGGCACCGAGTGAGTGAGGGGCCGATCAGTGGGGCTCAGCAACCGGATTCAGCGATAGGGTTCTCCCCCACCCGTTTAGCCCAAGGGGGAGACAGAGAAGGACACCAGTCCAAAGCCAGGGGGGAAAGCAGTGATCCCGACTCATATCCTTTTGACACGCCAGTTCTATCCGAGCCCGGGGAGGGGGAAAAGGAGTTTGCGGCCGCCGCTGCCGCTTCCCCCGAATTCGATTACAATTTTGATTTTGCTAGCCGGGGGGGTTTTTTGGAGTGTTCCCCCACCCATCCAAGCGAGAAGAGGGGTTTTTCGTTAGCCCCCAGTGCCCCCGGTTCTTCCCAAACAAAGCACACACCTCACACACCTCCCAACAAAGCCGCAGAGCCGCGGCAAGCTACTAACAAGTCATCCTCTCCGATTACAGGGCAGGAAGCCAGGGAGCAAGGAGGAGGGAGCGAAGCCGGGGCAGGGCAGCCCGCGCCGAGACCCCAGCGTGTTCGAAATAAGCCATCTTGGCTGAGAGACTTCGTCTCATCCTAGGGGGGAGGAGTGTTGTGTTCTAACAGTGTAACCTTCTACATGTGATAACAATGTATCTGAACCAATGTAACCTTGCCTACGAGTAACAATGTAACCGTCAGCTGATCACTATAAACCCTGTAATAGGACGCGAGCTAATGACCACCAGCTGGCAGCAGCGAGCGTCCAAGCTCTCTTGGTTCAAACCCATCAAAGGCCACAGCGCGGGAAGTTTCCCGCCGCTACCTACACCTGGACAAGAAGGGCGTGACCAGCCATGACGTCACGCGGGCAGTAGCCAATGGGCTATCGTGGAGCCACATTCAAATACGTTACTACCATATATATAGAGCTGTTCGTCCGCCATTACCTCATGTTCCCTCTGTCCACCATGCAATAAACCTGAGTTAACCCAGCCCTTGGCTGTTTCCTGTGTCTTGACTCTCATACACTAAAATGGCGAATCCCAAGGTCAAGCCTTACCACTTCGATATCAGCGACCCAGAGCAATGGGAGCTGTACGAGTGCCAGTTTCGGCACGCGATGGAAGCCGCGGGCGTCGGCGACGACACGAAGATGCGCTCACACTTTCTAGCCCGGGTGGGGCCGGCCACGCTGCGCATCCTGATGAACCTGGTGGCCCCACAGAAGGTGGACGTGGTGCCCCTCGACTGCACCCTAGAGTTACTGCGCAATCATTTCCAGCCCCCCGTGTCGATCTTCCCGGCCAGGGTCACATTCCACAGGCGAGACCAATGCCCGGGAGAGTCCGTGTCCGCCTACGCGGCGGCCCTCAGGCTGGCAGCGGTGCACTGCCAGTGGGAAGACCTGGACACGGCACTCCGAGACCGCATGCTGTGTGGCCTGAGGGACGAGGAGATCCAGAGAAAACTGATGACCCGCGATTATCGCCTCACGTTCAACGAGGTACTGCGAGAGGCCCAGGCAGCCGAGGCGGCCAGGAGCGGGGTCAGAGTGTTCAAGTCCCGAGGGGCCACATCCGAAAGGGCCAAGTCACCAGTGCAGGCGGCCCGGCGGACATCGGCGCAGGCGGCCTGGCGGGCCCCCAAGTCGCCCGCTGGCACACCAGCGACGTCTGAGGTGTCGTCCGCGACGGCAGACTCCTGCTCCAGTGAGGACGACGACGTCCAGAGAGTAAAGAAACGCGGGGAGAAGCGACAGACCCGCGATCGGCAAGACCGCCGCTGCGACGGGTGTGGGGCGTCCCACGACCGGACGAGGTGCCCGTTCCGGAAGGCCGAGTGTCACAACTGTGGCCGAAAAGGGCACATCGCCAGAGTATGCAGGCGCGGGCGAGCTGAGGACAAGGGCGCCTCGAGCCACCCCCAGGCACACCAACGGAAGGCGGCCGGCACCAGGAAGGTCTCAACCAGCTACAGCGAGGAAGCCGTGAACCGCGTGGGCCTGGAGCACCGGCGCTTTTTCGTAGAGGTACTGTTACAGGGGGTCCCGGTGAAGATGGAGATAGACTCGGGGTCGTCCTATTCCATCCTGTCCCAAAAAGAGTTTATGCGCATTCCCCCAGATGCGCGGCCCAAACTGCGGGCCATGAAGTCACACTTACGGGACGTGCAGGGAAATGGGATCCCAGTGTTGGGGGTGGGGAACTTCAAGGTGAAGTTCAAGAGTTACTCCGAGAAACTGCCCCTAGTAGTACTCAAGGGGGGAAGATGCTGCCTTTTGGGAACGCAGTGGTTTGCTCCCCTGGGAATTGAACTGTCCGGCATTAATGCCATCGAGACTGACCCAATGCGGGACGTGTGCAATGCACACCCGGACGTTTTCAAGAAGGGGCTCGGGACGTACAAGGGCCCCCCGCTTTCCTTTGAGCTGGACCCAGAAATCCGGCCCATCCGCCTCAAGCCAAGAAGAGTGCCTTTCGCCCTCAAGGATAAGATCGAAGCTGAACTGGACAAATTGGTGGGGCAGGGGATTTTGGTTCCAGTTGATTCGGCGGAGTGGGAAACGCTGATTGTTACGGCTCTTAAATCAAACGGGGAGGTCAGGATTTGTGCAGACTATAAATGTACGATCAATAAGGCCATTCGGCCAAATGCATATCCGGTGCCCGTGGTCAGCCATTTACTGGCCACGTTACATGGGGGGAGGTGTTTTGCCAAGCTAGATCTGGCGCAGGCATATCAGCAGCTCTCCGTAACCCCAGCTGCTGCCGCTGCGCAAACCATCATCACGCACAAGGGGGCATTTAAGGTAATGCGCCTACAGTTCGGCGTAAATTCGGCCCCCGGGATCTTCCAGTCCCTCGTGGAACGCCTTTTAAAGGGACTTCCAGGCGTCCTCCCATATTTTGACGATGTGTTGATAACGGCTGGGAGCGAATTAGAGCTAGCAAAGAGGCTAGACGGGGTCCTTTCAGTATTCGAGAAAGCGGGACTTCGACTGAGAAGGGACAAATGTGTATTCTTTGCGAGGGAGGTTGAGTTCCTCGGGTTCAAGATAACCCCAGAGGGCATCAAGCCCTCCAAGTCCAAGGTTGCGGCTGTGCAAAACGCCCCTCGCCCCACCGCGAAACCGGAGCTGCAGTCATTTCTAGGGCTTTTAAATTTTTACCATTCCTTCCTGCCAAGGAAGGCATCCGTTGCGGAGCCACTGCACGCGCTATTAAAGAAAGAGGCGGTTTGGCGGTGGGGAGATAGGCAAGAGAAAGCTTTCAGGGAGCTAAAGGCCCTTCTATCCTCGGATGCTGTCCTGACCCACTTTGACCCGAGGAGACCAGTAGTTTTAGTCTGTGATGCGTCCCCAGTGGGAGTGGGGGCGGTGCTATGCCACGTGTTGGAGAGCGGGCGGGAAGCCCCGGTTGCATACTACTCTAGGTCCCTTTCAAAGGCCGAGCGCAACTACGCGCAAACAGATAGGGAGGCCCTGGCCATAATCGCGGGAACCAAGAAGTTCCACGATTTCTTATACGGCCGCAAGTTTATGGTGGTGACTGATCACAAGCCTCTCCTGGGAATCTTTACCACAGGCAAGCCCACCCCTCAAATCCTGTCCCCCCGAATGCTACGTTGGGCGATTTTCCTTAACGCCTACCAGTATGAGCTGGTCTATCACCCAGGGAAGGAGATCTCCCATGCGGACGCGCTGTCCCGGTCTCCCCTCCCTAGTTTAGGAGACCCCGCATGCGAGGTAGAGCAGGACCACCAAGTCCTGCTGATCGAGTCCCTTGACTCACCCCCCATCGTCCCGGCCGACCTCGCCAAGGCCACAGCGGCCAACAAGATGCTGGCCCAAGTTAGCTCCTGGGTTAGGAAAGGGTGGCCCACTACTCCCCCCGAGGAACATTTCAAGCCATTCTTCAGGCGTAGAGTAGAGCTGTCCCTGGAAAGGGGCTGCTTACTCTGGGGCCAGCAGGTAGTCATCCCAGAAAAACTGAGGGCCAAGGTACTGAAGCTACTGCATACCAGTCACCCAGGAATAGTGCGCTCCAAGGCGCTGGCCAGGAGTTTCTTTTGGTGGCCCCAGATAGACGCGGACATAGAGCGACTAGTGGGCACGTGCGAGAGTTGCCAGAGCTCCCGGCCCGAGGAATCCCGGCTACCCCATAGGGAATGAGACACGGCCCGCGTGCCATGGTCCCGGATTCATGTCGACTTCGCTGGCCCTTTCCGCGGGGCCATGTTTCTGCTAATAGTCGACTCCTATTCCAAGTGGTTGGAGGTAATCCCCATGAACAGCACCTCCTCTGCGGCAACCATTAAACAGTTGCGCAAGGTCTTTGCCTGTTTTGGCCTGCGGACGTCCTTGTTAGCGATAACGCTAGTACCTTCACGTCTGCGGAGTTCAAGACCTTTATTGAAAGAAACGCCATCAGGCATATTACCGCTGCCCCGTTTCACCCCGCCACAAACGGTCAGGTAGAGCGCCAAGTGCGCACTACGAAAGATGCACTGCGGCGCATGGGTCCCGGCGAGTTAAACCTCCATCTGTGTCAGTTCCTCATCTGCTACAGGACAACCCCCCTAGCGTCAGGGCTGTCGCCAGCCAAACTCCTCATGAGGAGGCGTCCAGCAACGTTGTTTGACCGGATGGACCCGTCCAGGGTGGAGGATGAAGGGAGAAATATAGATATCGGGGTAGGAAGCTCCAAAAGTTTTTCGGTAGGGGACCCGGTTCACTGCAGGAACTACGCGGCCTCCGGGCCAGCATGGGTACCAGGGACGATCATTGAGCAGAGTTGAGACTAGCTCGGGTCTACTCTGGAGAAGGCACGCCGACCAACTCAGAAGGCGGGTCACCAGTGACGGGGAATCAGCGTTAGGGTCCTCCCCCACCTGCGTTACCCAAGGGGGAGACACGGCGGAATCCGCGGGTACAAATGCATACCCTGGATCCTCGGCCACAGAGGAGGATACTTTGAAAGAGAGGGATGAGTTTGATTATGATTTGCAGTACCAGGGGGGTGTAGCGGAGTGGTCCCCCACCCATCCTAGCAAAAAGAGGGGTTTCAGTTCAGCCCCTGGTACCTCCAGTCCCCCCAGCCCTTTTGTTTTAGAATATACCATAACTCCAGACCCCCGGAGAGAGACACCCCCGAGACAGGCAGCAGGGGGGAATCCGCCCGCCTCAGCCTCTAGAACGCCCGGACAGGCAACAGGGGGTGGCGAGACCACGAGGGCCTCATCGTCAGTCCCGAGATTCATGCTGGGGGGGACCCCAAGCTCCTCAACCGGCAGGCAGGGGTTCACGTCCCAACTGTTCATTCCATTCCCGTCCCCCAATGCAAGGTTGTCGCAGAGTCCCCACCGAATCACTAATGAGTCCCCCCTTTCCGTTGCAGGACAGGACTCCGCGGAGCCAGGAGCCCCCGGCTCCCCTATGTTAAGTCAAGCGGCCGCGCGCCCCAGACGCACGTGCGGCAAGCCACAATGGTTGAGGGACTTCGTCCCATCCTAGGGGGGAGGAGTGTTGTGTATGTACAATGTTGCTTTAAGAAATGTATGAATGTAACCTGACCACAATTACAATGTAGCTCAGCTGTTTAGGAACGCGAGTAAGCTGCCTATAGAGGGCAGCTGCGAGCGTTCAGCTCACATGGTTCACATTCCCCAAATCACCGGCAGCCGCGGGAACCTTTCCCGCGCGAGGATCACCTGGAGAAGAGGGGCGTGACTCAGAATGACGTCACGCCGGTAGCAGCCAATAAGCTACTGTGCAACGAGATTCAAATGTATGTCCCACAGTATATAATGAGCTGTACCTCCGCCATTACCACATGTTCATCCTGATCATCACCCAATAAACCTGTGTTTAGCCCTCACTGCGGCTCCTTTTTTGTCTTCCGTGCAAGACACT
Organism: Bradypodion pumilum; assembly: GCA_035047305.1. Lineage (NCBI taxonomy): Eukaryota > Metazoa > Chordata > Lepidosauria > Squamata > Chamaeleonidae > Bradypodion > Bradypodion pumilum. The sequence goes on from JAWDJD010000006.1 coordinate 3,528,345, forward strand.
AAAAGCACTGAAAGCATTCAAGAGAGAATTGGTCAACCCTCTGTCAGACATGCTTTGATTCGGATTCATGCATAGAGCAGGGGGGGGGGGGTTATTTACTTATTTTATTTGTTGGATTTATATAACCGCCTTTTTCGCCTAAGCGACCCAAGGCGACTCACCTTCCAACTCAGTGATTCTATGATTTTTGACAGTTCCCTCTTATGGATGATTGATCATGATGATGATGAAGAAGATGATGCCCTTTCTTTCCATTCGGAAGGGGTCTCCTGGGGTAATAATAATTTCGTGCCAGAAATTATTCTGGGTTGAAAGGACTTTTGCTGGAGAAACCCCCCTCAGGGGACGCCTGAATGAGGCTCCTTTCATGTCCCCGAGATCTTTTTCCCCACCGAAGTGGTCCTTATTTATCTACTTGCAATTTCTTGCTTTTGAACTGCTAGCTTGGCGGGAGCTGGGACAGATACGGGCGCTCAAACCATCATGCAGTGCCCGGGACTCGAACTGCCGGTTTGTTGGCCTTCCAGCTATCAAGACGAGCTTCTTAACCACCGCGCCATCAGTGTTGTTGCTATTGCTATGATGGCTTCCTGTTATGAAGGTTTTCCAGGAGTCTTTGGAGACGATGAAAACCACACCTTGCGCGGGTCAGTCTCGGAGCAACGCCACAATCCTTAACCAGAGTTGTGTGGGCGACTGTTTTTCTAATCTCTGCCCTCAGGAAAAATGAAGTAAATCGGAGAGGAACTAATTACTTAATGGGGCCTTTACAAGAAGCCCTCTTGACATTTCTGCATTCCAGCCATGCTGTTTTTGGAGAGGGAACAGACCAAAAGCGGGGAAAGACAAAGGCTTCCGGAGGGGACGCCAAGGACTCGGGTTCCTGCATGCGCATCATGTTTTCTTTTGCTTTCTAGTGGTCTTCGAAGAGCTGGGCTGCCCTGGAAATCTGTGGGTTCCTCAAGAGAGGCATCAGGCCAGTTCCGTCTGGCGGCATGAATGGTTCAGGGCCCAGGCATGATGTTTCCCATAAAATACAAGCACGGTGTAGGTTTCCCTTCCTGTCAGAGGCTGGCATTTCTGGGAGCTGTGATCCAACACACACACTTTCTCCCAACTTTCCCAAGAAGCTCTGCAAAGTGAAACCTGGGCTATCTAAATGCCCTTAAAAAGTAAAATTGGAAAAGAAGTAGAAAATGCTTCTTAAGATAAGTAAAGCCAGTCGTATCTGACTCTAGGGTTCAGTTCTCATCTCTGTTTATAGCCAAAGAGCCAGTGCTGTCTGCATTAATTGGTAATCCTAATTAATCATATAGAGAATGATTAATTAATTAGGATTCCCTGTAAAGTAACTTCATCCCTATTGGGGACTATGGTGGCTCAAGTGGTTAAGATGCTGAATTTGACGATTGGAAGGTTGGCAGGTCAGCCGTTCGAGACCCGAGTACTTCACAATGGAGTGAGCACCCATCAATGCCCCAGCTCCTGCCAACCTAGCAGTTTGAAAGCAAGACATTGCAAGTAGATATATAGGGACCACTTCGGTGGGAAGGTTAACAGCGTTCCGTGCACTCCGGTGCCGAAGCATGCCTGACACATGTCCATGGAAATGTCTGCAGATGCAGACAGTGCTGGCTCTTCGGCTATGAAACAGAGTTGAGCACTGAACCCTAGAGTCAGATACGACTGGCTTTTGAGCAAGAATGACATTTACCTTTACCTAACTTCATCTCTACTCATTTTAAATGTGACTTTATTGCTTACCTGTGCAGTGGCTTAGTGGATAAGACCATGAACTTGACGATAGACCAAAAATTGGAGACCAAAGTGCTGCGCAACGGAGTGAGCCCCTGTCATCCATCCCAACTCATGCCTGGTCTCCCTTGCTCAAAAGTGTCACATCCCACTAGATGCTGTTTACAGCCAAAGAGCCAGCGCTGTAATGTAATGTAATGTACCCTCCGTGGTAATGGGGCAGGCATGACTAGCCACTGGAGTGCATGGAATGCTGTTACTTTTCCTACCTATTTATCTACTTGCAATTTCTTGCTTTCAAACTGTTAGGTTGGCAGGAGCTGGAACAGACGATGGGAGCTCACTCCGTCGTGCAGTGCTAGGGTCTCAAACTGCTGGCCTGCTGACCTTTCAATCATCAAGTTCAACATCTTAAGCACAAGCCACCATGGCTTCTGCGAAGCAGTCTTTATCCCTATTAAAATCATTTTGTACTAAAAAGCACAATTATAGTTGCAGTTATTTCTTGGAACTTTTTTGGGAGAACAAAATGGCCTTCTTTGTCCTTATATAGGGAATGAACCCTGGTTCTCCCGAAAACCCCACCCCAGAACAAATAGACCATAACATGAATTGCTAGGCTACGTTTTATGAGAGATGTCTTTGTATTTGACTATAGATTCTGTACTCTGTACTTTCAAGAGGGTTGACTCACCAAACCCCACTGGTGCAATGAGCTCAGCTCTAGTTGCAATGGAGGGCATGGATTTCAGCCAAGGGCATACGAACTTTGGTATGAGGTCTTCCACCTCAGGTTGACAGTTCTCTCGAGGGTCCTGTTTAAGGACAAGGGAATGCTTCGTAGGTTGGCGAGGTCATTCATAAGATGAGCAATGTCTCCACAAAGGAATAAAGCTTTGGGAGTCCAGTGTTCAGATACGACAACTTATGAGACATGCATTGGCTAAGCTGACCTCATGGGACGGAAAGGCTCCATTTCTTTGACTACCCAACAGGTCGCCGTCAAATGTCTGTGAGGATAAAGAGGACACTTGTCAGTTTGTCTGGAAAGGAAAACTTCATGCAAAGATGGGTGGCTACCAGAAATGAGGTTGGGATGTCCAGAAATGGGTAGACCCAGAGAAACTAAGAGACTGAAGAAAGCAGTAAGAGTAGACAACAGAATGAGGAAAAGGTGGGGAGGAAATAAGAGAAGGAGAGGCAGATCGGGAAAAGGCAGAACTTAATTAATTAATTAATTATACTTATACTCCGTCGATCTAGGACAGGGGTGCCCAAACTACGGCCCATGAATGTCAAATGAATGGGCCAGATCCGGTCCCCGGTGCCAATTCATCTGGCCAGTGCCACCCTCGTCGCTCCTGGAAGCAGGCACGTTTTACTTCTGCTTCCAGGAGCAACGAGGGTGGCGCAGGTCGAATGAATTGGTGCTGGAAGCCAGATCCAGCCCACAGGCCGTAGTTTAAGCACCCCTGGTTTAAGCGGAGAAAATGGCAGCTTAAAATCTATCTCATCCTGTTGCAAAACAGATTGCAAGGCACGTTTTACTTCCGCTTCCGGTGGGAGGGTCCCTGTGACCAGCCCACTGAACCCCATGACCAGCCCGCGGCCCGAAAAGTTTGGGCACCCCTGATCCAGGAAATTTTCCTACTCTGGGTGGCTAACAACATGAAACTCGTGCATTAGAAACAGTCACACATTTTTTTAAAAATACAAAAAACCCTATTGGTGGCAGAGAGAGAAAAAATAAACTACCTAATGCTCAGCTGTTGGCAAAACATTCTCAAAAGCCTTTTTAAAAAGAAATGATTTCAACTGCTTTTTGAACATAGGCAGCGATGGGACCTGGCGCAGCTCACCAGGAAGGGAGTTCCCCAGAGTTGGTGCCACCACCGAGAAGGTGCAATTGTTTTACTTCTGGAACTCTAATTCATACCTGTCAAGTTTTGGATTTGGAAATAAGGGAAATTTCCCGGCAAATACGGGATACTTGACAGCTATGCTTATCCTGTGCTGCCCTCCAATGGTGGCAATAGGGCATTGCAGTCTAATTAATAAGGGATGACCTCAGGGAAGAGGGTAAAATAAGGGGTTTTCCCGGCCAATAAGGGATACTTGACAGCTATGCTCTAAGTCCTGCTACCATACCTGTCAAGCGAGGTTCCAGACAATACGGGACTTGCACAGAACCGTTCTGTGCAGGTCGCTTCTACGCATGTGCAGAAGGGACCTGCGCAGAACAGTTTTGTGCAGAACCCTTCTGCGCAGAACCCTTTTGCGCATGCGTAGAAGGGTTCTATGCATGCGTAGAAGGGTTCTACGTATGCATAGAAGGGTTCGGCACAGAAGGGGATGCGCCGTAACTACTTTTTCCCAGCCGTCAAATTATGGGATGGCAGCGGCTCTGGGCAGGAAAGTATGAAAAGCGGTGCTGGAATACCGGAAATCCCGGCCAATACGGGATACTTGACAGGTATGCCTGCTACTGAACTAGCATTTGCCCTGCAGAATGAGGAGTCTGGGTTGTGGTTGGTGAGGGAGACAGATAAGATGCCCAATGTAGGTCTCATGCCCGTTTCCCATCTTGCAAGCGGTTGTCCCACCGGGCGTAAGCATTTGCCTACAGCTTAGCATTCCCTATGTAATGAGTATTTGTCTGGTAAGGCATTTGAGTTTCACGTGATCCAGGGTTAGGTGCCTGCCGGACCAACTATTTGCCTGGTGTTTACAGCTCCTGCCATTTTGCATGAGGCTGTATACAAAATCCCTGAGATGTTACGGTAATAAACTTTGGCTGGAATTTTGTTTCTCTCCCTCCTGTATATAAATCTTATTTTTGTCCTGGATTTTTTTTTCCAGGAGACAAAGTTAAACTAAGGCTTTTAAGGTGAAACGTCTCTACTGTTTCCTAGGAGTTTTTTTTCCCCTTTGCAGGATAAATTGTTCTGCCAGTAATATTTTTTTTTTTGACACTGGTGATGTTTCTTAGTAGGGACAAGTCAACAAATAGTTCACTGTATGTTGTGCCACTTCATAAAGCAGTTTCACATTGTTTGTCAAATGAGCCTTAATGCAGATCAACGTGACTTTCATTTCCCACTGGTCTGCATGCTCATTCTGCCACAGTTTCCTCCTTGGTGTCTAGCATTTGGCTTTCCTGCCTTGCTAGCCCTTGTTTCTGCTTTTGGGGTGCGGTGGGGTGTCAAAAAAGAGTTATTAATACTTATTAACATGTACCATCTGGGAATCAAGGGAATTGTATTCTATCATAATTGGGGCCACTTGGTTGGAGAAAGCAGAGCTAAAACCAGAGGTGTGTAAGAAATTGCATTTTTCAAGGAATTGGTTGGACTGGGAGGCGGAAAGTCAGCAGTTCGATTCCCGAATACTGCAGGACGGAAATGAGCTCCCGTTTGTGTCCCAGCTCCTGCCAACCTAGCAGTTCGAAAGCAAGAAATTGCAAGTAGATAAATAGGGACCACTTCAGTGGGAAGGTAACAGCGTTCCGTGTGCTCCGGTGTCTAGTCATGCCTGCCACATGACCACAGAAATGTCTGCAGAAGCAGACAGCGCTGGCTCTTCGGCTTTAAAAATGAGATGAGCACTGAACCCTAGAGACAGATATGACTGGCTTTCGAGCAAGGGAAACCTTTACATTTTACTTTAAACAGATCTACCTGACACCCACATCTGGCCCCCGACACCAATTCATCCAGCCCTTGCCACCCTTGCCGCTCCTGGAAGCAGAAGTAAAATGAGTCAAGGGCAGCATGGGCAGGATGATTTGGCATTGGGAGCCAGATGCGGCCCACAGGCGGTAGTATGGGCACCCCTGGACTATCATCTCCATCTTGATGGAGCCCAGATCCAGCAATCAGCACGACTGCTTTTAGAAACAGGATGCTGTTTGGGCCAGCAAAGCGCTTTTAAGCTGGCTTGCTTCAAAGAGAGGTTTTTTAAAACTGTATAATATAATATAATATAATATAATATAATATAATATAATATAATATAATATAATATAATATAATATAATATAATATAATATAACATAACATAACATAACATAACATAACATAACATAACATAACATAATATAATATAAGGCTGGTAGATGATCTCCCAAAAGGTCCCCGGCTTCTTATCATTCTATCTAAAGTGGTTCCAACCATCATCTGGAATAATAAATGCATGCCTATCTATCTTCCCCACCGTCTATACATCTTTTTTTCCTTTGTAAACATTTGCGTCTACTGTTCGTTTTCTCTTTTTACGGTCTTTTGTGGCTTCCTCTCGTTCAGTGCATTTATCCACCCATGTGCCTGTGGTCTCAGACCGAGCCTTGCAGACCTCCCAGGATGGACCTTCTGACGTCGTAACACAAGAAGCCTCCTGGAGGTTTCTTGTAGGTTTTGGCATTGGCCCACCCAATGAATGGGTTTTCCTAGCGTGCAAGCCGTGCTACCAGGCTTTAAATCATGTCCCTAAATGTTCCATTCTGGTGAAAAACATTTCGAACTGCTAGTTTGGCAGGAGCTGGGACAGACAACGCGATCTCACTCCGTTGCGCAGCACTCAGGTCTTGAACTGCTGGCCTGACGATCTTCCGGTCATCAAGTTCACTGTCTTATCCGCCCCTAAAAGCTGCCAAGAATTGGTTGTAAGACAGTTGGCTATCCTGCAAATGGAACTAGAGTTTGGAAATGTTGTGTTGGATTGGGTTCCCAGGCTCCCCCAGCCACTGTGGGAAAGAAATGTTTGCAAGTTGAGTGTGGAATGTATACACCAATGGCCTCCAGTACATCTTATTAAAAGTCTCATGGGTATAGAAGATACTCTGGCGACAGTGCTGTGGAGAGCGAATGTGCTCAAGAGCCTTTAGACCTATTTAAGAGAATTGATTTAGCATAAGAACATAAGAACATAAGAACAGCCTTGCTGGAACAGGCCACAGCCCATCCAGTCCAGCATTCTTTAAGTACATTAGAAGTAAGAACCCAACTAGGAAGGCCATTGGACCATTAGATGGCAATGGCAGGCAAGGGGTTATTAAAGAGGAAACAGAGATTGCAGAGAGACTCAATGAATTCTTTGCTTCAGTATTCACTGAAGAAGATAGAGACCACATGCCCAAAACAGAACCTATCTTCGTAGGGAGGGAAACCGAAGAATTAAGCAAGACAGAAATAACCAGGGAGGAGGTCCTTGCATGTCTTGTTAAGCTAAACACTAACAAATCCCCAGGACCAGATGGCATCCATCCACGAGTTCTCAGGGAACTTAAAGATGAAATTGCTGATATCCTAGCCAAAATATATAATCTTTCCCTCAAATCAGGCTTTGTGCCTGATGACTGGAAGGTAGCGAATGTAACACCAATTTTCAAAAAAGGATCCAGGGGTGATCCAGGAAATTACCGGCCTGTCAGTTTGACATGTGTCCCAGGTAAAGTGATGGAAACCATCCTAAAAGATAGAATTAATAGGTACATAGAAGAGGAGGCGCTGCTAAAGGAGAGCCAACATGGCTTTTGCAAGGGCAAATCATGCCTCACTAATCTGTTGGAATTTTTTGAGAGTGTCAACAAGCATGTGGATAAGGGGGATCCAGTTGACATTGTTTATCTGGACTTTCAGAAGGCTTTTGACAAGGTCCCACACCAAAGGCTCTTGAATAAACTTACCAGTCATGGAATAAAGGGACAGGTCTTGTCCTGGATCAGCAACTGGCTAAGGGACAGGAAACAGAGGGTAGCACTAAATGGACACTTCTCCAAGTGGAGGGAAGTAAAGAGTGGGGTCCCCCGAGGTTCAGTACTGGGACCCCTACTTTTCAACCTCTTCATAAATGATCTAGAAGTAGGAGTAAAAAGCAAGGTAGCCAAATTTGCTGACGACACTAAATTATACAGGGTAGTGAAAACTGTGAGAGATTGTGAAGAGCTCCAGAGGGATCTCTTGACACTGGGGGAGTGGGCAAAACAGTGGCAAATGAGCTTCAACATCAGTAAGTGCAGAGTGATGCATGTTGGGGCAAAAAACCCCAATTACATTTATAAACTGATGGGGTCTGAACTCTCTGCGACAAACCAGGAAAGGGACCTTGGTGTCCTGGTGGACAGCTCAATGAAGGTGTCAACCCAGTGTGCCTCAGCAGTGAAAAAAGCAAACTCAATGCTAGGGATCATTAGGAAGGGTATAGAAAATAAGTCAGCAAGTGTCATTTTGCCTCTTTATAAATCTATGGTGAGGCCCCATCTGGAATACTGTGTACAGTTCTGGTCGCCATACCTCCAGAAGGATATTATGGAGCTGGAAAAAGTGCAGAGGAGGGCAACCAGAATGATTAGGGGACTGGAACACCTTCCTTACCATCTGAGGCTGCAACGGTTGGGCCTCTTCACTCTTGAACGACGACGTCTAAGAGGTGACCTGATTGAAGTTTATAAAATCATGCACGGTGTGGACAAAGTAGATAAGGAAAAACTGTTTTCCCTATCGCACAACACTAGAACTAGGGGACACGCCATGAAACTTTTGGGTACTAGTTCTCAAACAAATAAGAGAAAGTACTTTTTCACCCAGAGGATTACTGGTCTATGGAACTCCCTGCCAGAAGAAGGGGTGACAGCTGTCAGTCTTGACAGCTTTAAGAAAGGATTAGACAAGTTCATGGAGGAGAAGAGTATCAATGGCTATAATTATGGCTACCTAAGGACAACCTCCGGGTTGGAGAGATAGGCAGGATATCTCTCAATGCCATTTCCAGGGAATCCTAAGCAGGTGAAGGCATCTCCTTGGGAATACCCTGAAGGAAATGGTGAGCCACTGTGTGAGACAGAATGCTGGACTGGATGGGCTGTGGCCTGTTCCAGCAAGGCTGTTCTTATGTTCTTATGTTCTTATTCTGTCTCACACAGTGGCTCACCATTTCCTTCAGGGTATTCCCAAGGAGATGCCTTCACCTGCTTAGGATTCCCTGGAAATGATATTGAGAGATATCCTGCCTATCTCTCCAACCCGGAGGTTGTCCTTAAGTATCCATAATTATAGCCATTGATACTCTTCTCCTCCATGAACTTGTCTAATCCTTTCTTAAAGCTGTCAAGACTGACAGCTGTCACCCCTTCTTCTGGCAGGGAGTTCCATAGACCAGTAATCCTCTGGGTGAAAAAGTACTTTCTCTTATTTGTTTGAGAACTAGTACCCAAAAGTTTCATGGAGTGTCCCCTAGTTCTAGTGTTATGCGATAGGGAAAACAGTTTTTCCTTATCTACTTTGTCCACACCGTGCATGATTTTATAAACTTCAATCAGGTCACCTCTTAGACGTCGTCGTTCAAGAGTGAAGAGGCCCAACCGTTGCAGCCTCAGATGGTCAGGAAGGTGTTCCAGTCCCCTAATCATTCTGGTTGCCCTCCTCTGCACTTTTTCCAGCTCCATAATATCCTTCTGGAGGTATGGCGACCAGAACTGTACACAGTCTTCCAGATGGGGCCTCACCATAGATTTATGAAGAGGCAAAATGACACTTGCTGACTTATTTTCTATACCCTTCCTAATGATCCCTAGCATTGAGTTTGCTTTTTTCACTGCTGAGGCACACTGGGTTGACACCTTCATTGCGCTCTCGTCCACCAGGACATCAAGGCCCCTTTCCTGGTTTGTCGCAGAGAGTTCAGACCCCATCAGTTTATAAATGTAATTGGTTTTTTTTGCCCCAACATGCATCACTCTGCACTTACTGATGTTGAAGCTCATTTGCCACTGTTTTGCCCACTCCCCCAGTGTCGAGAGATCCCTCTGGAGCTCTTCACAATCTCTCACAGTTTTCACTACCCTGTATAATTTAGTGTCGTCAGCAAATTTGGCTACCTTGCTTTTTACTCCTACCTCTAGATCAAGTACTTGTGTGAACTGCAAACTATTCAAGCCATGGTTTTATAGGCATTTTAGTTGTGGTTATGGCGACAGGATAATGAAATAATGCAATGAAATAGAGAAAACGACAATTGGATTATTGGCCTCTTCACTAACTTTTGGCAGTTTAGGGGAAATGACATCCCTGGTAGTAGCAGATTGTCATAATTGATTTCTTCATTGTTATAAATGTTGTCTTATCACATGAGAGTTGAGCACAACCCAGAATTAAGTGGGGAGTCTCTAGTTAGTGGCAGTGCCATAATGTCATGTCCCCTAAAGGTAAAGGTTTCCCTAGCTCGAAAGCCAGTCGTATCCGACTCTACGGTTCAGTGCTCATCTCTGTTTCATGTCCCCTATATTCTCATAAGTTACAGAACAGGATTTTGGCCATTAAGTTTGCTCATCAACTTTCAGAGGACTGGTAAACTGAACTCGCAACAATACAGTTGCCATTTTCTGCATCCCCTTAAAGGAAGCAAACCATACCTGTCAACCGTCCCGGATTGGCTGGGATTTCCCGTTTTTCGGCGCCGATTTTTGCCATTTCCTGCCCCGAGCTGCCGAAACCCCGGAATTTGGCAGCGGGGGAAAGGCGTTAGTGCGCATCCCTTCTGCGCAGCTCGCTTCTACACATGCGTAGAAGGCTTCTGTGCAGAAGCGGATCGTAGAAACCTTCTACGCATGCGTAGAAGTGAGCTGCACAGAACAGTTCTGTGCAAGTCGCTTTTACACATGCGTAGAAGGCTTTTACGCATGCGTAAAAAGTGACCTGCACAGAACCGTTCTGCACAGGTCCTGGATTGTCCGGAGCCGCGGTTGACAGGTATGAGCAAACTGGTTTCAAACTCTTGCATGTTGAACTTTTAATACGGCTTCTCATTTCAAGAAACCCATACACAGCTTAAAATGTTGAAACCAGGGCATAGCAAAAAAAGAATTAATAACATGGCAGGATAGTGTTAAAACACAAAAACTAAAAGGAATCACATCCTATTAGAATTGTTAGCAATGCCATGGGTAAGGATCACTAGCAGAGCTGCGGAGATGAGTATACAGTATTTGGACTACAGCTCCCAGAACTCCTGAGGCTGCCACAGGACCTCTGGGAACCGGAGTCCAAAACCACAGATCTCTGATCATCAGCTGAGCAACAAAATCATATGTTTCTCAAAATTTTGCTCCTTAAGTATTTTTCGTGGGTGGGGAATGTCAGTCATTTGAAATTCAGGACCAAAAAATGTGGAAATGTTCTTTCCTTTTCTCTAATTACACAGCCTTTTGTGCAACTCCCTGCTAATGAGTTGCATATTTAATTAAGCAGACTGAAAGCCTTTGCCCGATCTCTTCCTTCAGCTGAAGAAAAGCAGAATTTAAACCGGGGGTGCCCAAACTTTTCGGGTTGTGGGCTGGTCATGTGGTTCAGCAGGCCGGTCACGTGGTTCCTCTCACCGGAAGCAAAAATGTGCCTTGCAATCTGTTTTGTAACAGGATGAGATAGATTTTTCGCCTGCCATTTTCTCTGCTTAAATCAGGGGTGCCCAAACTACGGCCCATGGGCTGGATCCGGCCTCCAATGCCAATTCATCCGGCCTGCACTGCCCGCACCTCTCCGGGATGCGGAAGTAAAACGCACCCATGTGGAGCGGCAAGGGTGGCGTGGGCAAAATGAATTGGTGTTGGGGGCCGGATCTGGCCTGTGGGCCATAGTTTGTGGCACCCCTGATTTAAGCAAAAACAAGCAGACACTGAAAACAAAAAGAGAGGAACAGTGGAACCTCCTGCCGACTGAGTTGCGCCTCCAGGCAGAGTTATTGCCATTTAGAAAAGGGCTAAAAACCTGGCTGGCACATCGGGTGTGGGGTGCTGTCGGTGGAGCAGCCCCCTCCTGCTGGCTTATTTAAAACCGTCTGGGTCTCTTAGTGTTGTTAGTTAGTTTTAACTGTTGTATTGTCAGGAGGGTATTTTAAGGGCTTTTAAGAAATTGCAAGTAGATAAATAGGGACCACTTCAGTGGGAAGGTAACAGTGTTCCATCCGCTCCGGTGTCTAGTCATTCCTGCCACATGACCACGGAAACATCTGCAGAATCAGACAGCGCTGGCTCTTCGGCTTTGAAACAGAGATGAGCACTGAACCCTAGAGTCGGATACGACTGGCTTTCGCGCAAGGGAAACCTTTACCTAATGGTTTTTAAGCTTAAGGGTTTTTGTGATTTTATCACTATGCAATGTTTAATGCTTGAATCTTGTAATGTTTATTCTGAGCCGCTCAGTTGCTCCGGCGAGGGGGGTGGCAATATAAATTCAAGAAATAAATAAATAAATTTAATTTAATTTTCGCACTTGTATGCTGCCCAGTCAGGGTACCCGACTCAGGGCGGCCATAGCTGTCAAGTTTTGGATTTGAAAATAAGGGAAATTTCCCGGACAAAACGGGGGACTTGACAGCTATGCTCATCCTATGCTGCCCTCCAGTGGCAGCATTAGGGCATTGCAGTCTGACTGATACGGGCCGCCGGCGGGAAAGAGGGTAAAATATGGGATGTTCCCGGCCAATACGGGACACTTGACAGCTATGAGGGCGGCTCACATGGTAAATAAACAATATACACAAGATACAATATACACAGTAAACACACAGTGATACAATGTTTAAACACAGTCCAACAATCTCTTACCGTATTTATTCGAGTATAACGCGCAAAATTTTATACCCAAAAAAGGACTCAAAGTTTGGGTGCGCGTTATACACGAGGACTGGGTGCGCGCCTCTTTTAAACGAGCCTCAAGGGTAGGCACGGAGCACGCCGCGGCCCTCCTCCCAGGCGGCGGCAGGCGCCCAGGTCCCGCTGCCGCCGCCGCTCACCTGCACGCCCGGGAGCGCGGGTGGCTGGCGTTAGCGCCTCCCCCTTACCGTTCCGGCGGGTGCGTGCAGGTGAGCGGCGGCGGCAGCGGGACCTGGGCGCCTGCCGCCGCCTGGGAGGAGGGCCGCGGCGCGCTCCGTGCCTACCCGGCGCCGGCTTCAGTCGCGCGGCCCGGGAGCGTGGGTGGCTGGCGTTAGCGCCTCCCCCTTACCGTTCCGGCGGGTGCGTGCAGGTGAGCGGCGGCGGCAGCGGGACCTAGGCGCCTGCCGCCGCCGCTCACCTGCACGCACCCGCCGGAACGGTAAGGGGGAGGCGCTAACGCCAGCCACCCGCGCTCCCGGGCCGCGCGACTGAAGCCGGCGCCGGGTAGGCACGGAGCGCGCCGCGGCCCTCCTCCCAGGCGGCGGCAGGCACCCAGGTCCCGCTGCCGCCGCCGCTCACCTGCACGCACCCGCCGGAACGGTAAGGGGGAGGCGCTAACGCCAGCCACCCGCGCTCCCGGGCCGCGCGACTGAAGCCGGCGCCGGGTAGGCACGGAGCGCGCCGCGGCCCTCCTCCCAGGCGGCGGCAGGCGCCCAGGTCCCGCTGCCGCCGCCGCTCACCTGCACGCACCCGCCGGAACGGTAAGGGGGAGGCGCTAACGCCAGCCACCCGCGCTCCCGGGCCGCGCGACTGAAGCCGGCACCGGGTAGGCACGGAGCACGCTGCGGCCCTCCTCCCCAATTGTCGTCTAGCGCCCAGGAGCTCCACCCGCCGCTGCCCCACTGGAACGGTACGGGAACCCTCTGGGGGAGGCGCTACCGCCAGCCACCCGCGCTCCCGCGCCGCGCGACTCAAGAGCCGGCAAGGGTAGGCACGTTTCTTATGTCAATTTCAATGCGTGGTGTGAAAAAAATTTTATACCGAGATTTCATGGAAAATTAGGGGTGCGCGTTATACACGAGTGCGCGTTATACTCGAATAAATACGGTAATCTTTCATTCAATTAAATTGGAAAGATCAAAGCGACCTCTCGCATGCTGTTTTTCTACAGGCTTATCTCTGTTTGGCCTGAGAGCACAAAAAAGTTTTTATAAGTCCAGACATGGCTCTAGCTTCCTCCAGGCATATAATATTTCTTCGCGCACAGAGACTTCTAATGCCCTGGGTGCGCTGGCCATGTGATGTCCAGATGTTTCTTATTAGCTACGCTTCCTGTCTACCAGATCCATTACTGATGCCCCAAACCTTGCGCTCTTAACTTTCACCCGAGGAAAGGGCATGGCAGTTTTTAAACCAGAAGGGTTTCCAGAAACGTTGGAGAGCTTTTTCTACCTTCTTCCCTTCTTATCCATCCCTTTCCGCAAAGGAAATTTGCAGAGAACCCCTTGAGAATGAGCGGTGGAATTCCTTCCTGTAAGTTTTCAAGAGACCTTTGTTTAAACACAAGGGTTTTTTCGGGTCCTATATAGGAAGGTGTGGGTTTTTTTTTTTTGCTCTTCGCTTAAGGGCGGGCGGGCGCATCATTGTCAAAAAGGCAGAGTCCAGCAGGATGCGCTTAAATGTTGCCCACAAAGTCTCCTGGTGAGTTTGGCGACCTACTGATTTCGATAGGGAAGATATATTTCATCATCCTCATCCTCGGAGCAACGACGCTTTTGGAAACACATCCTTGGAAGACCTTTGCCGGGGAAAGAGTCCCAAGTCAGGAAAACCATGCCTTAGTAAGTAGTGTATTTGTGTCCTTTTTCTCCTTATTTTGTACCTATTTTTGCATTAAGCATGCTGTGATTTGGAAGGGAATTGGATGCAATGTACGTCTGAGATGATGTTAAGAAGGAAGACTTTGGAAAAGTAAAGTTACTAACTCAACAGACAGTTAGAATCCTTTCCCTGCCTTCAGGTCCTTCTTCAAAAGTTTTTTCCCACCTTTTCCCCGGGAAATCTTCACCTTAGCAGTCACCATTAGACAACTGGTGTCTAGTTACAACCCTCCAGCCAGCGTTTCCAATCGTCCATGCTACCGTTGTCACTCCTTCCTCCCTTTTTCTTGTCTTTGAAAATCCATCATGCTCGAACGTTAGCCACCCATGGGACAGCAAGTAGCCTATGGTTTGCACAACGAGCAAAAAACAGACATTCACTCCGAGAAAAGTCTTGCTGGGGTAATGGAAAGTCCTTAAAAGCAGTTGTGTTTCCCTTTTTTCTTAACATCTCTCCCATCATTTTGCAGAACAAGTCTTTAAAAATGTCCTCGATCCAGCTGTTAAGTCTCAAATACAGTTGATCCATTTGTTTGGTGGTCCTCCTCCAGAGTGGACTAACAGCTGGATTCAAGCTGATTCCTCTTGAGTAAAACTGTGCCATGGGGCTTTTATTGGACTAACAGCTGGATTCAAGCTGATTCCTCTTGAGTAAAACTGTGCCATGGGGCTTTTATTGGACTAACAGCTGGATTCAAGCTGATTCCTCTTGAGTAAAACTGTGCCATTGGGGCTTTTATTGGACTAACAGCTGGATTCAAGCTGATTCCTCTTGAGTAAAACTGTGCCATGGGGCTTTTATTGGACTAACAGCTGGATTCAAGCTGATTGCTCTTGAGTAAAACTGTGCCATTGGGGCTTTTATTGGACTAACAGCTGGATTCAAGCTGATTCCTCTTGAGTAAAACTGTGCCATGGGGCTTTTATTGAACTAACAGCTGGATTCAAGCTGATTCCTCTTGAGTAAAACTGTGCCATTGAGGCTTTTATTGAACTAACAGCTGGATTCAAGCTGATTCCTCTTGAGTAAAACTGTGCCATTGGGGCTTTTATTGGACTAACAGCTGGATTCAAGCTGATTCCTCTTGAGTAAAACTGTGCCATGGGGCTTTTATTGGACTAACAGCTGGATTCAAGCTGATTCCTCTTGAGTAAAACTGTGCCATGGGGCTTTTATTGGACTAACAGCTGGATTCAAGCTGATTCATCTTGAGTAAAACTGTGCCATGGGGCTTTTATTGGACTAACAGCTGGATTCAAGCTGATTCCTCTTGAGTAAAACTGTGCCATGGGGCTTTTATTGGACTAACAGCTGGATTCAAGCTGATTCCTCTTGAGTAAAACTGTGCCATGGGGCTTTTATTGGACTAACAGCTGGATTCAAGCTGATTCCTCTTGAGTAAAACTGTGCCATGGGGCTTTTATTGGACTAACAGCTGGATTCAAGCTGATTCCTCTTGAGTAAAACTGTGCCATGGGGCTTTTATTGGACTAACAGCTGGATTCAAGCTGATTCCTCTTGAGTAAAACTGTGTCATGGGGCTTTTATTGGACTAACAGCTGGATTCAAGCTGATTCCTCTTGAGTAAAACTGTGCCATTGGGGCTTTTATTTGACTAACAGCTGGATTCAAGCTGATTCCTCTTGAGTAAAACTGTGCCATTGGGGCTTTTATTTTCTTGTCGACAAGCCTAGCTCTCTTAGTCTGTAAAAGCTGATGCCACCACATGTTCATTCTTTCGTCTGCTACGAGAAGACTCTTTGTTGGCTTTGTGACTAAATGCAGCTCCTTCTTGATGCGACTACGCCATTTAAACTAGGTCTTGCTATAGTCCACCTTCTGGCCTTCAACCAGCCAGTTTGACTGTTCATCTCCATGTTGTTCGGGTCAAGCTGGTGGAGTCAGAATGAAGGCGTGCTTCAGTTGTTTGCTCCAAGAAGGGCTCCTTTCTTAACCTCTTAGATACAGTGGTGGTGAACCTTGGCCCTCCAGGTGTTCTTGAACTTCAATTCCCAGAAGCCCTGAGCAGCAGGAGTGCTGACTTGGGCTTCTGGGAATTGAAGTCCAAGAACACCTGGAGTGCCAAGGTTCGCCATCTTGGTCAGACTAGAACTTGGGAAAGTTCCTTTTGTAACTTGTTAAGCTGCAGTCTCAGTAGCCCATCAACTGAGAGGAGGTCAACGTGATCAAAGGAATAGGATGACTGGCATGAATGGATGGTGGAGTAGTGCTGCCTATTACTTGTGTGTGTGTTTCATCATGTTCTGTGGGAAGTGAGGAGAAAACATGTTCTTCATTTGTTTGTTACATTTATAGGTGGTGAGCACTCCAATGCTGGAGGTATTCAAGAGAAAATTAGACTGTTAGATCTGCTATGATTTGTATTTCGGTATTGAGCAGGGGGCTGGATTTGATAGCCTCACAAGCCCCTTCCAACTCTATGACTTTATGATTCCCCCTGCACTCTGATAAACTCAAGGATGCGCACATGGATTTTCTCGCCATTTCTATCTTCACTAGAACTCTGTGAGGTTGGTTCAGCTGAGAGTTTCCCATTTTTCTGGTCTTAGCCCTTGTAGACCAAGCTTGTCCATATGACCCTGTAATTTAGGGGTGCCCAAACTATGGTCTAGGGGCCAGATCTGGCCCCTGATGCCAATTCATCCGGCCCACAAAGCCCTCGTCGCTTTCAAGTGGAAAATGCGCCCATACGAGGGCTTTATGGGCCGGACGAATTTGCGTCAGGGGCCAAATCCAGCCCCCAGGCCATAGTGACCAGCCCCCTGAACCACATGTCCGGCCCATGGCCCAAAATGTTTGGGCACCCCTGCTGCAACTGCTCTGGAATGTGATTAAACTTTTATCATTAAAGCATCAAGGCTACACGTGTTAACAAATGAGTTAGGACATTCCTAATTCGGGTTATATTGGAGACCATGTAGGTATGTTCTCCAGCAGCAGTTGGTTCTCTGGAAGGTCTGGGCTTCAACTTCCAAAAAGATAGCTATCAAGAGAAGGGGAGGGATCTGCTCTTGATCATCCCAGAGTGCGGGGAATCGTTACAGTAATCCTAATATAGGCTGAATATCCGGGAAAACATCTTAACAATTAGAACAGTAGGACAATGGAACTCATGACCTACGCTAGAGGCATTCAAGAGAAAGTTGGCCAACCCTTTGTCAGATCTTTGATTTGGATTCTTGTATTGAGCAGGGGGTTGGAGTCAGGGGCCTCTTAGGCTTCAAATTCAATGATTTTGTGATTCGAGGGATTCCTGAATCGTGGCCATGTTAGAATCCAAAACACCCTAACCCAAGAGGCATTCTGAGACCATTCGAGGCAATGGTGACACCCAGCAACTCTAGCTAGTTCTTCGTGTGAACTGAATGCATGCCTCCTATACCAGGTTTGAGTTCTACCAGTTTTATCATGGTCTACCAGGGTTTCTGGTAGAAGAATCTGTGTGGGTCTTTATTCACAGACTGATGGTGATCTAATTCCCTACCCACTAGGTTCCCCCCCCAAAAAATCCCAAAATATGCCATCCCATCCACAGAGGAGAAGAAAAGGAATCCAAGGAACACCCTTCCTTCCTTCCAAAATGGTACCAGTTTGCCCACACGTCTCTAGTGTGCCATCTGAGCCCTTGTAAACAATGTGGCTGCCCCTGTTTACCCCACTTGACAAAGTGATTCTGTAATAAAGAGAAGTGGATCCATTAATGGTCATTAGCCGTGGCTTACACAAAGCTTCCCTTACAGTATTCATTACACAAGGATGGTTTGGCATCAAGTGCACATCTTTTCACAATTCATTACGCAGGGATTTTTTTTTTTAAACATACCAGTCATACTTAGAAACTGGGACATCCCCAATTTGCACACTGGGAATTATTGATTTGTCATACACCCCTGTATTTACAATTCCTTTGAAGTGCTGGCTGTGATTGATTAATAGCCAGAGGCCAAACTCAGATGACACAGGCTTCTCATCTGCATTGGATGTCTTCTCAGCCCAAAGCGGTGTTTTAGCGCATGACTTAGTTCAAGACGCGGATTAAGCTAGTTTCTGTGTTGGTAACAGCATAGGCATCCTTCTTTGAGCAGGAAGGTTGTTGTGGCACTAAAGTGGGGGAAGGAGAGAGCTATGTGGAAGCCACTGTCAGCTTGTTGGAGGAGAGGTAAATATAACCCACAAAAAAACGAATGGATGCATAAAATTCAGGTGGGTTGGGCCCCAGAAGAGGTCTTTGATCTTGCCCCAAGTTTAAATCTGGGGAAGAGATCATCGACACTGCCCAACCTAAACTATTCATACATCAGGAGAAAGGTTAGAGTTAGGAGGGCTTCCCTGTAATGACAGCCTGTGAGGATGTGGAGAAGTAGGATACAATGCACGCGATGCCCCTCAATGTGCACTGAGGAGGACCTTATGTTGGCAAGACAAAATGCTGTTGACGTGGCCCGATATTGGATGGACGTCATCTAGCCCTTTTAAATTCTATTTTGTTTTTAGATGTGTTAATTTTAGCTTTTTATGTTATTATATGTTGGTGGCGCTTCTGACATGAATAAAGATAGGAGAAAGGTCCTAGCCTTCTCCATGACAATGACATTTTCTAATAGACAGTACAGTATCCTTATTTTAAACCACAAAAGCCCTCACTTTTGGAGTGGTACAGTTTTGGAGTGGTACAGTTGACGCAAAGATTTCTCAACTCATCCAAAGTTTGCTTTATTCCTGGAATGTCCTCATTACTGCATATCAATCCTTGTGATTTCGGCATATCAGTGATTTCCTGTTTCCAAAGCCAAACCAGTGGTGCATAAGAGGCACATATGTTCAAGCTTACCTAATTTGTGTGGTTTGTGTGACATGTAACATTGTGTGATTTATTGGGGAATTTGATTCGCAGTTTGGATTACCACGGTGCAGACATTTGATTGGGTTAATACAGAACATGTAAGATACCACACTGTTCTTCTATGAAGCATGGAACAAATTGTTTTCTCCTAGATTAGATCTGGATTAATTGTTTCCCTCTCTTTCTCTCTTGTCTTTCTTAAACAGGTTATAAATGATTAGCCCTTATGACCAACATGAGCTGGAGTTTCCTCACTCGCCTGCTAGAAGAAATTCACAACCACTCCACATTTGTGGGGAAGGTCTGGCTCACGGTCCTGATCGTCTTCCGCATCGTCCTGACGGCCGTCGGAGGCGAGTCCATCTATTCAGACGAACAGAGCAAGTTCACGTGTAACACCAAGCAGCCTGGGTGTGATAACGTCTGCTATGATGCTTTTGCGCCGCTGTCGCACGTCCGCTTCTGGGTCTTTCAGATCATCATGATCTCAACGCCTTCCGTCATCTACTTGGGCTACGCCATTCACAGGATTGCCAGGTCTTCGGAAGAAGAAAAGAGGAGGCACCGTGGGTTCAAGAAGAAAAAACAGTTTGCTCTCAACTGGCAAGCGGTCCGCAACATGGAAGGCCCTCTGGGACCCGAAGAGGAAGAACCCATGATGGCTGATGAAATCGTAGAGATGGAAGAAAAAACCAAGAAGGAGGAGAAGAAGAAAGAGAAGCAGAAACATGATGGCCGGAGACATATCCAGGAAGAAGGTCTGATGAAAATCTATGTCTTCCAGCTCCTCACCCGAGCCTCCTTCGAGGTGTGTTTCTTGATCGGGCAGTACATGCTCTACGGCTTCGAAGTCGCACCATATTATCTCTGCACCCGAGAGCCTTGTCCTCACAACGTCGACTGTTTTGTATCGCGGCCAACGGAGAAGACCATCTTCCTCCTGGTGATGTACGTCGTCAGTTGCCTTTGCCTCTTGCTCAATGTGGCCGAGATGTGCCACTTGGGCATCGGCACCATACGAGACGCCATCCGGGAGAGGAAAATCCACAGCTTCCGGCAGCCACCCTACAATTACGCCGCTTACCCGAAGAATATCTCCTGTCCTCCAGAATATAACCTGGTCGTGAAACCGGACACGCCGGCCAAGGTTCCCAACAGCCTGATGGCCCACGAGCAGAACTTGGCCAACGTGGCCCAAGAACAGCAGTGCACCAGCCCTGATGAGAACATCCCTCCAGACCTGTCCACGCTCCATAAACACTTGCGGGTGGCTCAGGAGCAATTGGACATTGCTTTCCAGAGCTACAACAGCACTCAGGCGAACGGGCAGGTATCGCGCACCAGCAGCCCGGCTTCTGGTGGGACCATGGCGGAGCAGAACCGAGCCAACACCGCCCAGGAGAAACAAGGGGCAAAGCCCAAAGCCAGTTCAGAGAAGGGTAGTTGTAACGGCAAAGACGGGAAGAACTCTGTATGGATATAGCGAGATGCCGTCTTGTCAGTAAGAGGGGTTTTAAGAGGTGGAGCTGCCGTCTCCATTGAAAGCGTTTGTGTACATCAGAGCACTAGTGATGCTGGTGTTCTTTTGTATATCAAGGCCGAGTACATGGTAAAATGTTGCCAAACGGTTACTACTAACCGATGTGTTATAAGTGTGCCATCCTGTTGGTCAACAAGAGGTCTGTCCCCAGCTTTTGTCCCGTTGTGTCTCCACAATGCACTAGTCATTCTGCCATATGGAACCAGTTCTGTGATGGTGAACCTTGGCACTCCACCTGTTCTTGGACTTCAATTCCCAAAATACCAAGTCCCTGTGGATCCACACAAATGGGTTTACTGCACATACCTAATGCATATGCACAAGTAAACCCATTCATGTGGATTCACAGGGACTTGGGCTTCTGGGAATTGAAGTCCAAGAATAGCTGGAGTGCCAAGGTTTGCCATCACGGGATTATGTCTTCACTTTGCCCGTGTGGCTTCTTGTTGCTTCCCTCTTGGTCCGGCGTACGCAGCCTTCTTTGTAGCCTTCTCTGCAGGTTAATTGATATTGTCAACTCCCTTTCTAATCTGTTTATGGTCTTCTCAAAGGGTCAGGGGTGTGCTAGGCACCTTGGGATGGCGGTGGGCACGAAGTGATGGGGGCACCTATTGAGGGGGTTTGTGGGGGGAGAAATCCCATGCATTCCCATTACCTCTGTCTGCCTCTGAGGAGCACCAGTCGCTGGGGCGCACCAGGATGAGCCCATATCCCTGTGGGCCAGCACACCACTGGTCAGGGGAGATAGATGTTGAGCACATTTTTTTGCAAAAATGCTCTGCTGAGCGGTGAAAGACATGGGCTTTATCATGTGACCTTCTTCACCCAGGTATCTTGCATCTAGCATGCTTTGTTTTGTGACTGGGTTTGGAAAGGAAAATGTGGGCTTAATTTGCAAGTTCGATTCTTGGGTAAAGGATTTACAAGGAAAACCTCCTGTGGGAAGGAAAATACGTTAATTATTGGGAGTATATATCCCCCTGACCCTTAGTTTGTTATGATGGCTTTTTAAAAAAACTTATGCATATACTGAAACTTACGTTTTAAACAGCAAATTTTGCAATGCTTTTTAAACAATTCTCCCCAACCTCCAACACAGTCCACATTTCAGTGCAGATCTTAAGGCCTATAACTAGAAAGCTATGGCATGCTTCATCTCTGGTGTCAAGGGAGAACCACTGTTAGAGCGCCTGGACTATGATACTGCCAGTTAAAACCATTTTTTCATCTTCCTATGTGCACTCTAAGGTAGGTTTCCATGACTCAAGACAATTCCTATGGTCAATTAATTTCTAATTCATTTGTCAGAGCATACCACCCCTGCAGATTCTAGTGACCTCTTACATTAATGGACCACCACTGCAATTTGCAGTCGCAAATTGGACGCCTATTAGGTGAACTTCTCTGGTGTCATGCTGCGATGCGGAATATTCTCAGGACAGTCTTCATGGTTGATCGCCATGAGGATCACCAGTATTCGTATTCAGATATGGCAGAAGAAGAAGGTGAACTAACTTGTACATACAACAGTGTCGGAATGGTATATTGGCTTCTGTTGACCAGGAGTTAGCTATCAAAGCCAGAGTCCCAGGGGCACCTCCCATGTTACCCAAGGGATTTCTTCTGTTGACTTCAGAGTAATCACACTTTTAGACATGTGTAGCTTTTCTCCTCTTATTCATCAGCATTAAAACCACATCAAACAATAACACTGCACAACAACTGTTTTGCTACTTCTTCTTCTGCGTCTAGGACAGACGTGAAGCTGCCAAAATGCTGGGAATAACACATGTGATTTGCATGATATCAAGTGTGCTGGTTCCAAATCTGAACTCAGAATTTGCCTATCATGTACAGATTTTAAGGCGAGCTATAGCTGTTCAAATGGTCAGTAATTGGGTAATGTATTTCTAAATGGGAACATTATAACAGTTGCAGGTACCACTGTGCCTGCTGCCACCTCAGCTGAATCACGTCCCCTGGTGGCATGCATGTTCCAGCAGCAGCTGGGCAAGTCAGTGAGTTGACGTCAGAAACAGGTATATAATAAGACGAGATGGCTTGTCTCTAGAGCGAAACCATCTTATTGGATAGTACAGCTATGTCATAGTGAGTCTGTTTTGAGCTAAAGATGAGCAGGCAGAGCTGTTACTAAACTAGACATTTTTTGCTAACTTAAGACCCTGACGTCCTAAGCAGAATTGGACTTCAGATTTGGATTTACGGTGCTTGACTTAGTATAGGACACATAGATCAGACCAAGTAGCGGACAATATTTATTTATTTTGTGATGCAGTGTAATCTAAGCACAATTGTCATTTTGTAATCTTTTCCAACTTGTTGGCATGGAACATGCATGCCACCGGGGGACGTGATTCAGCTGAGGCGGCAGCAGGCACAGTGGTAGCTGCAACTGTTATAATGTTCCCATGTAGAAATATATTACCCAATTACTGACCATTTGAACAGCTTGCCTTAAAATCTGTACATTATATGCAAATTCTGAGTTCAGATTTGGAACCAGCACACTCGATATCACACCCATGACTGTAGCATTTCTTTAAGCACAAAAGTGCCTTTATTAACGAGGGAGCCACAGAACACTTTTTGACATTTGTGTGGTTGTGTCTTTCTGCAGACCAGATGAGTGTAAACAAGAGGGCCACTCAATAATCTTCATGGGCTAAAACTCATCCCAAAGGTGCTTCTTAATGTCAAAGCTAGGATTAAAGCAATTTGAGAAACTAGCCTCAAAAACAGAATGTACCGGATAAAATGGCATTTTCATTAGTTAGCGCTCGTAGCTCAGGACCGAATCTCAAGCCTGCTGTTTCGACAGGGAGAAGCGATGATCAGCAGTGAAACCCTAGGAATGAAAGAATAATCCCACTGGTCAGAATGGCATCTCCATAAAACAGAATTATTTCTAGTTAAACTGGTTTTTCTGTGTACTTACAAGGATCAGGCCCTGAAAAAATTGCCCCAGAACCTGCCAGCCTCATTTAAGCCAGTGGCCCATTAATTTGCAATGATTAGGCAGAATCAGTTGACTTATGGCTTTCTAGGTGAAAAGTGTGCAGCCCCACTCCCTTCTTGTGGGGACCACCGTGCAACCTGGCCAAGACCGCGCAAGTGGCAGGGCATCTAATCCCATCAGCCTTACATGCTCCAAGTGACCTCAATTTACCCTCCACCCAGGAGGTCCCAGAAGGATTCAAACTCTTGGCCAATGCATCCATGTGTTCCAACCTACGGAGATATTCCAGGATTCCGCAAACTAACGCTACATAGATTCCACAAACCACATAAGTCAATAGTAGGTAAAAGTCGCCCTTGCTCGAAAGCCAGTCATATCCGAAGGTAGAGTTCAGTGCTCATGTTTATAGCCAAAGAGCCAGCACTGTTGGTAGACATTTCCGTGGACATGTGGCAGGCATGACTAAACACCAGAGTGCAGAGAATGCTGTTTACCGGCCCACTGAAGTGGTACCTATTTATGTACTTGAACTTTTTTGCTTTCGAATTTCTAGGTTGGCAGGAGCTGGGATGGACGACGGGCACTCCCTCTGTCATGCAGTACTTGGGTATCGAACTCCGACCTTCCAATCATCAAGTTCAGCGTCTTAACCACTCAAGCCACCGCAGTCCAAGGCTGAGGGAAAGGCATCAGAAATGACAAAGAGTTTTCTTCCCAGTGGTATAAATATTCTTTGGCTTTTGGGAAAGATGATTGAGGAAATTTCTCTGGCTGTGGCCCAATGAAAATAAAGCACTCATCACAGCTGTATTCTAACATGGTGATGCTATTGCACTCAACCCATAAAGCAGCTGTTGCTAGGTTTGTGTATGCTCCATGCTACTTACAGCTGTGCCTAAATGTAGGAGTTGCCCTTTTGCAGGAGCTTTTAAGAGACTTCCTATTTGGTAAGTGGTGCATTAAGACAGGAGTGCCCTAACTATGGCCTGGATCCGGCCCCCAACACCAATTTATCCGGCCCACGTTACCCTTGCCGCTTCTGGAAGCAGAAGTAAAACGCGCCCGTATGGGCGCGTTTTACTTCCGCTTCCAGAAGCAGCAAGGGAGATGTGAGCCGGATGAATTGGTGTTGGGGGCCGGATCCAGGCCATAGTTAGGGCACCCCTGTCTTAATGCACCACTTACCAAATCATGGTTAAAGCCCAATGCTCTTCTCTCGTGTCCAGATCAGACTTTGAACTCAGGTCTTCTAGTTCACCTGTCAAATTGTTTACAGGAAGAATGAGCAAAAGCATAGAACCTACAACAGTGATGGAGAACCTTGGCACTCCAGCTGTTCTTGAACTTCAATTCACAGAAGCCCTGATCAGCACTCCTGATGATCAGGGCTTCTGGGAATTGAAGTCCAAGAACAGCTGGAGTGCCAAAGTTTGCCATCACTGACACATACACAACCAAGAATAGCGGTCTGCAGTGCAAAGCACATAGCCAAGAATCCTTAATTTTATTTAAAATTCTTCCTAAGATGCAAACTTCCTCTTAAGGAGCTTTGAGAGTTGCAATTTTGCAAGGCAGAGAGGTCTGCTACCAAGAAACCATAGCCACCTTCATAGCAGTTCCCAGACTTTCACATGTGTGATCATGACAATTAATTTGGCTTTTAAATGGTCTGAATTAAAACCACCACCACCCAAATAATGAAATCCAAATTACCACTGTCAGCCGCGTTGCATTCCACTGGAAAATACTTGAAATTAACTGAATGGCCATAACAAATCTATACTGTTATGAATTTTCCATACTTTTTTGTACTAACTTGTAAGTTGTATGAGAGAAAAAAACATGCTAGTATAAAACTGACTTGTCTTTGTAAATATTTTTCAGTGTAAATGTTACTGCCAGTTTGTATTTAGAATGACAGACAAAACTGTTGGATGTTCTGTGTCTGAGACTAATAAAATGGGGGAAAAATGTATTCAGTGTCTTTTATGATTGATTGCACTTGTAAGGTCAGCAGTTCGATTCCCGAGTACTGCAGGACGGAAATGAGCTCCCGTCTTTGTCCCAGCAGTTCGAAAGCAAGAAATTGCAAGTAGATAAATAGGGACCACTTCGGTGGGAAGGTAAACAGCATTCCGTGCGCTCCAGTGTCTAGTCATGCCTGCCACATGACTACGGAAACGTCTGCAGAAGCAGACAGCGCTGGCTCTTCGACTTAGAAACAGAGATTCAGATACGACTGGCTTTCGAGCAAGGGAAACCTTTACCTTTACTACCTAGAGCAGGGATCCGCAACCTACAGCCCATGGGCAGGATCCAGCCCACAGCACTAAATCATCTGGCCCACCCTCGCTCCAGTCGATGCCTCAATCCTTGTCCCCAATGCTTGCTGTGTCCCTAACAGAATGAGGAGCCATGACCTAGAGTTCATATAGTAAAGGTAAAGGTAAAGGTTTCCCTTGCTCGAAAGCCAGTCGTATCCGACTCTAGGGTGCAGTGCTCATCTCTGTTTCTAAGCCGAAGAGCCAGCGTTGTCTGCTT
The DNA here is from genome assembly GCA_035047305.1 of Bradypodion pumilum. NCBI lineage: Eukaryota > Metazoa > Chordata > Lepidosauria > Squamata > Chamaeleonidae > Bradypodion > Bradypodion pumilum. The sequence goes on from JAWDJD010000006.1 coordinate 3,554,548, forward strand.
CTGCAGACGTTTCCGTGGTCATGTGGCAGGCATGACTAGACACCGGAGCGCACGGAACGCTGTTACCTTCCCACCGAAGTGGTCCCTATTTATCTACTTGCAATTTCTTGCTTTCGAACTGCTAGGTTGGCAGGAGCTGGGACGAAGACGGGAGCTCATTTCCGTCCTGCAGTACTCGGGAATCGAACTGCTGACCTTCCGCTCATATAACCCTCGATCAAATCTTAATGACCTCTGCCTGTAACCCTAGAGCTACTAAACGACCCTTAAAGGTCGCCCTTGTTTGAACGTCAGTCATATCCGACTCTAGGGTGAGGTGCTCATCGTTTACAGCCAAAGAACCAGCACTGTGTCTGCAGACGTTTCAGTGGCCATGTGGCATGACTAGACATTCCTGTCAAGTTTTGGATTTGGAAATAAGGGAAATTTCCCAGCAAATACGGGATACTTGACAGCTATGCTTCTCCTGTGCTGCCCTCCAATGGCCGCAATAGGGCATTGCAGTCTAATTAATAAGGAATGACGGTGGGAAAGAGGGTAAAATAAGGGGTTTTCCCAGCCAATAAGGAATACTTGACAGCTATGCACTAGATGCTGGAGCACACAAAACGCTGTTACCTTTCCTGCCAAAGCGGTACCTATTTACCTACTTGCAATTTTTTGCTTTTGAACTGCTAGGTTGGCAGGAGCTGGCAGAGATGGGTGCTCACTCCGTCGTGCAGCACTCAGGTCTCGACCTGCTGGCCTTCCAGTCGTTATGTTCAGTGCCTTAAGCATAAAGCCACCGAGGCCACCCCCATATGGGAATGTTTCTTTTACCTTTCCAACTGCCCACCCCCCTCCCCATGTTTGTACAAAAGTCTGTCAACACCTGAGGCTACATTTCAAGCCATGGGAAGCAGTGGGATCGATCGAGTCCAGGACATTCTTGGAGACGCTGACTCATGCATTGGAGATCAGAAGCGACCAGAAAACAAAAAGAAACAAGGTCCTGAACCCGTTACTCCACTAAAGTTACTCCAGCCCTTCCAAAAACGATTTTGAAAAGTAACTTCTGGCGATCCCTGACTGCACAGCACCCGAAGGCTCTGTTTAAAACCAGCCTCATCTGATCAGATGGACTTGGGCCAGCTTAAAACCCGGCCCCTTACTTTACCGCAGAACAGGAAAAGGTAAAAGTCTCCCTTGCTGGAAAGCCAGTCGTATCCGACTCTAGGGTTCAGTGCTCATCTGTTTCAAAGCCAAAGAGCCAGCGCTGTCTGCTTCTGCAGACATTTCCATGGTCATGTGGCAGGCATGACTAGGCACCGGAATGCTGTTACCTTCCCACCGAAGTGGTCCCCATTTATCTACTTGCAATGTCTTGCTTTCGAACTGCTAGGTTGGCAGGAGCAGGGGCAGAGATGGGAGCTCACTCTATCGTGCAGTACTCGGGTCTTGAACTGCCAAGGAATGCCACAACATCATTGCAATTACAAAGAAAAGAAATTCAGACGAAGTGGACTTGATCAACGAAAGCTAACATTAAAATACAGCAGTTATTCTTTAAAGTGCCACATTAAAAGGTAACGGTAAAGGTTTCCCTTGCTCGAAAGCCAGTCGTATCCGACTCTAGGGCTCAGTGCTCATTTCTGTATAGCCAAAGAGCCAGCGCTGTGTGCTTCTGCAGACATTTACGTGGTCATGTGGCAGGCATGACTAGGCACCGGAATGCTGTTTACCTTCCCACTGAAGTGGTCCCCATTTATCTACTTGCAATGTCTTGCTTTCGAACTGCTAGGTTGGCAGGAGCTGGGACAAAGACGGGAGCTCATTCCGTCCTGTAGTACTCAGGAATCGAACTGCAGACCTTCCGCCTCCCAGTCAGCGTCTTAGCCACTAGCAGTCAGTCCTGAATTGCAAGGAAAAGTCCCGCGTAATCGCAAACACTAACTCAGCAACCGCGGGAGAGCAGTAGCCGCTCAGAGAAACAGGCGGGCCCCCGGGCCAATGAACGGCAGAGCCCAATGCTGTAGTCCCGCCTCCTTCAGCACTACAAGTCTCCGCCTAGAGCGGCTACGGAGGACCGGCGCCTGCGCAATGGGGGGCGGCGCATACGCATACATTCTCCGCCACACACATGATGGCGGCAGGGACCTTGGCGCCTTTACCCTCCGCGCTCCTCCAGCGGCCGCCATGCTGGTGAGGGCGAACGCGGCGGTGCTACGGCACCGACGGGCTTTTCTCTGCCGCTTGTGCGGCGAGAGAACGAGGAGGCTGAGCAGGAGAGCCGGCGAGGAAGCCACCCTCACCTGTTACCCCCTCAACCGGGCGCTGCTTCGCCTGCAAGGCCCAGAGGCGGAGGCCTTCCTCCAGGGCTTGCTGACCAATGACGTTGCGCGCTTTACGCCGGCCGGGGGCGGGGCTTCTTCGGCAACACCGCGCGCACTCTACGCGCATGCTCTCAACGTCCAGGGGAGGTGCCTCTATGACGTCATTCTCTACAGGTGAGGAGAGCACGTGTGTGTGTGTTTTTTTAATTTCCCAAGAGTGTGGCTGCGCCATAGAAACATCATCATCATCATCATCATCATCATCATCATCATTATTATTATTATTATTATTAATTGATAATATTAATAGTATCAATATTATTAATGTTATCTAATATTTATTATTAAGCCTGGAAAAATTTTTATTTGATTTATTGGATTTGTATGCCCCCCACTCGACACACGTGACTCAGGGCAGCTCACAGAAATCTCAACACTTCATCAGTAGAATACCATAAAAATAACAATAAAATATAACAGTGCAATAGAATGTCATTACTTTTTTGAACCACATCTTTCGAGACTCAGCCAGCTGGTGGTGCCCAGCAATTCTGGAAGTTGTTGTCCAATAAAAGTCAGCAAGCAGGACCCATGTGTCTTTTAATTAGAAGTTGGAAGAAGCTGGGGATTCTGGGTTTAGATTTGAACCTTCCCAAATGAATCTCCAAAGAATAAGTGGCAGCATTGATTGATTGATTGGATTTATTTATTGGATTTGTATGCTGCCCACTCGACAGTGCAACTCAGGACAGCTTACATACACCACAAAGCATCTAATATTATAATAAAATATAATAGAATACAATATGGTCAATATATTTATTTATTTGTTATATTTATATACCGCCTTCCTCACTGGGGTGACCCAAGGCGATTTACAAGTCATAAGATATACACAGAACCACAGCGAAAGTATAAATCATACAATAAATACAACCAAATACAATAACAAGTAAAAGTACAATAAAAAACGGTACACAAAAGATCTCTCGCCCACTGAATCCATCTCCCTCTAGGTCATACTGGCCGAGGGAGCATCCTTAAACGGAGAGGAGAAGACCCGCATAGCTGGGTCCTCCAACCCCCCCCCCCCCATTGATAGATTAGCTGATTATCCTGATTGATAGATTAGCTAGAGTCTGATATCCTTCAGTTTATCTGTCAGGTACACAGAAAGAGCCTCCTTGAAAATTTGGGCATAGCCTGGTAACAGCAACCTTGTGCCAGCTAATCTTTCTCACACTAAGTCAGGCGAAAGAAACTGCAGAATGAACTCACCAAAATGTGGTTTTATTTTGATAGTTTTACGTCTGGCCTGGACAGTTGTTTCTCCTTCCGGCGCAGTCGCTATTTGGAAGTTGTCACCTGCTGCTCATTTCCAGCTATCCAAGAAAGACTTGTTCCCTGTTGTTTAAGCTGTTTTTTGCTGGTGTTTCTTTTGTTATAAGAAACTATCTAGGTCTGTGTTATAAGAAACTATCTAGGTCTGTGATGCAAACCTTGGCACTCCAGCTGTTCTTGGACTTCAATTCCCAAAAGCCCACGTCTCTGGGAATCCACATGAATAGGTTTGCTACCTGTAGCGATATCTGGCCGCTAGGGCGGCGTTAGAGCCCGGAGGAGACTGATCAATGACAACACGAGGCAACAGGAGCGAGATCAGATCAGTACTTTATTGGAAAAAGGCAACATCATTTATAGGGAAAAAAGCGCAACGGTGGCAGGCTGTCACCTGACAGGAAAGTTACCTCACTCACGTACACAGGTTAATGGGGAATTCTTCAAAGGGAAGTTAATTAACTGGGGCAAACATGGGTTCAGGGACCTCATTGTCTTGGGGATTAGGCAGGGACAAACATGGCTTATTTGCGCCAGGGATTTCCCGAGCCGGGAGATGAACTATGCACTTAATATTTGACAGGAGTCAGCTATCTGCTTACTTGGCCGAGTCGCAGGTCAGGTCACGGTAATTGGGTGAATCAAACCCTATACTTTATTCACCCCCCTTAATTTGGCGGCCGCAGAGCCCACGGGCTGGGAGCGTCTCTCACCGCGGTGGCCTCTGGCGGGCCGTTCCATGCCCTGTGGGGCATGGGGAAACCGCATCTCCCCTTTATTTTCTATTTAAGGACCTGACTGGCGACCTTGCGCAAGAGCGGCATCAGCTGTTGAGCGGGTATGACGTCACGGAGTTTCTCTCTGGGGCGGTACTTGGAGATCAGCGAGGGAATGCACTGAGCAAAACAACAGAGCGTAATGCCTAGTATGGCTATCCCCACCACCACCTTAAGCACCGTTTGCAGCCACCCCCAGGGGATCCATGACCACATCCAATTCCACAGGGAACTCCACCAAGCCCCCCATGCGGAACCCTCAGTAATACCCTGGACTATGGTGTGGAGGTTCGCGATCTGGCTTTGGATCTTACGGGAGTTGTCAGTAAGATTGAAGCAGCACATTCCATGAAAAGATTCGCAACCCAGGTGGTGCAGCAAGAGGAGGTAGTCGATAGCCGCTCGATTGTCAAGAACGGCATGGCGAAGTTCTGCCTGTTCCTGATTGAGGAGCGCTATCGCTGTGGAGGTATGGTTAATGGCTTTGGCCAAACCGCAAGCCAAGCGGCCAATCCTCCGTGCATTGCCGACGGCCAAGCCTGGCACGCCGACAAGGCTGACTGCTAGGGATACGTACTCAGCGGGACTCATTACTCTGAAGCTGCTGTCACAAGAGCTGTCTAACTGGGTTGTGCGTGTGTGCCGTATGAGTGGGGAGACATTGGAAACATTGGAAACATGTGGAACATTAGAAACATTTGTGCTTGGGGCAATCATGTCCTTAGTAGGGAGTAACAGTGTCAAACGACTGATACAACACATTGAGTCCGACAGATTCGCAGGAATATAGTTCCATGTGAACTGGTTGCAGGTGAAAAACCACCCTGAAGGTAGGGTGACGTGAGCGTACAGCGAAGTGAGTGTCTCTGGTTTATTACAAGTCCAGTTGCCGCTGCCGGGGTCAAGGCAGCGGCGCCGAGTCTGACCGCCTGAGGTGCAGCCGGTCATTCGGGTGCAAGCAGCGTCCGGGCTGATCGCCACTCGAGGGGTATGAAGAGTGGCGGCGTCAGCCGGCAAGGTTGACACAAGTCGCAATCCCCCCAGCGTGCGTATGCTGAGAAGGTGGTAGGAGTGTGTGGGCCAAAGAACGCCTTCAGCAACCAGTCGCCATCCTTGGTGCGCGCGTCCAGAGTGTGGCACACGGGGATGAGACAGGTGCTGAGGATAGATGCAGAACCAATGTCCTGCTGTAGACAAAAATCGGACTGGTTGACGAGACCCGCCAACCTTCCCCACAAGTTGTACCGCATTCGTGCGGAAAGATCTTCGCCAGGCGGCAAACCGTCGGCCTGGATCGGAGTAGCCTGAGCGCCTCCCCCCAAGAGCAGGGAAAGGGCCAGGATGAAGGTGATCGCCGCTGTGTTGGCGTGAATCAGGGCAAAAACTGCAGCTGTGAGGTTCTCCGGCGTCGGCTCTTTCTCCTCGCGCTGGACGGCGTCCTGGGCGTCACTGCAAAGAGCCTTGACCATCCCCCAGGTGATCTTGGGCATCGGTGGCCGTTTCCTCCGGCGGGTCCTCTCGGTCAGGGTGAGGTCCTCCATCTCCGGGATCGGGCTCGGGCCGGCCTGGTTCCACGCCATGCGGTTCCACGTAGGGCTTGACACACCGGGCTGGAATCCAAACGACACCTGTAGGAGACATAACCGCAGCATACCCTCTTCCCCAGGTTATGAGCGGCACCGGGCCCCTCCAAGAAGGGTCTGGTGGCACTCGGTACCGGACCATAGGTCGCGGGAGAGCTTCCGAACGGCGGAAATGCTTCTCCTGCGGCGTGCAGTCCGAAAAAACATTAAGGTGATTGTAAGTGAACAATACCTTGTTGAGACACATCTGTGCTTCTCCCTGTGACTTGGGGAGGGCTGGTGGCTCCCCCCTTTCTGTTTGTTTGTCAATATAGGACTTTAGCGTCCGATTGACCCGCTCTACAATCGCTTGCCCTTGCGGATTGTAGGGAATCCCAAATGTGTGCTTGATGTCCCAAGTAGCCATGAAGGCGGCCAACTGCCTGGAACTGTAGGCCGGCGCGTTGTCCGTCTTCACGTGCCGCGGCTTGCCCATCGCCGCAATGCAGGAAAGGAGGTGCTGCTCCACGTGGGAAGCCGCCTCCCCTTTCTGCGCCGTTGCCCAAACGAACTGAGAAAAAGTGTCAATGCAGACGTGCATGTATTGCCATCTGCCGAACTGCGGCACATGCGTGACGTCCATCTGCCATACCTGATTAGCCTCTGTCCCTCGTGGGTTGACCCCCCACGAGGGCCCCCCCGGCGCTCCTGCGCAATGCTGGCAAGAGCGGACTATGCCCTGGGCCTGAGAGAGTGGCAGATTGAACTGTCTGGCGAGTGCCTTGGCATTTTGGTGAAAAAAGGCATGACTTTGAATTGGAGTAGTGAAAACTCCCAAAACTGAACGTTGCTGAATTTCCTTTGCCGCCGCATCCGCTCTGCTATTGCCCGCGGAAATCGGACCCGGTAGGTCTTGGTGACTTCGGATGTGGGCAATATAGAGCGGCTCTGTGCGGTTCCGCAAATGAAATTGAGCAGTGAGAAACAGACTGAGCAAGTTCTTGTCTATCGCGGGAGTAATGTAAGCTCCCGGTAGACTGTGAAGCAAATTCCTTACATACAGACTGTCAGTAATGATATTCAAACGTTCCTTGGCGAAGGTGCGCAAGGCAAGGTTCACAGCTGCCAACTCTGCCTGCTGCGCGGACTTCTGTGGAAGAGTTAGCAGCGTGCGCCAAGCCTCGCCCTCCTGCCAAGTCAGGACACCATATGTGCGTCCCCCATCGGTGAAAACTGTCTTGGCCCCCTGAAGCGGGACCAGCGAAAGCAATTCGAACAGACTGACTGTTCCTGTCTGAAGTGAGACAAGTCTAGGGTCTTTGGGCAAATGGTATGCGAAGCTTCCAGTGAATCCTTCCAAAGCTATCGGAAGCGAGTCACCTAGCTGCATCAACTGATGGATCTGTTCCTTGGTGAACGGGACTATGATCTTAGCTAAATCGTGCCCAGAAATGTCCCTTGCTCTCAGCCTGCCGCGGTAGATCACCGCGGAGACCAGTTCTTGGGGCGGAACAATGTTCCGTGAAGATGTATTAGGCAAATATACCCACTCCACAATTTTCGCTCCCTTCTCTGAGTCCACTCCTAGCGCCCCAGTGAACATGGATCCTGACCGCACGATGTACAGATTCAGGATCGGGGCATATGGCCCCGGGGCGATCCTATCCACCCACCTCTGGCTGAGAACTTGGTTCACCTTCTCGAGCGCCAAGCGCGCGTCTCGAGAGATTTTTATCCGGTCTGCCGGCTGCTTCCCTAAGGTTAGCAGCGAGAAGAGCGGTTTTAGAAGATCCGTATCTAAACGAAAATACGGTCTGGCCCAATTGATGTTCCCCAAAACTTGCTGTAACTCTACAAGGGTGACTGAGTCTTGTAGATTTATCTGAGGCAGGACTGGCGCTGCGAAAGAGCGGAGAAGCCGATGGCCCAAGTATGAAAAGGGCTCGGTTCTCTGCACTTTCTCAGGGGCAATAAGTAAGCCTTTGTCCCCCAGGCTGGCCTGGAGGTCGGAAAACATTTTGCTGCCAAGTTGTGGCAACGCTACTAAGATGTCGTCCATGAAGTGGCAAACAATAGCTTTAGGGTAAATGCTTCGGAACCTTGCCAGCGCGTCGTGAACATAAATTTGACACAGGGTGGGCGAATTGAGCATGCCCTGTGGCAAAAATTTCCACGCGTAACGCTGCGTGGGCTCACCGTGGTTCACGACCGGCACTGTAAAGCCGAACCTTTCCCGGTCCCTGGGGTCTAGGGGGATTGTATAAAAGCAATCCTTGAGATCTACAACTAGGATCTCCCACCCCTCGGGAATCATATTAGGATTTGGGATGCCGCATTGAAGCGGACCCATCGGCTGAATGCATTTATTGATCTCCCTGAGATCGTGGAGGAGTCGCCACTTCCCCGACTTCTTCTTAATCACAAAAATTGGCGAATTCCAGGGGCTTGTGGACTGTTCTATGTGTCCTGCGTCTAGCTGTTCCTTAACTAGCTGCTTGAGGGCAACTAATTTCTCTCCCACTACCGGCCATTGCTCTACCCATACCGGAGTGTCGGTGAGCCATTTAAGTGGCAACGCCATTACCCGAAGGTAAGCGTAGCACCGTACTGCTGGAGAATGTCTCGCCCCCAAAGGTTGATGTGCACGTCAAGAATGTGCGGCCGGATTACCGCTGTGCCGTCAGCCCTTGGGATTGTGACTTCTACCCACTCTCGGCTCCTGAACGCTTCCTGGACGCCTCCTACCCCCCACACATCGGAGACCGGCTCAATGGCCCACTCTCTTGGCCACTGGCTCCTGCTTATCACTGACACATCCGCTCCGGTATCGAGTAACCCTGAGAACACCCTTTTGTTCAAAAATACCTCGATAACGGGGCGCTGTTTCCACTCAATGTTGGTCTCCACTGTCGCTAAGACCTGGTATCCTTGCACTGCCTTACTCGCGCTCGAGCGGTCTGCTGAACCGGACTCTGAGCTGTCCCTGAGCCTTCCCTGGCTGCCTGCTGGCGAGTGACAAGGAACCATGATCAGTTGCGCTAATGTGTCTCCCTTGTGGATTGTTTGGGGCAGGTGCGCCCAAAGCTGGACCTGGAGAATGCCTGAAAAATTCGAGTCAATGACTCCTGGAATTATGAAAATTCCGCGTGCTCCAGCTACACTACGGGGCAAAACTAAACCTATAAAGCCTCTGGGCAGGGGTCCCATGTACTGGGTGTCGACTAGATAGACTGTGCCCGGCAGGTCGCATGTAACGTCCGCCTGGCAAGTCAATTCTAGCCCCGTGCTGCCCTTGGGGCTGGCCTGTGCCCTCGCAGTGCCTGGGATGTGCCTAGACTCTAGTCTAGGTCTGGGGAGTTCTGGATCTGGGTGAAGGAAGCCTCTGTTTGGACTGGGGCCAGAGACGTGCCCGGATTCCGGTTTCCCGAACTCGGACAAAACCTGGCCCAATGATAGCCTTTCTTGCACTTCGGGCAGGGGGTGTTCGGAGCCTTGGGACGACCAGACTTTTGTCCGCCTCCCTTGGATCGGCACTCCCTAGCGAAGTGACCGACCTTGCCACAAGTGTGGCATGCCCCTTTGTTCTTGCCATTGGATCTTCTTCCCCCCTGCACCGCTGCCGCTAGCAGACCCATCTTGTAGGAGTCTGTGCCAACGTCGGAGCATGCTCGAATCATGTCCGTTAAGGTTATGTCGGGGCGATTGCCCAGGGACTGCAAGATTTTACGGCAGTCCAAGTTGGCGTTGTCTTTGGGCTTGCTCATTGTCAATCTGCCTGCTAATTGCTTCTTCCAGGCGATTGATGAAGTCCATGTAGGGCTCTTGGGCTCCCTGCTTAATGGCGGTGTAGTTTTTGGCCGTTTTGCCAGACGCTGGGACCTTGAAGTATGCCCTATAGGCAGCCTCGGCCGACATCTCTAGGGTGGCGAGAGGCAAGTTGATTTGAGCGTTGATGGACTCAAAGGCACCTGAACCATACAGCTGGTCAGGGATTACCGCGCCTCCCATCCTGGCAGCCCGAGCTTGCGCCTCTAGGCGGAACTCGCTGTCCCAAATCATGTACTGGCTGGGGGTAAGCATCATCCTCATGACGGCTTTCCAATCATGAGGAATCCACATGGTGGTCTCGCACACTTGCTGAAGCGTGCCCCTCGTAAAACGACTTTGGAGCCCTGTCTCCGAGATTGCCTTCCGTAAAGCCATGAGGAGCTTGTACGGGACCGGGGAGTGTACTATCTGCTGTGCGCCCGTGAGCGCGTCCATCTCCAAGCGGATGGGACAAATCTGTCTGAGTTCAGCTAGCTGTTCAACTGGCAATTCCCCCTTCTTGAGTTCTATCTCAGCTGTGCGCTGAAGGGCACTCTTCACGACTAGGGAACCTGGGGCTGTCAGAGAAGCGCCACGCCTCTCATTCCTTGCGTTCCCTCGGTGACGTCTGCAGCTGTCACCGCGGGAAGGCTCCCTGCGCTACTCTGCTGATACTTGAATGTCGGATAGAGTGCGGCGGGCGCAGTCGGCTCGACTGGCATGCCTGATGGCTTCTCTAACGGGGGTTCTTCCGCTTCTACCCGGACTGGCTCGATCTGCTCTAAGAGTCTCCTACATTTCCGCCATGTGCGGACTATCCCTCCTGGAGCTTTCGGGGTTTGCTGAATGCAGCCTCCTATCTGATCCCAGAGCTTCAGGGTTAGCGTACCTACTTCTGGGTAAAGTAGGCAGTGTTCCCTGAGGTACGCCAAAAGTCTCGCTAGCTCCCTGCTGTGAAATCGGAAATTAAAAACCCTGGCCAGGATTATGAACTCTTGCTCCCGAGTTCTTTGGCTAGCGGACGGACTTGGTCTATGAGAACAAGTCCCCATATTACCTGCGATGGTCCTCTGAAGTTTCCTCCTCGGGACGAAGTTCGACGCGTCTTTGCAGGCAACAGGTTCGGGCGACGGGTGTCTGGGGTAGACCTCGGAGCGTGGACCTTCTGCCACGGGCCCTTCTATCGGCCTCTGCGATGTCAGGGGCTCACAGCCTGCCCTGAGCGGAACGCGTTTCCCTCTATGGCAAACCTCTCGAAAGCGGGGAGGAAGCGGTAGGAATGTCTCTCTGGAATGCCTCGCGGCGGGCCGTTCTCTGTCCGGCTGGCTGCCGACCAGAGCGCCGCGCTATCCTCCGGGCTGGCGGGTCGCGTTTCAAGCGCAGAACCGGACCGTGTGGAGCGCTACTCACGAGTAGACCTCTCCGGGGTCTCTTACTCACGAGTAAATCACATCGGGGTCACCAGCTGTAGCGATATCTGGCCGCTAGGGCGGCGTTAGAGCCCGGAGGAGACTGATCAATGACAACACGAGGCAACAGGAGCGAGATCAGATCAGTACTTTATTGGAAAAAGGCAACATCATTTATAGGGAAAAAAGCGCAACGGTGGCAGGCTGTCACCTGACAGGAAAGTTACCTCACTCACGTACACAGGTTAATGGGGAATTCTTCAAAGGGAAGTTAATTAACTGGGGCAAACATGGGTTCAGGGACCTCATTGTCTTGGGGATTAGGCAGGGACAAACATGGCTTATTTGCGCCAGGGATTTCCCGAGCCGGGAGATGAACTATGCACTTAATATTTGACAGGAGTCAGCTATCTGCTTACTTGGCCGAGTCGCAGGTCAGGTCACGGTAATTGGGTGAATCAAACCCTATACTTTATTCACCCCCTTAATTTGGCGGCCGCAGAGCCCATGGGCTGGGAGCGTCTCTCACCGCGGTGGCCTCTGGCTGGCCGTTCCATGCCCTGTGGGGCATGGGGAAACCGCAGCTACCCCTTTGAAGCTGTTGGTAAACCCATTCGTGTGGATTCCCAGACACTTAGGTTTCTGGGAATTGAAGTCCAAAAACAGCTGGAGTGCCAAGGTTTGCCATCACTGATCTAAGTTATCTGTATTATTGGATAATATAGAGATGAACTTCAAAAAGTTGAGACTTTGCACGGGACAAGAAGAGAAAAATAAAGCCATTGTATCAGCAGCACCTCTTTGTTTTCTCTTGATTTTTTTCAGGATTCATGAAAGCCCGCAGGAAGAGCCCAATCTCCTGTTGGAGTGTGATGCCGCTATCTTAGCCTCTCTTCAAAAGCACTTGAAACTATATAAGATCCGAAGGAAAGTAAACATCACCCCTTGCCTTGACCTCTCTTTGTGGGCTGTTATTCCAAAGGAACCCACTGAGAATGCGTCTCATAAACTCCAGCAATGTACTAGCAAAGCTGTGCTTGTAACGCCTGATCCCAGAGTGGATGTTATGGGTTGGAGGTTGATAACCAGCAAAGATGCGGACCCACTCCACATTGTCCCTGGAAGCCAGGTTGGAAGCATTAAGGATTATCATAGACACAGGTACAAACAAGGTAAAAGAGTTTACACCTTTGGAATTTTTTTTTTTTTGAACAGATATCCTTGAGGAGGCATTCTGTTTGGGGATGGCAAATCAAGATGGTTCGTGGTGAAGTCTGCCTCTTGTGACAGGCGATGAATATGGTGGTAGCCTTCGTGTATGGTTCCTTTTTAAATTAAGTTGCACAGTTGAGTCCAACCCTTTGTGACCTCATGGACCACAGCATGCCAGGCTCCACTGTCAGTATGATTCCTGGCAATTGCTATAAACCAGGGGGTTCCCAACCTAAGGCCTGGCACCATTTCCTGTGGCTCCCCACCCCTCCAAGGGCATGAGTCACAAAATGGCCACCCTTTTGAAGGCGTTGGGACAAAATGGCCACCCTCACCGTGCAGGCAGTGCAAAATGTACGTCCGGCCCTTGAAGCTGGCTGAGAGAGCGTGACCCGGTCCCTGGCTTCAAAAGGTTGGGAACCCTTTCTACAAACTATAAGCAAAAACTGGTTTGTGTAAAAGAGCCTGTTGTCCTTTCTAGTTGGGTCAAATGTTTTTACATTGTTGCTGCTCAGCATCTTATTTTTTTATTAATTTGTTTCATGGATTAATCTTGGTCTTTTTCTTCTCCCTCTGCCAGGCATCCCTGAAGGGATTAAAGATTTGCCCTGTGGAATAGCCTTGCCTCTGGAATCCAACCTGGCTTACATGAACGGCATTAGTTTCACTAAAGGCTGTTATATTGGTCAAGAGTTGACAGCCAGGACCTACCATATGGGTGTCATCCGCAAACGCCTCTTACCAGTGCAGCTTTCATGCCCGGTGCCTTCTGAGGGCATTCCCGAAGGGGCTGAGATTCTGTCAGAGTCGGGAAAGGCTGCCGGAAAGTACAGGGCTGGAGGGGATGAATTTGGGATTGCGCTCTTGCGAATGGCTCTCATACATGAACCACTGCATCTAAAACTATCAGGTGATTTACGTGTAAGTCTCACGGCCTCAATTCCAAAATGGTGGCCAAAATCTACTAATAATTAATAACTTCGTGATGTGCACCATCTGGCTTACACACTGAAGACTCCCAGTGGGCTATAAAGTCATGTTCTTTCACTGTCTGCTTTTCATGTTTCACCAATTCAGTATAAGTAAAGGAGATATTCCTGATGGATTTTAACTTTTTATCTTATCAGCGAGCAGGAAAGACTAAAGTGTTTCTGTGAAAGAAGTCTGTTTCCTAGAAAGCTCACTTGCATGGTAGATTTGATTTAAACCACATTAATTTAAACACAGTTTAAATTATGTTTTAAATCACTCTCCCTTGCTAGAAATGTAATAAATGTTTTTCACAATTTGCTGGCCCAGACTCTCTGTATCTCATACAGTTCTCATATCCTTTGCATTTTTTGGAAGGAGACTTTGTGTGCACAAAGCGAAAGATGATGACTGGGTTTGCCACTCTAGAGGTAAGTGTCACTCTAGCAAGTTATTGAAAACAATCCCATATCTCTGTATCTTGCTTTTATTCCCTATAGACATTTTCCTGCTGGTATCAACTAGATTCAGAACTGGGGCAATAGATTGACCTGAATAATCTGCATGCAAATTTATGGAGGCTCTAATTCAGTGGCTGGATCCGGCCCACAGTGCCATTTCATGATGCAAAATTGCTACCCCTTTGAAGCTGTTGGAACAAAATGGCCACCCTCATTATGCAGGCAGGGTAAAATGGCCGTCCGGCCTGCAAAACATTAAGAGAGCATGACCTGGCTCCCGGCTTGAAAAGGTTGGGAAATCTTGCTCTAATCCAGGAACTGCACTGGACTTTATTTATAAGACTTTTTAGAAATTATTATTTAAACCCATTACATAAATTCAAGATGATATGACTCCTGATGCTATACTGAGCTGTAAGGCATTCTAAATTAAAACTCTGAATACTTGGGGCTTTCTGAAAAACAACCAGCATTTTGACAATAAAGATAGTTTAGAATTCGATTAAAATGTTAAAAAATAGATTATTAACAAATTAATCAGTGGCTAAAATCATTTACATAGAATAAACTGTAGGATAATTTTTCATCTGTTCATTCATGGTAAATGACCCATCCCTGTTACAGTTCTTGGGTGAGTACACAACACGTTGGCTTGGTGCATGCAAACACATGCATTCAATTGCAGCCACAGTGCTTTGTTTAGCAGGAAGGAAGGTTATGCTTGGCCTCATGGTACAAACTGGATTTTAACCATTTATTTTTACCCACCTCAAGTTGCCTCTTGAGCTTTTTCCAATTTTAAAGTGTTTCTTAGTTTGTCAAACTATTCTTCTTGCGTCCATGCAAAGAGGTGAAGTAGGAGCTGAATGCTAGGATTTGAGCCTGTTTTCCATGCTAGCTCTATGGAGTTTAGGCATTTGTTGCTCCTAATAAAAGTGATTTTCATCAATTTCCTTCCACTCCAACTTCAGCATAGACTGGATGGATGATTCACAGCAAATGACTTGAGCGATGCTACTCAGTGTTGATGCAATCTAGATCCTTAGAATTGTTTCTGAACTGCTCAGGGCTTCAGGAATTGATGCAACGCTTCTGGGAACGGCGAGGGCAGTACGGGCTGGATGGAATGGCACCACAGGCCAGATCCGGACTGCAGGCTGTAGTTTGGGCACCCCGACCTAAGACAATAACCTTTAATGCAGTGGTGGCGAACCTTTTAGAGACCGAGTGCCCAAACTCAACAGGCTACTGTCTGCACCACAGAGGGGCGGGGTAAACTCTGTGCTGGGGGGGGGAGGAAACGTTCCCGTTGGGCTGCTGGGCAGAAAGGTGAGCAAACTGCCCCCATTGGGCTGCTGGACAGAGGGACGGGGCAAACTGTGTTGGGGCGATGGCGCACATGCCCACAGAGAGGGTTCTGTGTGGCACCTCTGGCACGCATGCCATAGGTTCGCCACCACTGCTATAATGGAAGCTTCAATGCTATTTACATGTGCCTTCTTGAGAATTGGGATGTCGGTGACATAGGCATCCCACTTGATGTTCAAGACGGACCTTAGCATCTGTTGGTGAACCATTGCAGACTATTTTATTAATAACCTCTGATACATTGATGTTAAAGAACATATTTATCCAACTTCCCCCAGTTTGACCCTGTGGAAGCGAAGGAAGCTTCCCCAGTTGGGCCTGAATGACAGCCATGAAGGGGAGGCAGGAATAGCCCCATGATGGGGAACCTTGGCACTCCAGATGTTTTTGGATTTCAATTCCCAGAAACCCAAGTCCCTGTGAATCCACACGAATGGGTTTGCTGCGATTCATTTGCCGCCCTAGTTGCTCCTGGAAGCGGAAGTAAAATGTACCCGTACGGAGGAAGGGTTAACCCGGAGTAGCCTTAACCGTATGGGCGCGTTTTACTTCCGTTTCCGGGAGTGACGATGGCACAGCAAACCCATTCATGTGGATTCACAGGGACTTGGACTTCTGGGAATTGAAGCCCAAGAACATCTGGAAGTACCAAGGTTCACCATCACGGGAATAGCCCTTTTGGGGGAAAGTGGTTCGTCCCCTCAGGCAAGGACTCTCCTAGCTGCCTGCCTTTCCCGCTTTTTTCAACCGCCACTTTCCTCCTCTCTACCCCGCCCCTTTTTTTAACGGTTGCCCGCCAACCAATCACTGAAAAGAGTGGGTGGGGCTTTCGTATACGACTGGAGGAAAAAAAAAGAAGAGGCCGTGCGCGCGCGCACTCGCCCCACGCGCTCCTCCTTTCGCGGGGTTTTGGCGCATGCGCATCACCTCAGTCGGCCGGGACAGGCGGTTGGTTCGGCGGGGGATTTAAGCCCCGCCTCTTCCTGTCGCCCGTGTGTGTGTCGGACATCGTCCGGCTCGTTCGTCAGACAGTCAGTATCAGGCGGCCATGAGGGATGGAAGATGGTGGCGGACGGCGCTCGCCCTCTGGGAACTACTCCCTTCCGCGCCGGAGGGTCCCTGCGGCCGGAGGTGAAGCGCGGGCGGCGGGGCTCCGGAGGGGGAAAGCCGGGAGGAGGGCGAAGCATGGCCGCGGGTTTGGCCTTCTCTACTAGGCCACAGGGGAGACTTCTATTCCCAGAAGCCTAAATCAGTATATTGGCTGATCAGTGCTTTGGGGAATTGACTTAGGCTTCTGGGATTTGAAGTCCCAAAGGTTGAGAGACATTGGCCTAAACCCGTGATAGCGAACCTTGGCACTCCAGATGTTCCTGGACTTCAATTCCCAGAAGCCCAAGCCCCTGTGAATCCACACAAATGGGTTTACTGTGATTCATCCGACCCACGCCGCCCTCGTCGCTCCCGGAAGCGGAAGTAAAATGCACCCGTATGGAGGAAGGGTTAACCTGGAAGAGCCTTAACCATATGGGCGCATTTTACTTCTGCTTCCGGGAGTGAAGAGGACGGCGTGGGCCGGATGAATTGCAGTAAACCCATTCGTATGGATTCACAGGAGCTTCTGGGAATTGAAATCCCAAGAACATTTGGAGTGCCAAGGTTTGCCATCACGGGCTTAAACCAACTGCTGCCATATATTTAATCACATTAGAACAACCCCATTAAGCACTGTGGGATTTGATTTCCAAGTAAATAACCTTTGCTTGAAGGGACTGCGCTGGAAGGTTTGTGAGCAGTTCGAGACCCCAAGTGTAGCATGATGGAGTGAGCACCCGTCGTCCCAGCTCCTATCAACCTAGCAGTTCGAAAGCAAGACAATGCAAGTAAATAAATAGATACCCTTTGGCAGGAAAGGTCACAGTGTTCTGTACATTATGCATCTAGTCATGCCACATGACCATGGAAACATCTGCAGGCACAGACCGCACTGGCTCTTTCACTGTAAATGAAGATGAGCATTGAACCCTAGAATCAGATACGACTGGCTTTCAAGCAAGGGCAACCTTTACTGAAATAACCTTATGCTTGGGCTGCATGGACCTTGGGATTGTGTTCCTTCTGTAGTAAAATATTGGTTGTTGTTCAGTCGCACAGTCGATTCTGACCTTTTGCGACCCCATAGACGATCGTCCTCCAGGCGCCTCCGTCCTCCACCATCCTCCAGCCCATCCAGCTCTGTGCCCATTGCATCCACAATACTATTTATCCATCTTGTCTTTGGATGCCCCCTTCTCTTGCCCTCCACCTTTCCCAGCATCAAGGCCTTCTCAAGTGAGTCCTCCCTTCTCGTTTGATGTCCAAAGTACTTTAACTTCATCTTCACTATTTGTCCCTCCAATGAACAGTCAGGGTTGATTTCTTCTAATATTGACCTATTTGTTCTCTTTGCTGTCCAGGCTCCAGGGGACTCTCAGGACTCTCCTCCAACACCACATTTCAAAGGCATCTATTCTTCTGCGCTCAGCTTTCCTAATGGTCCAGCTCTCCCACCCATACATTACCACCGGGATGTAAAATAATGCTAAATAACACAAATACGAAACTTTAAAATAAAAGTTCCATCTCCTCAAATAACCCTTGTGACCCAAATCCCACCGTCATGGCAAGGAAGGACCCCCCCCAAATGACTTTCTTCAGGGGACGAATGGTGGTAGTCACTACTATTTTCACACCCCAAGGTTAAGTCTATTGTTTGCTTTTGGGTGCTTTTAAGGCAGCTCGTATTGTCAGCTTTCCTCCCCCATTCACTGCTCCCTGGGGGATTTGGTGATTCAATTTCTCCTTGTTCCATGGATTCTTTGGACCGACTCTAGTAGCAACTAGAGTATTTGATCTCTGTCTGAACAATTATGTGATACCTTTTGGTGTAGATGGAACATGAAGGGATGGACATACAGAAGCAATGCAATAAATATCTAGTGGACTTCAGGCCCTGTCATATTGCTGGTACCTCCTACTGTTGCAGTTAAATACAGTTAAAGGTAAAAGGTAAAGGCTTCCCTTGCTCGAAAGCCAGTCGTATCCGACTCTAGGGTGCAGTGCTCATCTCTGTTTCAAAACCGAAGAGCCAGTGTTGTCTGCTTCTGCAGACGTTTCCGTAGTCACGTGGCAGGCATGACTAGACACTCGAGCAAACGGAACGCTGTTATCTTCCCACCGAAGTGGTCCCTATTTATCTATTTGCAATTTCTTGCTTTCGAACTGCTAGGTTGGCAGGAGCTGGGACAAAGACGGTAGTTCATTCCGTTCTGCAGTACTCGGGAATCTAACTGCTGACCTTCCGCCTCCCAGTCAGCATCTTAGCCACTTGAGCCACTGCAGTCCCTTGAACACAGTTACTATACTAGAAATCTTGGCACAAATTTAGGGTGTCAGTGTTTGTGGTTTTCTTGGCAACTTGGTGTCTTGAATTGTTCCTGGCTTTTAGCCTAAACCAGGGGTTCTTAACCTTTTTAATCTGTGGGCCAGACCACAGCTGAGTGGGCTGGACTGGTTGTTCTCCCCGCTGTAAACGCTGCCATAAAACATGTCCTCTTCAGGTGGAAGTGGCAACATGGGCCATATGAAATGGTGCTGCGGGTTGGGTCCAGCCTGCAAGGCCATAGGTTGAGAACCCTTGGCCTAAACCAACTGCTGTCTTATATTTAATGACCTTTGAACAACCCCATTAAGCACTGTGGGATAAGTAAATAACCATGTCCTTGGGCTGCATGGCACTTGGGTTTGCGTTCCTTCTAATGTCGACTTCTGTGGTAAAATAGTGGTGAATGAGATAGTTTACTGTTAAGAAAAGCGGACATTACTAAGATCTTTGAAGAAATTATATTTGACAGCATGCAGTCCGAGCTATGGGCTGCCTTTCAAAGGCAGCAACAAAATGGTGCTCTTACAATTCTATAGGTCCTTTTTTCCTTGCTTGCTGCTGCTTAAATATATGATTGAAGTGAAAGTGATAGTGTTCTGGACTGTGTCCTCGAATATCATCTTAAAATTCTGATATAAAGTCAGAAAATATATCTCCAAGTTATCAGGTCTTTACTGATTGTTTTTCTCTTCAAAATATGCAAACATATCCTTACAATATCTCAGAAATCTCTTTTGTAAATGTAAGTGTCGCCTAAAAGCAGGAGAGAGTTCTTTTCAGAAAGAAGCTATACTTAAACAGTGTAATTTTTATATTTATAATATAGGCCAGTTATGGTGAACCTTGGCACTCCAGCTGTTCTTGGACTTCCAATTCCCAGAAGCCCAAGTCTCTGTGGATCCACACAAATGGGTTTACTCTGCTTAAAGTAAACCCATTTGTGTGGATCCACAGAGCCTTCAGCTTCTGGGAATTGAAGTCCAAGAACAGCTGGAGTGCCAAGGTTCGCCATCACGAATATAGGATTTACAAAGGGAAAGGCAGGCACCTGTCACTTCTTAGCTGTTGCCCAAGTCTATCAGAAGCCCTGGAATTTACAGCTATTCTGCACTAACCTGAAGACTACAGTTCCCATAACACTTTTTGCATACTAGTATTCCAGTGACATCAGGCAGGGCTGAAGCTTGACTGCAAAGGAAGAGGGCCAAAAATGTAAGTACGGTGTTTCTCATCCCAGCAGAGTCAGGCAACATCAAGTTGAAATCTTTGGGAGGTGGCTTATCTCTTATTGATCTGCGTAGTTGGGAATTGTATGCTTGGAGAACATGCTGTTGTTTTGAAACATCAGCCTTTCTGCATGTTCTGTACAGCTTAGAGACCGTTGTTGTGGAAGCTGTTTTGACTGTTGGGTAGTGCCGTTAGTAGTCCTATTTGTGCTTTCATAGACCCAGCCTGGCGTTCTCCTTGCTTTTTTGTTTGTCCTGCATCACTGAAAAGAGGGACGACAATAGCCTGGCAACAGCTTCGGTGTGGAAGTCTAACAGAGTTGTCATGAACAAACATCCCATAGCAGCAGCAGTAGTAGTAGCAGCAGCAGCCTTGAAGCGAGATTTAGTCAAGCAGAGTATGGTCTGTTGTAAGGAAGCAGGTACTTTTAACTTCTGTGCAGATCTCTTGGATGTGTGTGTGTGTGTGTGTGTGTGTGTGTGTGTGTGTGTGTGTGTATTAAGAAATAGTTTTGAATCAAGACAGGGTAAACACCATCACTGCCTCAATTAAGGTTGTGTGTGTGCGCGCGCGCGTGTGTGTGCGGGGGGGGGAGTGGTAAATAAGACAAAATGACTTCTCAGTTTAAATGCTGAAGAATTTGCCATATTGTTCAAAGATAGTTGTACCTTAAACATTTTCCTTTAAGTATAGAGGGTGTTGCCCTAAATGTCAGAGTCAGAAAAGGTAAGATGTCTGGAAATATGTTAACTAAATATGCTAGAATAGTGTTTTACAAGTACTGTAATATTCTCTCTGTGTGTCTATGTACAAATTTGATTCATCTTGGATGACACCAAAAAAGAAAAAAATTTTGTGCCTGAAGCAGACTTGCATTTAGTTTAATTTATTTAATTTCATTTAGTTTGGATCATTTTTAAATTCCATTTGGTAGGCAAAACTGTGCTTTGTATTGTAATGATGTGCAGTACATTTTTGGACCTGCTGTACTCAGGCAGCTATACAAAAGATAGAAGCCCTTGAAATACAGATTTATTTCAAGGTGCTAAGAGCTTCTTGGATCAAGAAGAAATGAATAATAACTAAGAAATCATGAAACATGCAACCAGGACACAATTTTTCAGCTGTTTAATAAGAGGTGAAGAGTACAGATGGTTAGAGCTGTTCGTTCAGCTATAAAAGAAAAACGGGAAAACATAAAAGAAAAACATGCAAGGAGAAGAACTTGGCTGGTTGAAGAACTGTTTGGATGCAAGAGAGCTTTGCTGTTTAGAGCTGCCGCATTCAAAGTTAGTGTAGCCAAAATGCCGTCTGTCCTTTGGTGGGAGAGAATAATAATAAGAAACAAAATTTTGAATCTCACGTGTTAATTCTTGGTACTGCTTTTTCTCCTGATTGAAAAAGCGAAAGCCCAAAGGCAGCAGGACAGGAATTTGAGATGTGGCTGGAGAAAAGAAGGAATGGAGTCAATTTTAGATTAAAGTACAGAGGACTGCAGTGGCTCAAGTGCCTAAGACGCTGACTGGGAAGCGGAAGGTCAGCAGTTCGATTCCCGAGTACTGCAGGACGGAATGAGCTCCCGTCTTTATCCCAGCTCCTGCCAACCTAGCAGTTCGAAAGCAAGAATGTGCAAGTAGATAAATAGGAACCACTTAGGTGGGAAGGTAACAGCGTTCCATGTGCTTCGGTGTCTAGTCATGCCTCCCACATGACCACAGAAACATCTGCAGAAGCAGACAGCGCTGGCTCTTCGGCTTTGAAACAGAGATGAGCACTGCACCCTAAAGTCGGATACGACTGGCTTTCGAGCAAGGGAAACCTTTACCTTTACAGAGCTCTCAGGGACACCATGTAGAGGAGGGAAGAGAACAAAGGTGCCTCTCCCTCAAAGGAAATTGGCAAAGGAAGCGAGGAATAGAGTACAGAATTGTTAGAAACAAGGTTGACAGTGTGGTGGGAGGATGATTGCACTGTCATGTAGTAAACATAGTTTGATTGTTGTTGTCCTTGAATGACCAGATTACTAAGTGAGTCATGAAGCTCAGCTGCTGTCCCTTCTGCAGTCTGTGTGGGATGTATGGGAGGGAGTCAAAACAAAGGGGGAACTTTGTGCAGCTGAGACCTAAAAATTGCTGGCTCAGATATTTCTCATCATAATGAGCAAGTCTGTATATTAAGCAGATACTCAAGACAAGGTTTAAAAGTAAATGCAGTATTTTAGTCTATGTAGGCATATCAGGCAAGAAACAGCTCTTCACCACAGGAGTTCTCAACCTTTTTAAGACGGGGGCCAGACCGTGTTCCCTCAGGCAGCTCTGGGGGCCAGATGGCCATTTTGCCCTTCCTCCGCCACATGGCACATCCTAGTGTGGTGGAGGCAGTGGGGGCTACATGAAATGGTGCTGTGGGCCGCATCCGGCTCACGGGCCATAGGTTGAGAATCCCTGCTTTACCACATGGATAGTTAACTATGGGTAACTTGTTTCATATATAGTCAAATGTTAGCACCAATGAATATGTTATAACTGCTCATTCAAAGTTAGGGGATGAGGAATTATTTTTCCCTTGAACTCGCCGTCTACAATCCCATTCCCAGCTATGCACCCTGTAGATAGACCTGAGTTGTCTGGCAGTTCTTGATGCATATGATGACGTAGATTTGTAGTGTTTGTGAACTACAAATGTATTGTTAAGCAAGAGGAAAGCAATGGATAATGTACAGTAGCTGCCCTGTATATGTATCTTTGCATCATGAGATACCATAAAATTATACTCAGGAGAATAATCTTGTTTAGTTTCCCATTTTAGTATCAGAAGCAACAGGGGAAAATCCAATTCCCAGTTGCTAGTAGGGACAGAATTTAAGATGAGATATCTTTTTAAGATATGGACCTTAAATTACCTTTCCAGTTCTGTAAATTGCTTTTAGCTGTCTTTTAAGGAACATTTTCTTTTGGATTCACATTCACAAATACCTGCTTTTTTCTTGAAATAATATGTTTGTGAGGTCATTTGATCTGTAAAAACATTTGTTTTTAAAACTGTTGCCTTTTAAATTTCAATCCAGGTGAACAGCACTAAGCAAGAAATGGACACATCCTTTTACTCCCCAATATTTGGAGGAATCACTAACACACCGTCCGCTGTGGAGTCTCCCCAGCTATATAGTAGTTGGTCAACATGTGGAGATGATGCCGGTACTGTTGGTTCATTACATGATTCCACAAAGAAAAGGTATGAATTGATTGCCACCTTGCGGTGCTTTCTTGAACTCTTTCCTTATACAGAGTCAATCATTTGTGTTGATGCTATTCCCCATACAGATTTGGTATAAGCAAAGCGGCAGATTTAACGATTAAGTCCTTTAGAATAGGGTAGGTTTGGGGTTGTTTTTTGGTTAAATAAAATATATGCTTCAGAGAAAGCTGGCTGAACTAAAAAAAAAGACAATTCACCACTAAAAAGCAACAAATTTCCTGCTGGGCTCCCCTGCAGTTAAATTTCCATAATGTAATTGCAGGATTTTAATTTGATTTCATCCATACAAATTGTGAAGTAAATGACCAGGAGAGATGCTCACCTCATGAGTATAATGTGGGACCTTACCTTAATAGGCAAATCACAACCCTTATCTTCTGATGGCTTGAAAATCGTTAAAATATAATAATGTTGTCATAAAATAATGTATAAAATGTTTTATGGACAGTTTTTTGTTTTACTTCTATTTTTAGGACACAGGTTAACCTGTCTTATTCTGTCAGTGGCCCTGATATGTTCGGTTTAGTGGCAAACACCACAGAGGAGCCATACAAGCAAGAAAGTGCTTCTGACTGGTAAGTTGATAACTTTATACAAATAGTTACTCTAAGGGAACATAGAAGCTTCCATGCTATCACATTTGAACCAGACCTGTCATCATATCCACTCACTTTTTAATATCTGCTTGGCTTCAATTTAAAGCTTTTTCTGTTGTTCTGTCCAGTACTAGACACTAGCATAAGCAAATAGCATGTTGTACTACTATCTTTTCTATACTATTCCATAGGGACTGCGGTGGCTCAGTGGTTAAGAAACTCGCCTTGTGAGCTGGAAGGCTGGCAAGGCAGTTTGTCACTCGGGCACTGCATGACAGATTGAGCATCTGTCCCAGCTCTTGGGACATGAAAGGAGCCTCATTTGGGCGTCCCCTGAGCCGAGTTTCTTTCGCAAAAATCCTTTCAACCCAGAATAATTTCTGACACGAAATTATTATATTATTATACTATTACATCAATTTTCAAAGCAGACCAAGTTATTCTGCTCTCTTTCCACAAAGAAATTATGATAGCATTCTTCTTAGCAAGACCTGTTGCTATACTGAAGATAAATGGTGGGCTCCTATCAACGTATGCTAAAAAATAAACCAGATCATAGTTCCAAATTCAGTCTGTGGCATTTCCAGTTAAAATATTTGGATAATATCAGGCAAAATATTGTTGTCTGTGAAATGAAATAATATAATGTGAGCTTAGCTGGTGATCTGAGGCAGTATAAGAAGTAGCCTTGTATATTTTGTTTTAGAGACAAAACTTGCTTAATTCTGCAACACTTATGTTTTTCTTCTTAGGAATTCTTTATCAAGGTTATTTCCCCCAGTGTGGCCGTCAGACTTCGAAAACAATAGCAGCTTCTCAGGGATTTTTCCTATGAACGTTTTGGGAAATGATGACCTTGCCAGTTTAGTTGGTATCCAGAACTCTTGCAAAGAAAATTTGCAAAAGCCATCTTCCGTAGAATTAATAAGGAAAGAATTTGATGATCTCCATGTTGCAGGATCCTGGGGGTCCCCTGGGGGTCTTTGTATTCCTTCACCTGAGGACATCCTGAAGAATGCTGATCCAGAGAACAAACCTTTTAAGAGCAATGGAATTAATCATCTCGGCAGCTTTGTCTGTGTACAAAAATATGACAGGAATAGAAATGAGAGCATGCCTTCATCTCACAGTAAAATAACAGAGAGTACTAAAGGTGGAATATGGGACCCAGTAAATAATCTGTGTCATGAAGGATATACAGGTTTTGCAGATAGTCATGGCGGTCAGCAGTTTAGCTACTTGTCTGGGCATTTTCTTAGTCCAGTACTTAATGAAGAAAATAATTTTCCTGAAGGAATGGATACAAAATTGCAGGGAAACTATCCACAGAACTGCCACAGTAGCAATGGTATGACAATGACCTTTCATAATAATGAACATAAGGTTCCTCTACAGCCTCAGAAAGGTTCCTGCAGTCAGCCATCTCTAAAACCGTCTGCACAGAACATCAAGTCATCTTACAACGGGTATACCTGGCTAGATACTAAAATACTAAATCCAGTAGCTGCATCCTGTGAATCTTATGGGAAGCAAGAGGAAATGTCTCCAATTCAGTCAAGAGGACATCCCACGGAACTGTCCATAACCCAGCTTTCCTATTCACAGATCCCACCAGCATCCTCTTCAGTGAAGGGAGATAAACTAAGGTTATTCACTAACATTCCCAACAGTCCAGGATTTTCTAGTTCTGCAAAAAGCCAGAAACAAGATAAGACTGTTGGACACCCCCATAATCATTTTTTAGCTACTACAGATGGATACCATGGTAAAAGCTCTGTTAATGCTTCTTCCAGCTGTTTATCACAGCAGCACTCTATAAATGAGTTTGCAAAGCACCACAGATTTCAGAACATGCCAAACCGATGCAATACTGATGAGAGAACAGGGCATAATGAAAGAAGACAGAGGTATAATTCAGTTCCACACGCAGGATATAGAGGCATGGATAATCTACAGTTTAACATTTGGGGAAGAAAACAGCAGAAGGGTGCTGCCTTATCTGATTTCGTCAATCCTTTCCTTCCTCTTTTCCCATTAGTGCCTGGTTATAAGCACATGCCAAGTTTTCCCCCATTAAACCTGCACCCATTTCCTCCACCAGCGAATATTGCGTTTTCTCCTTTGCCATTCCCATTAGCTGAACTTGCTAACGTCCTTCGTTATGACGACTTTCCCCTCTTAAATCCTTCCATAAACGACCTCTTGGGTGGAGATATTACTCCACCATACTTTGCCTTCCTACCACCTCCCAACCACTATCGACCTCCAAAGAACCGTAGTGGACCTGCAAATGAGCTTCATATGAATCTGGAAGAGTGTTACGAGCAGTGGAGAGCACTAGAGAGAGAACGGAAAAAGGTAATCTATGTAATGTGATCTGTAGTAAGTTTAAACCTAGGTGGAGCTAGTGGTAATGTTGACAGAAATGTACAATACTTCTGTTAGCGAGGCGTTCCATATCAATTTTTTTGAACAGCTTTTGAAGCAGAACAGGAGAACTTTAATTATTTGTCTTTGATGTTTGAGCTTTTGGACTGCGGTGGCTTAGTGGTTAAAAATGCTGAACACGACAATTAACAGGTCAGCAGTTCAAGACCTGAGTGCTGCGTGATGGAGTGAGTGCCTGTCTCTGCCCCATCTCCTGCCAACCTGGCAGTTTGAAAGCAAGAAATTGCAAGTAGATAATTAGGTACCCATTTAGTAGGAAGGTAAACAGTGTTAGTCATGCCTGCCACATGTCCACGGAAACATCTGCAGACACACAGCTCTGTCTGTGGCTGTAAATGGAGATGAGCACTGAGCCCTAGAGTTGGATACAACTGGCTTTCGAGAAAGGGAGACCTTTACCAGCTAAATTGGAGAAAATAGCAACTTCTTGGTAGGCAGCGGTATCTTGCAACGTGGCATGCAGTATTTGTTGCTGAAAAGGAAAGTTGAGTAATTTTTAAAAAGTGAACCGGTAACGCAAAAGGATGCTGGAGTAACTTT